>OU343225.1:147819174-147862892 GCA_910596185.1 Chrysanthemum makinoi
ATGTCCAAGCCCACGAAGCCCATAAGAAAGCCTTTAGGGCAACTTGTGACTTGTACTATAAATACCCCTCAAATGGTCATTTGAGGGGTGTGCTTGAAAGTGTGTGTGTGTGTTTTTCCTTTGAAATAAACATCATATTGTTTCATCATTCTCTCACAACATACACGGTTTATATAACATCAAGTCACCATCTTTCTCATCTTATTTCTAAGCTTTGTTTGTGTTTGTGTTTCACGTTTTATACGCGTAACTTGGGTTACGTGTGTTGGGTTTGCTTGGTAAAGTGAGAAGGTTGATATATCTTAGGTCCTACAAAGACCACTCCCTCCTCTTGTCCCTCTCTTGGTACATGGCTCAAAGAGGGTCACAAGGCTCCCATTTCACCTTTTCTCTTTTAGGCATTACAAGGACTTGTGATGGGTAAAAACCCTTTTGACCATGCCCTAAGTAACATTATAAATAGAACCAACTAAAAACACACAAAATCCCCACTCCTCTCTCTATAATTCGGAAGCTACAAGGTCTAAGCAAGAGTGTTTAAGTGTTGGTTAAGGTAGATTAAGGGTTTAATCAAAAAGTTAGGGTTTTGGGTATTGAAAACTAGGGTTTTCTAGACTTCTTGGGTTGGTTTCGTGCATTTCTTGACCTCCAACCAAAGACAATGCGTGTAAGCCTTTCATGCTATATTTTACTTATATTTAACTTATCATGCAAACGTATGACATGTAAGAAAATGGACGAAAACGTACAAAAACAGATGAAAACGTATAAAAACAGAAAAAAACCAGATGAAAACGTATGAAACGTAAGAATATGGACGAAAACATACAAAAACTGGTGAAAACATATAAAAGCGGACAAAAACGGGAAAAAAAACATATAAAAATGGACGAAACGTATAAAAACTATAAAACACAAGAAAATTCATTCCAACACAAGAAAAATTGGGATGTTAAGACGCAATAAGACTTTACCACCACATCTTATTGGATAAAAGAGATACTCTCTCACCGCTTCTGACTCGATTTTTTTTAAACAAATAAAAATAAAATAAAAAGGTTTTGCCTTTTACCTTGTCTGACTGGTATGTGATAAGAGACGGTAAGAGGTTTTTTTAGAAAAACAAACACACCCTTAGACTCTAATATTTTTACGTAATCTATGCTACATTATTTTTTTACTAAGTAATTTAGTTATTAATTTTCATCTGAGAATTGATGTGTTATGAGTGTTTACTAAATTAATTAGTTTATGCTAATGTGTATATTAACCACTTATTTAAAAGATATGGGTTTTTGTTGATCCCATTAAGATGAAACAAAGAGTTGGACCCGCTCAATAAGTAGGAAAGAAACAAAGACTTAGTAGCTTAGTAGCCTTATTTCTATCAGTACTGGGTTAAGAGCTCCATTCTCCAATGTGTGATCAACAACTTTCATATTAAAATAAAAGAAGGGGTTGGTTATTTTACTGGGCACACTAGTGACTTTCAGCGATCTTTATTTTTCCTGCCACATCAGTTTTCTCTCTCCGGTGACTTACATACGGCTTTTTACCTTATCAAGGCAACCGACACTACAAAAAACATACCCCACAAATATTCCTTGTTAATAAATTACCATACGCACATTTTTGTTTGTTTATGAACGTCAAATGGGTTGTCCTCTCGACCACTTCGCCCCAAACCCAACTTGCCGACCTCCAAGGACCGAATGGCCACACTAGCCGCGACCCACGCCACCTCCAGCAACCATTTGGTCGACCTTCATTCCTGTGTCTAGTCTTAGATGCAGTTTGGTATGAGGTTTTTAAGAGGTTTGGATTGATTGATATATAAAATAAATTGTTTGGTACACTACTATCACACTGCCACAAAAGTTTCAAGCTAAAAAATCAATTCCTCTTCTACTTGGGCGGTATCATGGAATCAGACCATTTAGTACCATTTTTTTTATTTATAATTTGTTTCAAACACATATTTCATTATTTTCTATGTTTCTAAATTTTATTTTATAAATGAAGTTATTTTAGTTTAGTTTATTTATAAGAAAATTATATTTTTTAAAATATAATTAAATTTTATCTCTCCTACTTTTCTTTCAAACTATTCTCAAATTCAAATCCAAACCCGTCTACAAACCAAACGCACCTTTAGTACCCCCTAAAGTGCAAGTAATACCCTTTCAAATGATATTATCTTTTATTATTTTTTTTATTTTTATAATTTTGTTTTTATTATAAAAGTACAAAATAAACAAACACGACAGAAAATATAAAGTTCGATAAGTTAAAAGTAGTAAAACACAAAAAATATGGAGCAAAAAACCATAAAAAACACATCTTGTCGTGTTAATAAAGTGAGTAAAACTGCCAAAAAATGCGAAACAAAAATTTTTAAGTTTGGCAAGTCAAAAATAGTAAAAGTCAAAGGATGCGAAAAAAAAAAAAAGACTGTATTTTCTTGTCAATAAAGTAAATACTAAGGGGTATTAGTTGTATTAAAGGTGTAGGAGTTACGAATAAAGTATCAGTTATAGAAGATTGTTTTACTCATGTCTTGATTCCATTCACTTTGATCGAGAAAATCTGAAAGAAATATTGTTCAATTATTTTTGGAAGACCGTTTGTGGACGTATAGTCCGGACTGGGCCAGGAATGGGTCAGGCCCGGCAGACAACGGCCCACTCTACGCCTAAACCCTAATCCATGCCCTATAAATATATGGTTGGATCTCCTTCTTGATAACAGAACATGACAGGTTACACTAACCCTAACTCTTGTAGGCTACATCGCATCGATACTAACTTGACCGTCGGAAGTGGACCCCGGGCTACGGCTCCGGTCCACTCCTAACGGGTTCTCTTTGTTGACAGGTCTACTTAGGGCTCGAGAAGACGACGAACGGCCAAGGAAGAGTCGTCGAATCCAACCCGCACTGAGATTATGTATCAACAAGTTGAAGGCCATCCGACTCGAACAAAATATTTTGTCTCGTATGCCCACCATATATTGTCACCAGCTGACTTACGGTATGAATACACTCATTAAGGTTAGCGTACTTTATCGAATCATTTATGAATACACTCATTCAGGTCAAGACTCTCGGCTTATCAAATCGTGTTTCACCCATGTGATTTGGCTAAATGTTAAACATGATAAATCAGTATAGTATTGTCCAAGCTTAAACCAGGACATATTGTTTATTAATTAATTAAGGCCATCCAAGTTGTTACACGGTACCCAATTTGGAAAATAACAAGTATAAGAATCATAATATTTCTTTACATGAGATACAAGAATGTGTAATAGTCTATTCTTTAGACAGATAAAAGAAAAGTCCTGCACGATCGGACCTATTTTATCTTTTAGCCAATTAATTCGCAGATACTATTTTTTTTACGGTTGGTATGCCTGTTGCGCTTGTTTGTATCGATCGAACAACGCAGTAAGATAAATCTACCGCTTTTAGGTGCGTTTGGACATCTTCGTAGATTAGCTACGAGCAAACACCACGATGCTAGTCAATCGCCATGAGCCGCGACCTGACAAAGGCCATGGTCATGTTATGTTCATCTCGATCATCCACAAACGCTCGAGTCTATGCGTCACGATATATCCATCTGCTGTCTATTAGTCGCGTCACGTACATCCATCCTTTTTTTTATATATTAAAAAATTTAATTATATATGTAGTTTGAAAACCTCGCGATAGTGGTAATTGCAGACCGCCACTTCTCTTATGTGTTAAGTTCACATGCTATGTGCTATATATTGCTTCACTTCATTAGGTTTTATATGTTTCGATTCATGGCATATACTTTTAATATTTGCATTAAGTGTTTTTTGTTGAATAAATAAGTTTAATGCTCCTACCCGCAGTAGCACCATCAAACTTGGGGGCTACTTGGTATATAATACCACTCAAGTTTCGTACAGACGCCACGCAGCATATTTGGAAGCGATCGTATGTAAGAGGTATTGCAAGCCCGGTACAAAGACGGATTTAAATATTCGCACTATTCTGCCGCAGGGGAGACGCCCTCGTCGGTTGTAAAGACGGATGTAATGCGAAGCGATTCTTCGCTGTAAGCACGCAAGTCTTCTCGTCAGACTTTTTTGTCGCTACAACGCGACTTCTGCTATAGAAGCACGCCTCAGTCGCGACTTCTTTGGCAGCCAGCCTTTGCTACTTTCTGAAGCGCAAGACAAATACAAGCATTTCGCGCGCTGAAGCATCGTCGCACCATGCCGCGTCGCTATCGGTACAAAAGGTATGCCCTTACCCAGGATGCATACGGATCCACTTTCACCATTGTGAGACTCTCACAATCTCAATGTCATCCATTTACCCCAACTATATGCGATTCTTCCCCGTCATGTAAGAACGGGTGTTACCGAGTTGGAACATGGTCACCACGGACGTGCCTACAAGGTCGCGGATTCGGATATAGTCTAATGGGCTAAACAGACACGCCATGGGTCAAGTGCGCATGTCGCATTTGGGGGCAAGTATGGTCCGTCCCATGTGCACACTTGAGTTGCGCACACATGGGCCATGCCTTCATGATTGATTGGGCCACGCCATGAAGAACTTAAGTCTAGCATAACATAGCGATGTACTATCTCATACTAGACTTGGGGGGCTTGTGGACGTATAGTCCGGATGGGCAGAATGGGTCAGCCCGACAGCATACGGCCCACTCTACTAAACCCTAATTCATGCCCTATAAATATATGGCTGGATCTCCTTCTTGATAATAGAACATGACATGTTACACTAACCCTAACTCTTGTAGGCTACATCGCATCGATACTAACTTGACCGTCAGAGGTGGACCCCGGGCTACGGCCTCGGGTCCACTCCTAACGGGTTCTCTTTGTTGACAGGTCTACTTAGGGCTCGAGAAGACGACGAACGACCCAGGGAGAGTCGTCGAATCCAACCCGCGCCAGATTATGTATCAACACCGTTCATCTTAAATCATGCTATTACCACTTTGCATGCCCCCTATCATACAACCAAGCCAAGAGTAAATGTTTAACAATTTATACTCAAATTTTAGTAAAACGTCTTAGATTGCATATTCTAATTATATTTCATGTACCTAATTTCAGAACAAGTGTAATTGCTAAGAGTAAGCGCAATGCAATGGTTTACACATGACTTTCATTATTTGGAAAAACTATTAAATAACTTGAAGCATTGAGACAAAGACTTTGCAAATGATTTTTTGAGGAAAGTTGTAAACCAACGAGCGTTTGATAAAACAATCAACAAGCTATTTTCATTAAATGTATACTTGTTGAGTTTCATCTTTATACCCCCATTAAACATATATCTCCACTTTTGAATATTTTTATTTGACGTGGTTGCTTTTTTGTTTTATTAAATTATGCTAGTGTATATATAAATGTATACTTGCAAACCACTTTTGACCATTCTCATCCTACATAACTTTTACACCTCCAATTATGTGTGACGACGGCATCGAACAACTTTTAGCACAAGCAAATGAATTCATCATCGAAGAATTAAATGACAAAACCTATGAGAAGTTGTTGTTGATGCTTGAAGAGAAAGAACTTCGTGATGAAGCCGAAAGTTCAAGCCGACTACATATTGAATGAGGTCGAGAAGTGGGACATCGTCATCTTGTTGCATATTATTTCTTCGATGAACCAAATTTTCCAGCGAATATATCCACTTTATTAATAATTTCAACCAAATATTTATTGATGTTCAAAGGAAATATCATAGTGGTTGGTCAGATGACTAAGTAAAGGATGATGCAAGAAAATTGTATTACTTTGTGCACAAGATAGAATTCAAGCATGTGTGGGCAATTGTCAAAGATGAACCTAAATGGAGCACGAGAAGCACAAATGAGGATCAGACAAAAAGAAGAAAGACTACAAAGATCGGGTAGTTACACCTCATCATTAGACGGACAAACAAGCATCAACATTGAAGATGAGGAAACTCAAGTTCGTCTTATGGGAAGAAAGAAAAAAAGCATCAAGAAAACAAAAAGGAAATGGCTTTATCTCAAGCGCCAAAGTAAATGACGGGTTAAGATATTTAATTTAACTATACTAACACGATGAGGATGGATAAGATAGATGAGGTCAATGAACACATCAAAGAGATAAAGGATCGTACAAGTCTTCAAAAAGGATATAAGAACTACAAATTTTATCGCAAAGTACACAACGCATGACCGACGAACAACTAGGATACCATAATATGTCGTGCAGTGAATTTATAGGTAAATGGAATTTAGGTATTGTACTATGTTATCTTATTTTATGTTAGTGTGATTGTATCTATTTACAAGAACCATAACTACAACTACATATCATGCATGCATTAGTTTTGTCAGTGGCGGATCTAGGAATTCGGAATAGGGTATGCACTATTTTAGTAGAGGTATTAAATAAATTTGGTTTTTCGGAGTTAAGCTTTTTCAGGTCGGGTTTTTTGGACTTGAATTAGGCGCGTTGTTAAATTACTGGATTCAGTTTATTAAAGTTGATTTGGTTTGCCAAGTTTTAGTTATTCGAGATTGAATTAGTTATCTCCATTCAAGTATTTTTATTAGACTTGGCTTGTTGCGGTGTTGATCAAATAAGATCAAAATTTATATACAACCTAATGGCACAGAGGTCTTCAAAACTAAGTTATTTTATTAGAGCCTTTGACTTTTTTCCCCCGTTTTATTGTGGGCCTTTTTTTTACCCGTTTTGTTGTGGGCCGACTAAAACTATGCTATCCCCCTCAGCTTTTTATTCTATGTATTTGGGCCTAATACGAAACTCCACACAACTCTTTCGGATAAGTGTACTGCTTTCTTCTCCAATATTCTATCAGTATTCCACCGCCTTTACACACACATCATAACAAAATTACAGATCGTTGCCGACACCAAAAGATTGGGCGTACGTCATGTGATTTTTGTTCTAGGGTTTTATTTGGTACAATACTTCAATTCAATTTTGTGTTTTCTATACTTGAAGAGATTAATGAATTGGTTGTTGTTGTTTTTGCAGAACAAAGAGAGTCTTGCATCGGTTAATTCTAAGATTGCGGTAAATTTTGTTCCTTTTATTGTTATGTTATTTTATGAAAAACGAAGTCGTAAATCTGTTTTCGGGTCTTTATAGGAATTCAGTGTGTATCTGGGATTATGGGGTCGGCGTGATTGGAAAGCCTAATGACTAACTTTTGTAAGTTTATCATTAACCTAAAGTTTATCAAGTTGAATTATGTTTCAGCAATTTTTTTACGACTTGATTTTATTAGGTTTTCAGTTTTTGTATTAGGGTTTTTTTTTGGAGGTTTCTTCCTTATTCTCTTTTTATGATTTTTAGTGTCTGCTTTTTTATAACAGAGATGTCCGATATATGGGTGTTGGCATTTTGTTGGGTTCTGAGTAGATATGTACTCTTATGCATGTATTTTAGTCATAAAGGTAATGGCCGGAAAGTGGGGTTATAGCAAGGTTGGTAATTGGCCCGGGGGCGCAAAACAATTGCTTCGGTGTAAGTTTTTTTTTGAGTTTTAGGTTTTTTAATGTGTCGTGAGGTTTGTTTTTTTTTATCTGTCAAAAAAATAAGAGGTCGCGTACAATAAAAAATATAGGGGGTTAGTTTTTACTCATTATGTTAATTTTCACAAGAATTTTTTTTGGAGATATCAGTTTTCATCTTTCGATGTTTGAGTTTATGGATCAGTGGTCTGATAGGTTAGTCCATTAGTGAAGCCCAAATTTTCTCAATGGTCAGTAGAGTATAACAACGGTGTACAGAACCCGATAAACTTACTAGACTGCCACCGTAAGTGCCACCTTGCATGTTTGTCGTTTCGTTGAATTGTGACATATATCAGTGAGGGTCATGACAATCACGTTGATCAACACACATTGGGTTGTTAGCACCTGAACACAAAATTATAAGGATACAGATGATGAACACTTTATACAGAGTATTGCCTGATAAAGTAATTGCATATAATGATAATTCAAATTTGATTTGAATTCTGTTATGGTAACCAAGTTAATGCTCTCTAAAGAAAATCGCATAAGTTTTAACAACTCTTGATTTTAACGGGAAATTACACAAGATTATCAGTTTTGAGGACCACTTCTTTCATTATAAACATGATAAAGAAAAGCGTACATGTTAGCTGCCACAATCATTTTGACCATCTGTTGAAGCCTTTAGCTGAAAATTTTGAATGTTTGTTACCTTGCTCTAAAATCTTAAAATTTAGTGGATTTTCAGGCCTAAAAGAAGTTGCTTCCCTAAATAGGAATTAGAAAAAAGTTGTTTACCTGTTTATGCAATTACCTAGCTGATAACGGAGGAGTAAACCCACTATATACTTAATGTGCAATATGCAGTTAGGCAACTGTGTACAAAAACACACTTTGAACTCACGTGTATGTCTATTGATTGGATTATCATGTATACGTTCTCATTATATGCATGTTCTATCTGATATCTTTTCAGGTTGCTATCAGCAACGCCATTCAAGACGAGAAAGATTTCAGGATCATATCATTAACTCAACCAACATGAAAGTGCGTTACTTTTCCGTATGTTACCTATCCTTTTCTATTTTGACAGAGTTGGCAAACTTCATACTAAAATATTAGCAAACTTGAACGTCTCTTTTATTACAATCTCCGATTCCACATCGAGGCTAACATTTTCTCTCTTTGGTCCCAACAGTACCAAAATTAGACTCACGCATTGCAATATTTGTATGTCACCAGGATCCGACATCGCTTATGTGCTTGTGTAGACCAGGTATATAAACTTCTTAAAACCGTTACCGACTACTAGCGTATAGACAAAATTATTAGTGTTAGGAATTGGAAATTCCATATGAAAGTGTCGGTCACCCCAATTATGGTCTAGCATATGTTAGCTCGTAGACATGTCGTTATTTAGTAGTTAATTAGTTAGTTAGTAGCTTAGATTAGTTTAGAGCAACACCGTGGAGGAAGGACGGTTCTTTACTCACATATGCCTGATCCACAGCCTGACAGGAGGGCGTATTGTCTGTAACTATAAATACCCCTTCCATCCTTGGAAGGGGTAGTGCTTCTCATTAATCTAACCTTTCATTTGTGTTTATCTCTCTAGAATCACCCTCTCCTCTCTTCATCTCTCTAAACATGGCTCTCTTGTTTAATCATAATCCTAGACCACCCGAATCATCTAAACAACACATAATATACGATCCTACAAATTGTACCAGAGCCTAGGTTGTGTTGTTTCATGATGATTCATATGGTTTTTGAGCAACTTGTGATGCGGTTTGTATGGTTGTGTTATGCGGTTTGTCATGATTCTTGTGATTTTGTTGACGCGACTTGTACTCTGTTTGTGGATGTTGGTTTATGCATGGTTGTTAAACTATTTTTCAGCAGATTGATCGTGGTTGTAAGAAACTTTAAAGTGTTGTCGAATCTGATGTTAAAGTCTTAACCTGTTTATTAGTAGTGTGTTAGTGTTTCTGATCGTGATAAATGTTTCTGGGTCTGATTATGTATTCTGGTTGTTGATAGTCTGTTCTTCTGAGCGATTTGTGAATTGATTCTTCGATGCGGTTTGTCATGGTTCGTGTCCAGATTCAGTGTATGCGGTTTGTTACTATGCGTTTTGACGCCTTAGTATGCGGTTTGTCAAAAAGTGTCCAGATTCGATGTACCAAAAGAGATTTGTCTATATGCGGTTTGACTTGGAAAACATATGCGATTTGTCAAAAACTCTTGGATGCGGTTTGTCTTAATTATACTGATGCGGTTTGTCATAAATTTTTTTAATTTTATGCGTTTTGTCAAAAAAAACAACTGCGATTTGACTCATGATGCGGTTTGCTTATGCGGTTTGTCATTCTAAAATACTATGCGACTTGTGAAGTTAAAGGATGAAGCGGTTTATCTCTGAAATAGGGTATGCGGTTTGTGACTCTTAAAATGGCTGCGGTTTGTTACCTTTCAATCATATGCGTTTTGTTGATTAAGTAAAAAAAAAATGAGTCAAAGGTCAAGATATGCAAGCGGTTTGTCATGGTCATGGTATCTATCAGACTCAAACAAGACTCAAGATACAAACATCACATTCAAGAATACAATTTCATCAAGAAAAATTCGAATCTTAACCTACACAAACACAAACTTCAACGATCTATTGCTACAACAACAAGAAACAAACATTATCTCAATCTCATATACATCTACATTTACAACAATAATCTAAACTCGGTCTAACTCATGCAAAGGTTCAACCTTTTAGATCTCAGATTTGCTTTTCGAAGAAGTACTACAATGGTGTTGAACTCTAAAGATCAAGATTTTCGATCAAGCAAATTCATCATCGACCCTTTTTTGGATGAATAACTCCAATTTTTATCTGAAACTACAAGTACTATAGTTTAACAAGTATGTTAATCTTTATTACTTTGTTCGTTAATGACTCAAACATAAATCAATCTCAGCCTTCATATTTCGTGGTACTCAAAAGTAACATCAAGACTATCAATAGTCTAAAATCACGAAATAATTATCCATCACAGATCAAAGCTCATAACAACAAAAAGGCAACAATAATCTTAGAAGGGTTTTTGTGATTATTGATGGTCAAATCAAAACCATCAAAGGTCTAAGGTCTATCACAAAACTTCATCATCACTGATCATTGTTTTAAGTATATACTTCAATTAAAAATGTACGAATCATGAAAAAGAAATTAACAACTGTGTTACTTCTTTTATTTCACTCGATCGTTTCATTTAAAAACACAAATGACTCGTTAATATCACTGTACAAATACCTTTGTCTGGAGCTTGAAGCATACTACCTCTAGCCATCCCTGTGGCGAAGTCAAAAGGTGTATCTAAGAAGTACCTTGGTTATTTTGATCGACTGATAAAGAGACGGAGGTTATTTTCTTGGATACGTTTTGTGAAAGGAATTGGAATAGAGGCGTACTATTTTTTTGGAGTGGATCTGTTTGTGAAAGAGGCGGATTTGTTTTTGTGGAGAGATTTTAGGGTTGAGGTAAATTGAAAAGTATGGTACTGTGAGATATGGTGAGAGTTTTATACTCCGAATAATTAGGGCAAGTGCACTTGGAGTTCTATTGGGCCTCATGGAAAGATGCATGTCATTCTTTTGGACCATGATATAAGTTTTTATTTGTGGTATACAAGATCTGATTGAATTGTCTTGGGCTGTAATATTGCAGCTATGTGAACCGAATCATGATATGTGTAGTGGGCTCGAGTATGAATTATGGATTAGTGATTGTTGGCCCGCTACATGTAATGAGATTTACATGGATTATGATATCTTTCTGTTGGGCCATGTGATATATCCGGAGTTTGGATTGATAGAAATTTAAATTAAGCCATGTGATATTGTAATATTAGTGAGAGGTTCTATTAGATCCGACTTATTGTGACAATGAATTGGATCGGCTGGGATTTCGTTTGGTTCACATATTGTGTTAAATGATTCACGTCATTGGACCGGGCTTATGTAATATGTTTAACAAATTGATTTTGATGTTGGATCGGACGGATTATTGGATAGGGTTCAAAGTTCTGGTTGGGCTTCTCTATATTGGATCGTATATATGAGCTTTGTCTATGTGAGATTCGATAATATGGGATAATATGATATTTGGATATTTTGTTGATGAGACTTGAGATTTGACTTGAGACGATGATGAGATTCGATGGCTTATGAGGATTGGTAGATTGGTTTACACATTTTCACGGAGAATATTATTTCACGGCTTGAATTGATGTTTGAACTAAGTTGACTACGGGGTTGCTTGTATTCGGTATTTCTTAGTTGGAATTGAAGTAAGGTTTTCAGGGCACGTTTACTTATTTCATCTTCTTTCTTTCTACCCTTCCGCGAAGATGACTTGTTTGGGTGTTTATTGGATGTGATAATGGCTTGGCTATTTAGCTACTTTTGTGATTCTTTCTCACTTAACCCACAGCGTAGCTATTACTTCGGTGTCTCACGCAGTTGAGGATACGTCAAGAGGTTTTGTACATTAGGTATACCGTTTCATTTTCACAAGGATTAGTACAAGCCTAGGCAGCAAATCTGGGAAATTCCACTTCATGTTCAAATCTGGTATATATAGGGTTTACTTCACAAAGTGGTCACAACAATAGCCTACAGAATATGTGGAAAATGTGCTTACCAAAGTCTTTGATGAATGAGATGTGATCAACTATTCTCAGGAGATATTCCACGCCACAGAATGTAACTGATGCTTCACAGTCTAAGAAAAATCTTTCAAAGAATCTTCAATGTCATTCATGATTTTTCAAGATGTTTGCTTATAACAAGAACTTCTCGTGCAAATGGTCGTACACGTTATGATGCTTCCGAAATTTCAAAACCATCATGGGGGAGAATCGTGTACCTTGATGTTTTACGGTCAATCTCAGGGGGAAGTAGTGTATACTACTCGACTTAGTATGGTTTGTGAAGTTGTCTACATATGGGTAAAGAATTGTTGATGATGTTGTTGATGTTGGATAATGAACCATTGATGAACCGCTGCATGTTCCCCTAAAAACAGATATTCACCGAAACCAAAGTTGTCATAACACGTTCAAACTAACATTGTTTACGGTTTAGTCTTGATTTTGTAAAATCCCATGAAAGAAACTATTTCTTGGTTTAAATCATAGATTTGTAAAATCCCGTGACAATGGAAACATCCTGGTAATTGTTAAGTGCATTTCCGGATCTATCTTACGGTTTATTCTTGGTTTTGTAAAATCTCACGAAAGAAACTATTTCTCGGTTTAAACCATAGAATTGTAAAATCCCGTGATGATGGAACCATTCTAGAGAAAGGAAAGTGTATTTCGGGGTCTTATCTGATGCTGGTGCTACGGTTTCTACTTCAAAGAAGGGATAAAAGGGTGTACTTCATGAACTGGGTGATTGTTTGGAGTGCCTTCATGGCAATTTGGTTACTACATGGTTTTACGGGGTTATGTGCTTCTAACCATGTTCGGGATGAAAACCATTATCATAGTTCACTTTAAACGTCAAAGGAGGCTAGATTTGAGCTTTTAACCAGAAGATGTGACAACGGGGTTAATTCACTATTATTTATTTGAGGTTGAAGTGAAATATCACGGGCGAGTGTACTTAGTATCTGAAGGTATCAGGGATGGTTGGATGAAGATTCTTCAAGATCCTTGTTCGAGCTTATTATCAAAAACGAAGACTTGGAAATCTAGTTATTGTTGGGTGATTTTTTCCTTTTCTTTTACCACTTGGGGGAATTGGGATCTTACCACCACAAAATAACTGTCACTTTAAGGAGTTACGTTGTAGTGCTCAGTGTCACATTCAATTGTGGATTTTCAAGAGGTGATGTACGTCTTATACTTGATGGTTGGTTGGATGAAGAGTATATAGTACTTAGAGATTCAATGGAGGATGAACTCTCGACACCGCTCTTTGTTACATATGTGCAAGTTTAAGTCACGAGTTCGGGTTAGTTTACTTCATGGTCAAATTCATCATATTGGATTTTCTCCATCAGCTGTCACAACAAAGAGCCTACTGAATGATAATGGGATTGATAACAAGTTTGCCAAGAAAGATTGAAAAGAGAGAGATAATGACGTTTGAACTCAACAGTTCAAGCCTCGTTCTCTAAATAAAAGAAATGTGTACGTCTCAGTGCGCATTATCTTCGAAAGAAGAGAAATCTTCTTATGATGTTTGAACACAAGAGTTCAAGCCTCGATCCCCAAAGAAAAGAAATGTGTACGTGTCAGTGCGCTTTATCTTCTGAAGAAGAGAAATCTTCTTATTTATGACCATTCTCATCAACATGCTTCATGCTTTTTCCATGCGCGCTCACTCATCAAGTGAACCGGACTATCGTTGCTAGTTCTCCTATTCCACTTGCTCAATTAAAATGGCGATGGCAACATCATTTGCAACTTTTGAGGGGGAGAAGTGTGAAGAGACTACATTTTAAAGATATTCACTTGTTTAATCAAGAATGGCATCTCCGTATGCAATTCTTGAGGGGGAGAAGAAGTATGATAACTCTACATGTTGAGTTATTTTTGAGAATATATGGTCAAACGGCTCCTAACTCATGTAAGAACCGAGCTTCTTCTTATCGGATCATCTTCACATGTAGTTTCTTCTAAAAGCCGTTGGTTGACATCTTCACACGGGCTGATATCATTAATGACAAAGTGCTTCCAGTTGTGGGGCTGGTTTCCTTAATGAACATCTTTTTGTTCTTGTTTGATTGGGAGGGATTTGAGTTAAGGGGATTTTCTATTTGTAAGTTAAAGTGAATGCATTTGGTGAGTTGAAGATGTTAACTTTCTGATTCCCCAAATGGACAATATTGAAGAAGGTCGAGTCTACAGTCTGATCGACATTTTCTGCTGCATGTTAGAAGACTAAAGATGAGTTGCATTTAACGATCTAAAGACTTCTTCTTAATCTGGGCACTTATCAAACAGATTGTCGGTTTACGGGAGAGCACTAATTGGGGGAGAGTGAAATGTCAAATTTAATCCCCCATTAGATTTGCTCACATTGTCCTTCAGCAAGTTGATTCTCACAAAACTTCAAATGGTCTTCTCAAAAGATTTCGAGTATATGGGCTTACAATGTGTTGCTGATTATGAAGTATCAAAACCAACAATGTGGAAGGAGACAAGCATCTAAACGCGAGTAAACTTGATGAACTTAATACTTCTAAGTGATTGAAGATATCCCGGGAAGACAATTGTCATTATCGCAGAGAAACTCAAGGTTTGACTCATGGCGTTTAGTGTTCTTATTCCAACTATGTGGGGGAATAGATGAAAGAGACAGTTTATAAAGAGAAAAGAGGTACACAAGTATGTGATCATTTCGATGATTATCGCAATCATCAGGGGAGAGAGATTGTACATTGGGGACGCACAGCTGTTTCACTTGAGAGCTTAATCAGTGATTCAGAGATATAATCACTTATTCCGGAGTTGACATCCACAGAGATAATCAATGATTCGGCATGCTACTTCAATGTTATCGGTTATTCTCTCTTTGGGCATTCGGGTACTTCGGGTTCTTGAGCTTCATACACTTTCTTCAGGGGAGAGAAAAGTATACATCGGGTTATTCTTTGGCTATCGGACTTAATCTGCTACTTCGATGGTATAAGTTTCTCTGTCTTCGGGTATATATGTATTCGGGTTCGTGAGCTCTATTCTAAGAGACTGACTGCATCAATTCATCTACTTGGGGGAAGTGGTCTCTTGACAACTTTTTGGGGATGCGTCGCTTCAGACTTCAGTGGAAAAGGAATTTGAGAAGATTGTTCAAGCGTGGGATGATACGTTGCTGTACTACTTGATGATATAACCATGAACGATGAATCACAAAGATCATTCTTAAAAGGAGGAGCAAGATCGATGATAATGGTGTGCTTGTTTGTGCACCTGGCTAAGGAAAGCTTGAAATAAAGCTTCGAATCTGCTCAATAAAAGGATTTACGGTTTGGGGGGAAGCTGCCAAAGTCTCACTTTCAGATGGTTCAATTTCTCTCAATTCAGGAGCCTCTAAAGCTTTGGTGGTGAATGCTTAAGAGATGATGACCCTTCTACAACGGGTCTGCTCGATATCCTTATCTCGGTACTCGTATCATCATCGTCCTAAACTATATCATCTACTATATCTGTAAATATTTATCAAAAACCAAATACAAAAATATAAAACCAACAAAAGAAAATAGAAAAATATAAAACCAACAAAAACCCATAAAAATCAGATAATTTTAAAAAGACCAAAAATATTATTTTTCTAAGACATGTCTTCTGGTATCGATAACATCTATGGTCTTAGAAATGTCATTCAATAATGGCACGGGACCATAGATAAAGTTCGAGCAGGAGGTGTAAATATTTTTTCCAAAAACATGCCTCAAAAAATGGCTTGCAGTTATTTCAGACTGTAACCCGTGCTTAAACCATGGTTTACTATTATTTCAGATAACAACCCGCTCTTCAAGAAAGGAAAGTGTTGCGCTAAACTAATTTTCTAATATTTCGTGCACTTATCCTAAAACAAATTGAGGAAAGCATGTCGAAGGACTGCTGTTCCTACTCAAATATTTTTCCTTCTAATAATTCTTTAGAAAAATATTTGTTTTAACAAAATGGTGGTAAATGAGTTGCTTGAAAATCAATCAGAATCAAGGTTTCATAAATTTGCAAAACCCAATCAATGACTTCAGCTTATTTAAAACTTTTCATAGAATGAGTCATTGATTGAGGGGGAGAATGTTTTCAAATTTATATCATCTATCCGGCTTATCTAATTATCCTCGTGCTTATCAGAAAAAGATATTTGCCTATGTTGAAGGACTAGGAATTTAGGATGTGATTGTTAGAATTAGATGATTAGAGTTTGATGAACACATAAATCCCATGCCTTATATGAGCTGATTGATATGTTGGATTGACTTTTATTAGTCGATTGCTGTTTGGGTGATGTCGACCACCATATATATGTTTGTGTCTACTAACATATGCAGATATCATGGTTTATAAGATTGTTCCCGATCCGGATCCCACTAATGAAGATGATTAGATGCCGAAAGGAAAGGGTAATTGTATCTTGGGTCGACAAAAGAAGAAACTGAGCTTAATTGGATCTCTATTAAGAGCTGGCATGATATATGCAACGTCAGAGGTCTTGCTGCATCTGCAGATGGTTTTCTTCCAAGCCTTTCTCAAAGAACAATGTATGTTTCTACACCACCTAACGTATCTTTGTGCAGGAATAATTGTGATGATACATTTTTAAACAATCTTGAAAATATTGTTTTGAAAATGGAAAAATATTGTTTTTGAAAATAAATCAGACTTAATTTGTAAAAATCACCGGACTTCATCTTATCAAAACTTAAGTCACTCAATCAACGACTACGGTCATCGATTGAGGGGGAGAGTGATTTAATATAAAATATTTTCAATCAATATTTCTTCATAAAAAGTTCCGATTTGTACGAAACAAAGTGGTGGTCTAAGGATTTAATGTTATGTCATGGTATGATTTTCTTTAAAACTCAAAGATCTTTCAAAATGAAATTTTTTCTGTTCTTGTTTGATTGTGAAATTGTTTTATTTTACTTAAAGATCTCTTAAAACTATCATACCTGACACTAACAATCTTTAATGTTTAAAATTGATCTTATCAGTCATTTATCAAAATTAAATTTTGCCACGTCTTTCCCCAAAATTTTTCTAAATGATTTAAATCAATTGAGATCACAAATCTAAAAAGGTTTGAAATTTTTGATCGGGGGAGAGATAGTGATTTAAATCTCAAATCAGTTTAAAGGGTGATTGTTTCAAAAGCACTCATTCCTTCATGTGCCAAACGATTTTGAAATACATAATGCACATGATTGTGGGGGAGCATTTAATCAAAAACCAGAAGAGTATTTAAACAAGGCCACAAGTTCTCCCACGTTTTCTAAACCTTATTAAATCACTTGGGATCCAAAATCTCAAAGGGTTTGATATTTTTGATCGGGGGAGAATTTGTGATTTACTTATGAAATCTGATAAAAGGTGATCGATTTGATTCAAATGTGCATGCTGCTCTCCCATATGTGCTAAACGCTTTCGAATCTCAAAGCATATATTAAGGGGGAGCATTTCAAAAGAAAATAAACTTTCAAGGTACAATGATTTCTATGTTTTAACATAAGTACCTTGATTGATTTTCTAATGGTTTCTTAAATGGCTTGTGTGATCGTGAAAGTACTTCAAAGAACTCTTTCCTCTATGTGCTAAATGATTTCAAATAACCAACGCACATTTTGAGAGGGAGAATTTACCAAAAAAATCAAAAGGCTTTTTCTAAGGAAATTGTGATCAATGAAATATTTCAAAGAACTCTTGCCTCCATGTACTAAACAATTTCAAAATCATATGCACATGTTGAGGGGGAGCATTTCTAAATGATCAAAACAACTAAGGTACAAAATGCTTTGATATTTTGTCACCAATACCTTGATTGGTTTTTCCAAATGATTTTTCAATTGGTTTCAAGGAAGAATGAACTGTACCAAAAGACCGACCATTTTACTTTATGCATGGAGTTATAAGGATGGTGAGGTTAGGTATTCGTTCCCACGATTCCGCCAGAGCCGGAGGGATCTACCCAGGGACAATCCACTAGATAGTGTAGAAGTCCTTAGGTATGATGAAAAAAAGGAGAAAAATGAGAATACGGGAAGAGTGCGGACTGAGACAGAGCTAGTACCGGAATAAACCCAACAAGGTTGTAGTTATGAAGTCTCGTAAGCACCGGGGTTGAAGAATGAAAGAAAATGAAATGAAAAAGGGTGAAAAGAAATAGCCCTCCAATAATTCAACCTTAGGGCGAACGTTCAATTCATATGCTACTGGTGGTTACCAAGGTAACACTGGTATTGAAGACAAGACGTCATGGACCTAGTGACGCACTGCACTAAACTTCCCAAGCTACTCAAGTTCCTCTTAAAAGGACTTGTTTCATTCTCACGGGGAACGTACATAATCTATCAACTTTCTCTTAGAGATCGTTGATATTGAAGAAGGAGACCCTCTCCCTAGTCTCCGGCATAGGAAACCAAATGTGCACAATTGAGTCTAGAGCCAAGAGATCGTCCACAAAATCTCATTAGGACACAAAATTCATGAAGACTTGCTGTTTCACACAATGTGGAAAGTAAGATTATTTATTAAGAGTCTTACGCATTATCCTTGTGATATTGCCTGAACATCCGAGTGATATGTAAAAATATTCACAATGAAGATGGAAATCCTTCTAGAGCCAACATCAAATAAGCTCTTGGTGGGTGACATGTGAGATCTTTTCTAAAAATCAAACTTGTGACAACTGGATAGAAACGATGGGGCTATTGACTCATGAATCAACCTTGGTCCAGGAAATGAATTGACGAATACTTTTAGAAAAACCGTTCGATGTGCAAATCTCTTCTTTTCTATAGCACATCGAATTTGTATTCATTTTCAAACTCAGAAAGTATATCTGATTGAAAAAAAAATACTTTTGGAAAAACCGTTCGATGTGCAAATCTCTTCTTTTCTCTAGCACATCTAATGTGTATTCATTTTCAAACACAAAAAGTATTTCTGATTGAAAATTGATCTTTCTTATAAAACCTTCATCGTATTGCAAAACTCTTTCTTCTAAGCAATACGCGATTGTTTTCAAATCAATTTTTCATCAAGCAGTGAATCTAAATTCGCTGGTTTACTCACTCCGTGTTGTCTACTTTGGGACTATCCGGTTTGAGAACGGCTAGATCAAGCTGCGAAACCCTGTCAAGGAGATTCTTAGGATCTCTACCTGATCACAGTGCGATTTATACTGATCAACGGGAACCATAGTTCGCAACTATATTCAACGAAAGTGAACAAAGACACTTTCGGTGTTTAGTGCTAATGTTGTTTGCGGAACATGGACTCCGCTGCAGCCGACGATATTTAGAAGTCAATTCACAAGATGCTCACAAAAGATTCACACTTATTGAAGAAAATCATGACAATCAAAGATATACAAAGATGCTTTCCGCTACTCTGATGAAGATGCATGATCCAGAAAGTGTGAGCATGTCACCAAAAGTCACAACATCACATGAAGGCAAGACAATTAAGGTGATCCAGAGATTTACTGTGGTTGATGATCTCAATGAAAGCTCGAAGATCATCAAGATGTGGATCAGCTAAAGGCCTCCACTAAAAGTACAAAACTATGCGGACTTTGAAGAATCGCTACTAAAGCACTAAGATTGCGGAACTTGAAGACATGAAGTCTACTTAAGCCTTAACTAATGAAAAAGATAGAATGCTAGGATGCAAAATGTATTTCATGGGGTGACCTCCCTTAGGGGGAGATTGTTAGGAATTGGAAATTCCATGTGAAAGTGTCGGTCACCCCAATTATGGTCTAGCATATGTTATGTAGGATATTGGATTTCACAAACACATCAAACCATTAACACAAGTGGGCGTATAAGTGGAATTCTAGAGAGAGAAAGTTAGAGGTTTAGGGAACTTAGTGAGAGAAAGTGAAAGATATTATTATGAGCTCCAACTCTCTACCTTGGGAGGTAGAGAGTATTTATATTACTTACATAAAACGCACAACCGTGGATCGGCATACAGTGGGTAAAGACCCGTCCGTCCTCCACGGTGTTACTTAACAAAATACTACTTAACATAAAATAACTATGACTACGAGCTTTCTAACGATTACATATACTTGAGGTGACCGACTCTTTAATACCTGGAATTTCTAATTCCTAACAATCTCCCCTAAGGGAGGTCACCTCAAACATATACTAAAATTACATTGAATACAAACAGATATTACATTAACAATTGTTCTTGCATTCTTGATGTAGTACTTTGTCTCAAGCTCGTAGTCATTGATTCCACTCATTGCATGTTTGGTTAATCCAAGTGGAGGTCTTTTAATGATCCACGTGATAATAATGTTGAGCCAGCTTTTGAGATCATCAGCTAATAGAAAATCTCCGATACATCCATTGTGGTGTTGGTATTATGTGATGTTGTGACTTTCGGACCGACATGCTCACATTTTAGATCATGATATCTTCATCGTGAGTAGCGGAAGCTTTAGTTGATTCATGATATTGGCGCAGAGTAGTAGAAGCATGGAGTTAAAATATCGAGTCATTGATGCACAATCATGATTTCTTTTGATATGAATGTGTTGTGTGAGCATGCGGCTATTGATTGACCGCTTCATTCTCGATCACCGCAAACGCCGGGTGTACCGCATACAACTTAGCAATAAAGCGCACGAAAGTGTCTTTGATCACTTTCGATGAATTGAGGTACACGCCCACGTTCCCGCTGATCAAGCACAAGTACCGCTCGTGATCGTGTATAATTCAAGAATTTCCTTGATGGTTTCAGAATGCTTTAGCCGTTCTCAAACCGAACGTCTCAAAGAAGACAACACGGAGTGAGTGAACCAAATAATTTAGTCCAGCGATTGATGAAAAGAGATTTGAAAACAATCGTATTGCTCAATAGAAATTGTTTTTGCAATATAACGAAGGTTTTAATGAAAATCAATTATCAATCATAAAACACCTTTTGATTTGAAAAATTAGTACACGATCGACATGCTAATGAAAAGAGTTTTAAAGCACAAAGACCGGTTTTTCAAAGGTATCCGTCAATCCATAACCTGAACCGTGATTGATTCAAAAGACTGAATCGCCCCATTGTTTCGCTCAGCTTGTCACATGGTTGATCTGTATAATAGATCTCACATGCCACCTACCAGGAGCTTGTTAGATGTTGGCTCCAGTAGGCTTTCCATCTTCATTGTGAGTATGTTTGCATATCACTCAGATGTTCTCGCAATACCACAAGGATAATGCGTAGGACTCAAGATATAATCTCTCTTTCCACATTGTGTGAAACAGAGAGTCTTCATTGAAAGTGTCCTAATGAGATTTATTGATGATCTCGGGGCTCTAGACTCAATTTGTGCATATTTGGATCCTATATCGGAGACTAGGGAGAGGTCTCCTTCTTCAATATCAACAATCTCTAAGAGAAAGTCGATAGATAATGTCGGTTCCCCGTGAGAATGAAACAAGTCCTTTTAAGAGGAACTTGAGTGGTTAGGGAAGTTGAAGTGCGGTCGCCACCGGGTCCATGACGCCTTGTCTTCAATACCGATGTTACCATCAAGAGCATATGAATTGAACCCTTCTCGCCTCTAAGGTTGAATAAATGGAGGGCTATTTGTTTTCACCCTTTTCTCATTCAATTCTTTTAATTCTTCAACCCCTTCAGTGCTTACCGAGACTTCATAGCTAGAACCTAGTTGGGTTTATTCCAAGACTAGCTCAGCCTTAGTCCGACTCTTCCCATATCTCATTTTTCTCCTTTTATCATCATACCTAAGAACTCTACACTAACTAGTGGATAGTTCTTGGGTAGATCCCTCCCGTTCAGCGGATCATGGGAACACATACCTAACCTTATCGTCCTTATATCACCATACATAATGTAAAGTTGGTCGGTCTTTTGGTATTGTTCATCTGCCATAGGAACCAATTGAAAATCATTTGAAAATCAATTCGATACTTATGATATTTTATCAAAGCATTTTGTACCTGAATTGTTTTTGATATTTTTAGAAGAAGAACTCCCCTCAACATGTGAATCAAGTATTTGAAATAGTTTTCCACACGGAGGCAAGAGAAAGAATTAACTTCTTTGATTACCATTTTCAAAAAATATCAACATCACTTCCCTAATCGAATCAAGTAGATAAAGCATTTTGGGGAAGGATGAGGTTTTCATGATTTTGCGCCCCCTCAATATGTGCCTCGAGATTTGAAAAGAGTTTTGCACATACTAGAGGGAACTCTGACACTTGAGATAAGTTATCACGCTTCAAATCATAGGTTTAAGATAGATGCTCCCCCTCAACATGTGCATGGAAAATTTGAAATCGCTTGTCACATGTGGGAAGGAGAGCTTGTACATCCTTATAAAACCATTTACCGAATTATCAGTTTAAATCCAATTTAAATCACACATTCTCCCCGATCACAATTATCAAATCATTTGAGATTTGTGATCTCTTATAGATTTAAATTGATTTTGAAAGCTTTTAAGGAGAATTGTGACTTGATTATGAAAGCGCTTTAACTGATAATGATCGGATTTTAAGACTTTAAACTCCATTGATAAAACATGCATGAATATCTTTTGAAAACAATTGAATGCCAAATAACTTTTTAATTTAATTGAAATCATTCTCCCTCAATCAATGACATAGGTTGTTGATTGAGAGATTGATATTTTGACAAATAAGTCCTGATGATTATCAAAAATAGAGACGAAGTTATTTTTCAAAGCGTTAGTTTTCGCACAGATAAATGATTAAACGAATCGAGCATGGAATTTTGAAAACATGATAAAGTATGGCTCTGCTTTTTTTCTTTTATTAATTTTTTTATTTTAAATTTAACAACATCTAAAGTCCCGTGTCATTCTTTGAATGACAACACAAAGACCGTAGATATTATCGAATCGAGAGAAACATGACAAAAAGACAATATTTTTTTTTGAAGATTTTTTGAATTTTTCAAATTTTATGGATTTTGAAAGTTTTATATTTTTCTATTTGATTTTTTGAAGGTTTTATAATTTTGTATTTTGTTTTTCTAATAAATATTTACAAGAGATAAATTAGTTTAAGAGAATGATGAAATGAGTATCGAGATAAAGATATCGCTCAAAGACGCTGTGTAGAAGAAAGGAATCAACATCTCTTAAACTTTCGCCACCAAAGCATTCGAGGCTTCTAAGAAAATCGCCTGGACATGAGCCTTCTCAATTTGAATCTTTGGTAGCTTCTCCCCAAACCGACAAACATCGAATAAAGACCATTTCCCTAAGAAGTAGAGTTGAATACAAAGCGTTCTCATTGATTGAAGCTCAAAGCCCTCGAAGAACACGAGAACACCAAGTAACAAGTTGAAACATTGATCGTCTCAAAGTTATCAAACCGATTAACCGATTCACGACCGATCACATGAACTCGGCTGCAATCCTCGATGTACACCTTACTCTTCGAGATTCACCAGTTGTCTATTTAGGGGAACAATATATCAACATCTTCATTTTACCAAGTGCATTCCAGTTATATAACATATAACCAATCAGGACATAATGTACACATGTACCCAACAAGAGTAGAGACGATGACATCCATGTAACATGTTGAGTCACTAATCATCTCTGTGGATGTCAACTCCGAAATAACTGAATTAGCTCGATCAAGTGAACATGTTGTGCATATAACCGAAGGCACTTTATCATAAACCGTATATAAGATGTCGATAGGCGATCATCTCACGCTCCAAATATTCTTCTCACATTTCTTCCAACTGAACACTGAAGTAACATAAACCAAAGGTCTCCAGAGACCACTTCCCCAAATAGTTGGAATAATATATCCTTCCCCCAAATGGTTTTGATACCTCCGAATCAAGAAAACATAATATATCCATAAACTTGAAATCTTGTGAGAAGAACTCAAATAGCCCAAATGAATCCTGTGAGAATCATCTGCTACATAAACTCTCTCTGACTATCTTTATCAACCCATATGTAGACAATTTGAAGTGACCACCGTTGAAGAAAAACCTAATATACCAAACTTGAAAGCTCAAGTCGAATTCCCTCATTTGTGTCTTAAGCTTGCACTTAAAGATGGAAGAACGGTGTCGAGAATCTATGCTTCAAGCAAATCTCTAAGTACTCACACTCAAACAAGGTATGAGACATTAACACCTCTTGATATTATCCACATCGCCATCCGCATGTGCACCGAAGTAAAACAACGTAACTCCTAATAGTGATAGTTAACCGTGTCTTCAACCATCCACTCCATTTGGCCGGTAACTAGATAAACCAAGCCTTCAACTCAAATTTAAGCCCGAGCAAGTTATCAAATAAGAACACGCCTTTGTGAAAGTCAACTTCAATCTCAAATAAGTGATAAATGATTAACTCTAAAGTAATCAACTTGTGTCAAATGCCCAACATGTGAATAAACATACAACCGAATGTACATTCACCCATCAATGAACCGAACAAATGATGCCTCAACATCAATGTATTCTTCCTAAAAGTATTCATGTAGAGACCGAGGATACACCAATAACTTCGAGCGGATGAGGTAGACATTTTCCTTGAAGTTCATGTGGTTGATTTATAGCATGCACGATGTGAGGAACAATAATCCATGAAGATTTGGCAAAGGAATACCAAAGAGTGGATCATTATTCATGAACAATAATCCGTGAAGATTTGGCAAAGGAATAACAAAGAGTGGATCATTATTCATGAGTGCAACTGCAATATTATGATAATCATTATCAACGCTTTGAGGAATAACCGAGATAGGGCTTTTGAGTAGTCCGAGTTGTACTTCTTTGATGATCATCAAACATATCTTGAACTCATGAATCACATATTCTTTGATGATCATCAAATATTCGCTAGCGGTTGTAAATACTCATCAAACATATCTTGAACCAATGAATCCCAAACAATAAATCCCATTTATCCTTAGTGAGTGAAACATTAGGCGTTGGAGGAGAGTCATCAAACTTTAAGTCGGATAACCATTATTCAAACATCCATCATCATTTAGTATATTCACTCTTCTCATAAATCCCATTTATCCTTAGTGAGTAAGAGTCATCAAACTTAAGTCGTGATAACCATTATTCAAACATCCATCATCATTTAGTATATTCACTCTTCTCCTCAAAAATTGCATCCGAAGTTGCCATTTTTGATTTAGCAAGTGAATAAGAATATACATTAATGAATGTAGATCCACTTGATGATTGAATGAGCATGGGAGAAACATGAAGCTTGTTGATGAAGAATGTCGATGAGAATGGTCATAAACATGAAGATTTCTCTTCTTCTCAAGATAAAGCGCCAAGCGCATAACTTTTCTTTTCTTTGAGGAACGGGGCCTGAAGTGTTATCTGCAGACGCCATCATGATGAAGAACGAGGCTGAATCGATGTGAACAGACGCCATTGTTTAGAGCCCGGTCATATGTTTAGAGCCCGAATCCAAATACCAAGGGACGATTTGTACGACACCGCTTTGGACAACATGAGACGAAGACAGAGAATTGGAAACATTGGATCCCCACGTGTTGATGGGTTCCTTTTGGTTAGCACAAAAATCTTTGAATCAGAAACCCTAGTGCAATGTCATTATCACTAGGAGCTAAACTAGTAGAAGCATCGACTTAGTCAAGGACATTTTGTGCTTAATGGGATTATTCTACCAATTGGCTTCCAAACCTTAACAGTGCACTATTCTCTAGGCATAGTGGATCTAGTTAAGGGGCAAGGTTTGCCATTCGTGAATATTCGACTGGGCTTCCATCGAAATCCTACATTGGTAAAACCTTCCCTGTAGGTTTCCAGGATTGCTTAATCTCTTTTCGCTCTCCAAACTTTATTAACTGGGTTATGAATCTTAGACCTCGAAATAACACATCACATTTATCATGATTACCAGAAATTAAACATTTTTTTACATGTTTTGCAAAGATAAGGCCTCGAATTAATTTTAGTAAGCTTGGAGCTAATACTAGAACTAACACGATTCTTTTGTTCAAATCAAACTTCTTGTCCCTATGGTGTTCTTTTCACTTCCTTATCATGATCACTTTTAGTTTGCGTAATCCTATCCTTCTTTGCATAGCTTCTAGGTTTTGACCCGCTAACTTTAGTGTCAATCTTAACATCTGCAGAAGTAACGATGGGAACATTACATGGCTTCACTACTTTCTGCATTCCTCGTCTAGAAGTGCTGGGATCTGAAATTCTAGGAGGCACATCACATGTTGCTTGCTTGAATTTAGATATGGAACAAGGCATATCAAGGGTCACATGCTTGGCTTTAGGCATAGAACGGATTTCCTGCTTGGCACTAGGCATAGAACAAGGCTTCACACCTTTGCCTTTTTCACCTAAGGGTTTTGGACATGTTGCAATTACACATTCAAGCAGCTCTTGAGATCGCTTGGCCTCGGAGGCAAGCAAACCTAATTTCACTATCAAGAGGTTTGTTAATGAAATCCTCTTCGACAATCTCACGGAGACATTCTAGACTATCCTTAAGGTGAGCACAGGAGTCATGAAAAGCATGTTCATTATTCCTAAGATGAGGAGGAATATATTTAATCGTCACGTGTATTTGCAATCTAAGGGTGACTTTGAGACAACATTCTTATTGAAAACAAGTGGCAGTTTCCCATTTCCCCGACTTCTCATTCTCAATTTCTTTTGTAAAGACGTTATTTTTTCGTTATTTTGGTCACGGGTGACTTTTATTGAATCATATAACTCTTTAAAATGTCTTTTAACTTTTTCATTTTCTTCTAGAAAACTCTTGCTTTTCCTTTTGTAAGGCATTAACTAAGTTTTGAAGATGAAAAGTTTGAGAATTTAGAGAATCTAAAGGAGGAGGCATTTGGGAGCCTCGCCATATTGTTCTTTTCACCCTTTAATTGAGAGATTTGGGCTTTCAACTTTCTGCTCGTGTTACAATGAGCTCGAATCTGTTCATCACGCTTGTTAATTTGAAAAACGTGATCAAACTCGAGCATCGAGGATGTCTTGATATTTGAAGTTTTGACATTTTCTTTAAGATGTTGATATTTTAGTTGTAAATTAAAATGCTCAACTTCTAGTTTAGAAAAATGTTTAACCAAATTGTCGTGATCATCCAGTTCAATTTTCTCGTATAGTTTAGAATTAGTTTTTTCAAGCTCAATGACACGATCATGGGAGACTTTCTGAGCAACAGATAATTCATGAAATTGAGAAGCATTAATGGAACAATTCGTAGCAGTGTAAAACACATCTTGAGTAATACATTCCAAAATAAGATTCTCATTCAAGGTATGCAAGTTCTTCCTCTCAATCTCATTATATTTTAATTCTCGCCCATAGTCACTAACCTCAACTATCATTGCATCAAATTCCTTTTCCATTTCTTTAATATCTGATTTTATCCCCTTTTAAGACTCTCAAAATGATCTTTTAGTTGTTTAAAGAAAGGCATGACCTCGGTTAGATAACATTCTTTTGTTTGCTCAAAACCCCTTTTCCCTTCAGTTATCCCAGTAGGTGTGATCCTTTTCTTACAAGTTTTCTCAAAATCGACAAATAGTTGAAGAATAACATATTGACTGATTAAGGTCTTGCTCTTAGTGGCAATAGTTCTAGGAACTAAATGCATTGGTGTATTTGGAGGATACACAAACGCTTTAGGGAATTTCCTACAAGGGGGATTCTTTTCAACAAGATTTTCAGCTTTTTCCTTTTCCATATCCTTTTTCCGTAACACTTGTTCAGTGGGTCAATAGAGTCCGAGGCTTAAACATGTTTAAGGATATCCAATTTTCCTTAGTGTAATCATGGGGTTTTATCGTTATCTTGTTCTTTTTACACTCAGGATCTTCTAGCTTCTTATTCATTTTCTCCCTAGTGACTTCATTTGATTTCTTATCTTCCTCCTGCACTCACGCAACTAGGTTTTGTCTAGGCTTAAGGATCTCATTACCATCATACAGCACCTTATGAGCTTCTCTAGCCTTTTTACAAGCCTCGTGGTTTGGTTCATCAACTAAGGCAACACTATGTTTGTCACTTAGAACTCTATGCTTTGTGATCATGTGAGCAAATCAATGGTATTCCTTGTACGCATAACTTATTTTCAAGCTTGTTTTTCAAAGTTTTTAGATTAGAAAAATCATTCAAAAGTTTTGATTCCTTAGCACTAAATTCTTGCTTAAGCATTTTAACATTTTCTTGAAGTTCTTGTTTTTGCTTAGCCGTTTTAGAAAGCTTTTCTTGTAAGGAGTTTAACTCTTGTTTTAATACTTCTTCTCTAAAATTACTTTTTCTAATAATTTTACGAATTTGGTTATCCATTCCTGCCACGAGTGGTTAACTCAAACTTAGCACTGTTCATAGATAGCAACCTCGATCCTTATATATGTTAAGCTCAGTGGTAAGGGAATCATCAGGCACAAATGCAGAGTACTCATGCAGTTCATAATCATCATTTTGAGTAGAAGATGCACAACTAGGTACGCTATAAACTTCCATGCAACTTACCTCAAGATTGACATGCACAGCTGCAAGTGCACTCTCTCTTGTGAATTTGAGCAAGAAGATTCCATTTTTGCATTATCCGACTCATCAATTTTTGTTGTCATCGACATTCTCGATTCAAGAACACCCGATTTTCAACGTAAACATTACCCAACTTATCACAACAATCTTTCAAACTCCGACACTCATTCACGCTTTCATTCTTTTGAGCGATTCTTCAATGTACTTTTTCACATTATCCATGAGTTGGATAAATGTCTCAATGAATTCCTGAATTTCCATTCTAGTATGTTGTTTGAAGGAAATTCCAAAGTGTTGATCATAATCGTCAATATTCCCACCGATGAATGGCTGAAATTGTTTGTAGATTACTTGAAGAGCTGACCGAACCATCCTTATGAACCTTTTCATTGGTAAGTTGCGCTTTAAATGTTCTAAGTTCAACAAGCTTCTTGTCAATGTAGGTAAGTCCGGCGCTAAAAAGAGCACTACATGTTCGATCCCCGCCTATGGATAACACTTATTGTCAGATGAGGTGCAGATGAAGTAGGATAGGCTCAATGTCTGCATTCCATTTTCATGGCATTCCAGAAGTGCAATTCATTCTCATTGTACTCATAACATGAAGATCTCACATCCTCATTGTTTAATTCAAACATCTTTAATCGCTCAGGTAGCATTCATTAACATTATTGTCCACAGCATCATACAATTTAAGCACTTCTGAAATCACCGGGTCAGTAGAGTAAGACATGATGTGGTAGAATGCACGGGATTTTACAAGTCTATGATTTAAACCGAGAAATAGAATCTTTCATGGGATTTTACTAAAATCAAGACCAAACCAAAACCAAGCAATGACCAATGGAATGTGTTAAGATGACCGATGGATCGACACAATGATAGACAATTGTGTGTTAGGACTTATGATTGTTTGTGGGATAAGCAGAGATGTTGTTTGGTTGTGATTTGGGTTGGTTGTTGCACGATTTTATGGAGAAATTTAGGTCTAAAACTTAAAAGCTCAATAACTTCCTTTCGGAGAGGATTTGGGCCTCAAAAATTCGCTTTCACGACATCAATGTGAAACCTCACAATATTCAGTCGTTCCGTCGTTTTGACAGTGTATTTCTCAATAAAACGGAGTTACGGATCAAAAGTTATGGCCGTCTTGAAGTTTTGACGAAAAGTCAACTTTGGTCAAACCTCTTCTTCGTAAAAATCAACCAAGTCGCTATAAGATAATGCACCAAGTCGCTAACACCTAATTCGCTACACCACCAAGTCGCTAAAGTCCCAAGTCGCTAGACAAATGCAAGTCGCTAAGTAGTAACTAGCTAAGCCTCAAGTCGCTAGCAAAATTTTGGCAGCAATTCGCTACTCAAGTCGCTAAAGATTCAAGTCGCTAAAGAGCAACTCGCTACAGACCAAGTCGCTACCACCAAGTCGCTACCGTAGTGGAGAGTCCACTACTTGTACTGTTAATCGCTAGGTCTAAGTCGCTAGCTCCAAAACTGTAACTCGCTACAAAAATGTGAAGCAAGTCGCTACGAAGAAAGATATACCGTGAGCCAAGTCGCTAACTTGAAAAACTTCCAAAACACACTTTTCAATCCAAAAACAACCCAACCAAGATGATTCAAGCCTTCCAAATCAAAACCTAAACACTTATGATGATCCTAAACACAAAAAGTACAATCAAAATCCAAACTTTAACACAAGAAATCAACCAAATGATGCAAAACCACTAAACTTTTTCAAACTCAAAAACCACCTAAAACCACTAGAAATCCAAAGATGTGCAAGATATGATCTAACCATGGCTCTTGATACCAATTGTAGGATATTGAATTTCACAAACACATCAAACCATTAACACAAGGGCGTATGTGGAATTCTAGAGAGAAAGTTAGAGGTTTAGGGAACTTAGTGAGAGAAAGTGAAAGATATTATTATGAGCTCCAACTCTCTACCTTGGGAGGTAGAGAGTATTTATAGTCTTACAATAAAAACGCCACACAACCGCGTGGATCATATAGTGGGTAAAGACCGTCCCCTCCACGGTGTTACTTAACAAAATACTACTTATCATAAAATAACTATGACTACGAGCTCTCTAACGATTACATATACTTGAGGTGACCGACTCTTTTAATACCTGGAATTTCTAATTCCTAACATGTTAGCTCGTAGACATGTCATTATTTAGTAGTTAATTAGTTAGTTAGTAGCGTAGATTGGTTTAGAGCAACACCGCGGGTGGAAGGATCGGTCTTTACCCAATCGCGATGCTCCCACCGCATTGGGAGTATTATTGCTCAGAATTATAAATACCCTTCCATCCTTGAAGGGGTAGTGCTTCTCATTAATCTAACCTTTCATTTGTGTTTATCTCTCCAGAATCACCCTCTCCTCTCTTCATCTCTCTAAACATGGCTCTCTTGTTTAATAATAATCCTAGACCACCCGAATCATCTAAACAACACATAATATACGATCCTACAATTAGTTTCTTTGTTTAACTGTTTCGACAGCAATCTCTCATATGCTATATACATACTAATTTTAATTTGTCGTTACGATAGGTGTCACCAGGTTCCACTAAAAGAGTGGCTGCAGTTCGCATGGAGATACTTCGAGGTCACATTCTTTGCCTGTTAGTTACTTGAAGTAATATTGTTACCAACACCCGTATTTCAATATAATTTTGCATCAAGTTCTTCACTTTCTTTTACTGATCATCCAGCACCGCCGGCAAACTATACATATTTGGGGAACCGTAACTAGGTTTACCAACACACCGATGTGCTCTATTGCTACTAAGAACATAGAAAAAACAGTCCAAGAAATATGCGGCCAAAGTATCATCAAAGTATGCTCAATCAGTTGTCTATGGGTAAGCGTACGCCTGCCAAGTTCAGTGTGCGTAATGGGTTAACGTTTAAAGGTCCAGTCGCATAAAGTTTTCATTTTCCAATGGAACTTATGGGTTGTGTGTTCTAATAGTAACTTGGCCAGAAGAAATAAATGGGTTGAATTTTACTTCATGTTCCCATTCAAGTCAAATGGGTTAAATATTAAACTTTTGTTTAGTCATGAATTGTTGTCATTTGTCGTAAGCTTTCTTAATCTTTGGTTGAATCACAAAGGCTTTTTAACTTGGCTTCTATTCACCCCTGCCGCAGCGCGGCGGGTTGAAATTACTTGTTGATGTAATAACATATACTGTTAAACTTCTTGAAGTTTTAGTCACTGTCTTCAACTCAAACATAAACAATTAGTAAGGCTAAGTGGGTACTAATTTAAAATACTTATTTCACATACAAAATCATATAAAACAATAAATGATGGTAACACGTAAAGACAAGTTTTCAAATAGATTAAAATAAAAACATAATATCCTTATTTTTAAAAAGTAAATGAAGTTACATAGAAGTGCACAGTTAATAAACATAAACGTTAAAATAAAATAACTATGCGTAAACTATAATTTTAAATGGGTTGGGCTTGGTGACTAAATAGATGGACTCAGAGTTTAATAGCAATAGGCCAAGAAAACACAAAAAACCCATTAACCCTTTAAGAGTTATTCTTCTTCATCAACACAACGATTGACCTACTAAAAATTTGCAGGCCACGTTTTTCTTTCTACTTTCCCTTCGGTATATATGGGTATGCACTTCTAATTTTCCAAAGACTTTAAAGGGTATGCACTTGTAAGTTCTTAGTGTATTTTAAAGAGAAAAGTACAAAAAACTAAAGAGAAAAGTACAAAAATAAGCCAAAATCTAAAGAGAAAAGTACTAAAGAGAAAACTAAAGAGAAAAGTACAAAAATAAGCCAAAAATAAGCACTTTAAAGGGTATGCACTTTAAAGGGTATGCACTTGGAAAAAACTAAAGAGAAAAGTACAAAAATAAGCCAAAATCTTTTTTGGAGTCCCCTTTGTGGTCAAGTTTTAACTCAATGTCCAAAATGGTCATGCACAACTACTCGACTCCGCAGCTCCACCCAAAAGTCGCCATGTGTCCAACTACCAATACACCTTTTGACTTCTCACTCTACCAAAATAACTTCTGTTATTGAGCAACCGCTATCAACCGGCGGCTTTGCGAATCGGCGATGATTTGACATAAAGGTAAGTTGACTTTTTTAATTTTCTTGATATCTGATCGATCGTTTGAATTATTATCCGTTTATTACTTTTTTTAATTGTGTTTGATTTATTGTTTTGATCTCAAATACACACTCAATAATCACACACTCAATCCTATTATTGTTTCATTCCATCATGAAACCGATGGTACTCTTATAACTTTTTTTTTGATTCATTGTTAGATCTATCTGTCATGCTTAGGTTTTTAGGTTTTGTTTATAACTGTTTATGAGCTATAACTGATAATAAATTAGTGTTTAGTTTTTTGTTTATATTGTGTGTTAGGTTACCATAATATAACACAAGTAACAATATGTAAGAAATAAGATGAAGATAGATTGGATGAACAAACACACACACAATACACGTATGAATAAAGAAGGTTATGCGTAGGATTATGAGTGCAAATGAACAACCAACCTTCCAAGGAAGGTGTACAAGTGTTTATATAGGGGAAGGGAGCTAGGGCAACATGTCTAGTCCCTTCCTCATTATGGCGGCCAAGGCTATGGGCTTCTACATAAGCCTTGCCATTTATAACTAACATAAAAGCCTATTAATAACCTATTACATATTGATTACTAACACTTGAAATACAAGTTAGGAGTGATTCCAACAATCTCCCCATAAGTGTTGGTAATTAATAAGAGCTCCAAAGAATCTTAAAAGTTGTTGGTTTTGATGTAATAGAAGTTGCTTTGACGTCTTTCCTACATTCTTTTTCTTGTGAGAAAAGTGCATTGATTCTAACAATCTCCCCAGTGTGAGGATCTTGTTTTTCTTTGAAGTTTTCAGCTTTGACGTCTTCTATAACATTGTTCTTTGTTCTTTATTCAGGTGTGGATATGGTGATGTTATGTTGTTGTTGTTCAGCCCTACTCATGTCTTCTCGTGCTGTGTCTCCACGCCCTTTCTGGATCCAACATGCTCACATGCTCTTTGACGTTGGATTTCAGAATTGATGTTGTTATATTAGTCTGTATACTTTGTAGATTCTTTGACTTTGAAGAAGAATCATTCTGACTGTTGTGTTGCCTTTCGAGAGAACTTCAATTTGTGATGTTGTTGGTATGAGCATGTGCAGAATTAGCACGATCATCTCCCAGGAGCATCCATAAGAAGAAAACATAAGAATAGGTTAGTGATAAACACCAATCGATCATTGTGGTCGTTTCTTAGAGAATTGACCACTACGATTGTTCTTTTGATGAATGTCTTGATTCCAATCACCTTGGTCGGGCGAATCAGCCGTCCGAATCCCATAAGGGACAGTTGGCATTACGTTGAACAAGTTCAAGTAACGACCCACATTTTCAGGACTCGATTCTTGAAAGGAATCTCCTTAGCGGGATTTCCAGCACTTACAAGTTCAAACTTCGAGCGTGTTAACAGCATAGTGTGAAAACACATCTCTAATTCTAGCAAAGGCTGTTCCTAAACTAGAGTCCCTCAAGTAGGATAACATGATGTACCGAAGTACATCTATAGTTCAGTGTGAGTCGCTAAGGTACACCAAAGCATCACCCCACGATCAGAGACCGGTTGAGACAACACTAAGCGTAACCCACAAGAGCTACCGGCGACCTGCCGTGGCTATTTGATGTGACCAATTGGCAGGAGTTTCCATTCAATCACTGAGGATCACAGTTGTGAACCCCTCATAAATGTTTTCGACAGATTGCTAAGATCTGTGTAGGACTTTAGAATTGTATCACTTAAGGTCCTTAATGTTGAACGACAAGTGATGAAATGCCAAGTGTTCCTAAGGGATCTTTTAATGAATCTCGTGGCTCTATACTCAATAGTGCGCTTTGGTTTTCCTGTGCGGAGACTAGGGAGAGGGTCTCCTTCTTCAATACCAGCAATCTCAAAGAGAAATCCGATAGCTTACGTAGGGTTCCTTGTGAGAATGAAACAAGCTTCTGTTGAGAGAAACTTGAGTGGCTAAGAAGGTTTAGTGCATGCGTCCCTGGGTCCATTACGACTTTAATCTTCAATACCGGTGTCATCTAGTGACAACCAGTAGCATATGTATTGAACCCGGTGTCTCTCCTAAGTTGAATAATTTTGGAGGGATATTTCTTTTCACCTTTACATTTCATTTTAATTCTTCAACTTCTTTTTTCGCCGTTTCTCATATACTCTTTTTTTCATAATCATACCTAAGGACTTATAAATACTGACTATTGGTGGTGTCCTTGGGTAGATCCCTCCGGCTCTGGCGGATCAAAGGATGGTTATTCCAAACCTTAGTCACCTTATAACTCCATGACTAACCTATGTTGCCATAAAACCATTTTCTTTAAAATCTCTCAAAGTGTTTATGAGTGAAAACATTTTGTAACACTTCGAGATTTTTGTATTTTCATAAATACTCCCCCTCCACATGTGCTTAAGTGTTTTGACAGAAATCTGCACAGTGAGGGAAGAGCACGCACTTTTGAATTGATCGACTCAAGATAGACAATTCTCCGCGAGACACGGTTACATTGCGTAGTTAAAGAGTTACATTGTCAGCTTTTAGGTGACAACTAGCTCTAATAACTACCTTGAAGATGTGGACAAACCTCGAAAGGTTGTCAAACCCGTCAAAGTTCATGTCTATCAAGAGCTTCTTGAATAGGTACGATCTACTCGGATAAGTCTTGGAAGACAAATCTTTTTAATGTATGACAGTTTAGATCTCGTCAATTCATGGGTTAAGTCTTTAGCACGAAGATTCAATCACATTCACAACATATTTGTATCACACAATTTTTCTCCCCCTAAAAAATGGCATATAAATGTTATTTTTGATGAAATTTTGATATCGAATATGACCATTTCGAGTTTTGTTGGAAGATTTCCATGAAGAACAATTTGTGAACAAAGAGTTTTAGCAAATACTCCCCCTCAACAAGTAATATTAACTTTTGAGGTTTTGAAAACATAAGGGGAAGTATTTGTTCTTTTGAGCAAAACTTTAAAAAATAAAAGTTTTGATAAGTTTTACTCAAAAGTAAGAAGCTTTCGCTCCTTTTATTGCATTGTGGCACTGATGCGTACCACAAGATCCTTTCATTACAAGTACGGGTTGTACATTGTTATGTGTGCACAAGCCATTGTCAATTATACAAATCATATCATCCAAATATCAATCAAAGAAATAATTTTAAGGAGTACCATGCAATCCTTCAATAACACCGGGAGTTCTCTCTTGACGTTGATAACCAGTAAGAGGGAAACTCTGTCGTCCACCCACAAAGCTCTCCAAATTTTGCATTTGGTCACGATGAAACAACCTTTCATCTATCCTTGTGATAATCTTCTTCACATCCCTCTTTTCTCTAGAATTCCACCGCTTCTTCGACCCAATGCCTTCATGAATCTCCTTCAACCGATACGCTAACCCATCACGAACCTTCTTCAGAGTATGATCACAAAACTTGTAAATCTCATTGCACGCCATTAAACAGTTATGGTGAAGTTCACTGCGGTAAACTACTCTAAACGTTGGTTTCTTCACGATGGTGTACTGAGAGATTTGGTTGATATCGGGAAAGTGTAGCAACGGTTTAGTGAGATTGACTTGTTTCTGGTATGATTCCACGGCAAGTTGTAGATCTTCAACACATTCCTGGATCACTCTGCTTCTGATGAATATCAACAATGACTTGATGTACTGGGGCTGGATGTTGGTGGAGAAATGTCGCATCCGACCTTGTACCTTAGCCAGATACATGTCTTCAATGTCATTGAGTGACAATCTTGGAAAATTCGCTTCAGTAAAATCATATTCTGGTTTGTCTTGGCGTTTTACTTTGATTTCCTCCAGGAATGAGTAATCCCACTTTGTAGCCAGACTGACATTCATGATAGCAACGATCCGTTTGTCACTGAACACCTCTTTGTTTGATTTCTGAACCTGGCAACTTCTATAGTATAGTCTTCTTCTTGTAGGCCAATGATGAATGCCATACTGTGCATCGAGATCATAATTCACCACATTATCAACAAACATTCTTGTCGCTTCTTCCTCGATGGCAACATTGTTGGAGAAGACTGCTGCTGGGATGTTAAAGGTGCGTGACGTATTTCTTGCTTACATCGCTACCGTGTTGAAGAAATTCCAGGTCGTTGTTGAAAAAGTATTGGTAGGGAATCCTTTGTTGATCTGGTCGACCAATGGTTGGTAGTGGCTTGGTCCAGTCGGTGTAGTATGGAGTCTTATCTGGTCTTGTGAATTCGATGTTTGATTCTGGGTTGAGCCAATCAATGTTGTTGGACATAGCTCTTGTGATGTGTCTAGATGATATTCGACTTCAATGGCACTATCGGAGCTGTCCTTGAGCAGTTGAAACGCATCGTTCTTGATTCGGTGTAACTCCCCTTTCGTCATCTTCTTCACTTTGAACTTATCTTGAATTATCTGGACGTGCTCCATGGTTTGACCATCTACCGGTTCTTGGCCTTCCGGTAATCGAGGGGTGGCATCAACAAGCTTGGAAAACCATTCGTATTCATCAGTGTCATCTTCATCCAACCATGATACAACTGAGGTAGACTTTTTCTTCTTTGGCTTGGAGGATGATGTTGATTGTTGCTTGGTTGATGGTGTTGATGAGGGCGGTTGTTGGGGCTCAGGAATCTCTTCTTCGTCACCACCGGTGTATTGGAAATGATCACCAGTTTTCTCCGATGGTGGTGGAGACTCAGAGTCCTGAGGTTTATCACTAGTAGGAGGTCGTTGAGAAGAGCTTGTTGTGGTGGTGGTCCTTGGGGGTGGTGGAGGCATAGATGAGGATTTGCCTGTTTTCTTCTGAAGTATAGGTTCTGAATCCTTGTCCGCATCATCTTCGTCTCTTGGTCGCTTTTCTTGACCAGTTCCTTCCTTTCAAGTTTGTTTTAGTTGATATGCAAGCAATGCCTCAAAAAGTTTTGATTCATCAGATGTGAAAGTTCCAGATCGGGAAGACATCTGCATAATCAGTTTTGAAATCAAATCAGCTTCAGTGACAACAGGAGGTGGAACTGGTCGGATTTGCATCATTGTTGGTGTAGTTGAAAGTGTTTTCTTGACCAATGACATCAGATAAGGGTAGATTTGTCTTGCGAACATTTCTTTTGTGACTCCAGGGATGGTGTCGAGAAGGAACTTATGAGTGTAGTCCCTAATTGTCTTGTCCATTTCACCCTGAATATCTCGGTTGAGGAATTGCTGGATCTGGTCTCTTTCCTCCGAGAACTCGTTCATCAAATCACCGAGTAAGTTAACCCTGTCAGCTAGCTGATTCAACTTTTTGTTAACCACATTCCTTTTCCTTTCTTGCCTGACAGCTTTAACAATCTTGGTTTTGGCACGTGATGCCCAAGTGTCAGTGGGTTTCTTGATCGATCTGGATGATGATCTGGTGGTAGCATCTTTGGATGGTGGTGGTGATGAATCAGTTGAAGATGAGTCATGAGAAGGCTCAGGGTCTTTAGGTGGCTCAGAAGATTATTCTGGGTTATGTTCTGGATTATCTTAAAGATAATTGTCAGCTTCCTCTTGAGCTCTTGCCTCTTCCTCTGCTTTAGCCTGAGCTTCCTCTTCACCCCTTTCCTTAGTTGCTTGCTCAACATCTTCATTAGTTATCTTTTCGTTCTTTTCTTGTTCCTCTTCTTCTTCAAAGGTGAATGGAACCTCATAATTTTGCTGCTGCTGCTCTGTAGATTCCTTAGCGGTGACACCAGTTCCCTTATCGGGTTGATTAACCGCATCACGAACTGGTATGGTTAGTGCACCACCACTGGAACCTCCAGGGCCTCTGGTTTGTTGAATGTTGAATTCAGTAGCAGCATGTTGCAATCTCAGCTGCTTGAGAGTCTTGTGGTAGGCTCTCTCTTCAACCTTTGGTTCATCATCAAAACTTTCTTCTTCTTCCTCAGCAACTGGAGTCTTTCCCTTGTCTGATTTGGGACTGGGTGGTTTGTCATCTGACCTCAGTGAGGTTGTTTCGTCTGTTGCAGTTTCGGAATAACGAACCACCTCTTCAGACTTAGTATCCTCAGAGTCTTCATCATCTAGTTTAAGTGCCGGTTTAGGATTAGGACTAGCACCCTTAGATTGGACTTTTCTTTTGAGGCTTGGATGCCTCTTAGGATATTTAAGGGCACTCCCAGTGCTTTCTACGCTTCCAGCACTACCAGACCTTCATGTCTTCCTGGTAGGAGTAGCAGAAGTCTTTTCATCCATAAACCCTACTTTGCCTTTGCTTACAGCTTCAAGGTATCGATGATACGATGGTAGACTTTTGATATTATCAGTGAGAAGGCAATCCAGTAGAACTGCACCTTGCTTCTTTGCTGATGAGTCTTTGAATCTGACAATGTTTAATGTGGGCTCATACAACACAGAGTGATTGTTGGGGTCGTTAAGTCTCAAGGGAATGTCCCGATGTTTCTCGAGAATATTTTGGATCAACAGCTTGGTGTATCTGATAAAAGGAACTTTTGTCCCGGGCTTCTTGAGATGGGACATCATGTCTTCCCATATCAGACTAGCAAAGTCGATGTGTTGCTTGTTGACCATGCCCAGAGGTTTGCTCATAGATGCATAAGTTTGGGATGCTTGTGACCGCCTCTTCCAGCATACGACTTGGCGATCATAATATACAGTGTTCTCTAAGGTAGAGGAATATTCTTTAGATCCACAGAGAAATGTCTGGTGATGACCCCGGCAGCTTCATCATGTCCAATGTCGATCATGAATTGAATAGTAGCCTCTTCATTTGGAGTTGCCACATAGTCAGCAGCCTCGATAGCAGGTAGAAGAAGAATTGACCGAAGATCTGCAACAGTAACGGTGACTTCCTTATCATTGAGGGTCACGGTGACAGCGTCTTGACCATCCACCTTTTTCATTGTGTGCCAAAATTGATGAATGTAGATTTCTGGCACAGTTGCAGAGTTCGTAAGCATGTTGTTGTAGGGATAAGTCTTGAGAATATCCACAGCAATCCTGCATGAAGACTCTGAGCACGTGAAGTTCTCAAAATCGACCTTGAGGTTTTTCTTTCCTATCGTCTTGCTATAATCGTGATCTGAAAGGTATTGAGACAAGAGAACCAGCATATCGAAAGACATTACGTTAGTCAAAAGTTGATTTTATTGTCCAATTATTGAATTGTTATGTTAATGAATGTTACGAGTCCAAAGTCACATATTGTTCAATAGTCCAAAGTTGACGTGATAAGTAACGTGAGTATGTTAATTTTGAATGTTAAAGTCCAAAGTTTACTTAAACACACAACGTATTAACTTTTGTAGCTTATTAGTGACGTTTTGGTTTTGTGACATTATGAGTGACTTATTACAAGTTTGTACGCGTAACATTTCAAAAATTTAGATACAATTTGGCTTAAGCGTAGGTTTGCAAGCTTATGCATAAACAGGGTAAGCATACGCGTAGGATTAAGCTTATGTGTAGGAGTCACTCATAGGCATAAGAAATCTTACGCGTAGGAATAGTCTCTTAGCATAAAGCTTACACGTAAGCTTAGGTTAGGGTCTTACGTGTAAGGTTTACTTGTAAGAGTAAGCCTTATGCGAAATAAGAATTTGTTTACGCATATCCTTCACAGATACGCAGTAGTCCCATTGTAGAACCTTATTATGTATAAGTTACGCGTAAGATTGCTCTTATGCGTAACGTCTACGCTTAAGGTGATCCTTAAGCGTAAAGTCCATTTTAACCTTGATTCTGAATTGGTATGCGTAAAAACCTGAAATAGATCAATCATAACACTCCTATTAACAAGTTATTCAATCACTTTCAACATCACATGGTATCACAAGTCAATTCCAGTTACGCGTAGAATAACATTATGCGTAAACATAAACCCTAAACATTCAAAACCTACGTGTAAACAATCTAGCCATGGAAAATCCACCAAATGATTTCTGGGAGGTCTTAGAAGCAAGAAGAGATGTTTTCAACAAGTTTTAACATCAAATGAATCATGAATAAAAAATACCCAAACCTACGAGTTCATAAACCCTAAAGTCTAATTTCACAAATTTGATGTTTCTGGGTTTGATTCAAAGGTGAATTTGGTTAATTAAGCATGTAACAAACCTAACTCAAGCATCTAATTAACCTAAAACACTCACACATGAAAGTACCCAAATCCACGTATAAACCCCAAACCACGTAAATGATCAAAAACATTTTCTGGGTTGAAAATCTTGATGGAAATGATTATTAGACTTGTTTTTAACCATTTTAATACAAACCATTTCATCAAAAACACCCCATAGTGATTTCTTGTTCATACGCTTATGCGTAGAACCCAAAATCACTTCTAGTTTAAAAGCAAACCGTTTGTTTTGAATAAGATTTAAAACCTATGTTTGTAATCATTCAATGAAGCGTTTAACACTTACAAAATTCAAGTTTGAAGCACGGATTGGAGAATCAATCTTAGGCGTGGATGAAGTGGTTGGAAAAGTTAATGTTTGTAATAAATGAGTAGATGAAATTAGGTGGAGTGTTTTGTATAAAATGAGTTTTAACTTTTGACAATAATAGTCCCTCCACCTCAACCATTTTCAACCACAGCCCATAACTTCCATTTTGGTTAAGCAAAACGTGATGTTTGGAAAGAAACTTGACGACACTCCCCCTCGACTTTAGAAATAGTGAAATTTTACAAATTTGAGTCCGAGGAGAGTTTTAAAACAAGAAACGAATCCACCATTATCAAAGATACAACCAATTTGGGTAACATGCAAGTACAAGGTTTTATGAAACTAAAAAATATTTACATTCTCCCCCACAACACTTGTCCATGAAAAATAATGAAATGTTTGAAAGAGAAAAGTGTTGACGGAAGAGTTGTACTTGCAATGTCTGAAGAAATTTAGATAGAAGAATATTTTTGTATTTTATCAGATTTTATATTTTTCTATTTTTTTTGTGAAATTTATTTACAAAATAGGTTTTGGTGTTTGACTTGTTTTAAGAATGTGTTAAAAGTTCATCCAGTTCCTCTGGAGTCAAACACCGCATGCCAATCCGGTGGATCAACTTAGTAAACCTAGCAGGAGCTAAGGCTTTGGTGAGAAGATCTGCCAGTTGGTGTTCAGTACCCACAAAATATAATTCAACGGTACCCTTTTCCACGTGCTCCTTTATGAAAATATATCAAGATCGATATGTGGACTTCGAATGTTGAACGGGTTGCACGAGATCGCAATAGCACTTCGATTGTCGCAGTAATCGGAATTCACAAATACGTAACCATAGTCTGAGTTGTATTCTCATCCAAATGACTGAGCACAACACGTGACATGGATACATATTCTGCTTTGGTTGAGGACAGCGATGTACAATCCTGCTTCTTCGATTGCCATGACACCAGTTAGTCACCAAGAAATTGCAAACCACCAAGTACTTTTCCAGAATCTAAGCATCCTGCGTGATCAGCGTCTGAAAAAGCTATTAGTTCAAAACAGAATCCTTCGGATACCAGATCCCCAAATTAATGGTTCCCTTGATGTATCGGAGGATTCTTTTAGCCTCGAAGAGGTGAGTTTCAGTTGGTCGTCGGTAACGGAGAAAGCAAAGATATACGCAAATACAATGTCAGGTCTATCGGGTCTGTTAGATACATGAGACCCAAAATACTTTCGTATTTGGTAGGGTCAACCATTTCCCATGCAAATCAAGGTCCAGCTTTTTGGTATGTGCCATTGGTGTGGTATAGGTATCACAACTTTTGCATTCCATGTTTGTTTAAAATTTCAAGAGCATATTTGGACTGACTTAGGAAAATACCACGGGATGATTGATGAACTTGCAGTCCTAGAAAGAACGTAAGTTCACCCATCATTGACATTTCAAAATGTGTTTTCATAAGTTTTGAAAAAGCGTTTGAGTACTTTTTATGTATTGACCCAAAAATGATGTCATCCACATAGATTTGAACGATTAAAACGTGTTCCCCGTGATATTGCATAAACAGTGTTGGGTCGACCTATCCTTTGACAAAATTATGAGATAAGAGAAAGGATGACAACTCATCGTACCACGCTCGAGGGGCTTGTTTGAGACCGTAGAGAGCCTTGTTCAGTTTTTAGACATGGTTAGGGAACTCTGGATCAACAAATCCTTCTGGCTAACTAACATAGACCGCTTCCGGTTTACCATTTAGAAAATCGGCTTTGACATCCATCCGATGTAGACCGTGATGTTCATGTGAGTCGAATGCCAGTAAAAATCCGAACACCTCAAGTCTAGCAACCTGCGAATGATTCCTCAATTCAATCCCCTCTTCTTGTATATAACCCTTAGCCACCGACGTGACTTATTTCTCGATAATCGTATTCCTTCAAAGATCCAACTTGTTTTTCCAAATCCATTTCGCATCAATAAACATAGACCCTCTGCTTGGTTTTGCAACCAATTCCCATACTTCAAGACGCTTAAACTGATTAAGTTCTTCTTGCATGGATTCAATCCAGTTGTCATAAGTCATTGCTTCTTATCGTTTTTTGGTTCGATTGATTAAATGGTAAGTGCATAAATGCAATGTTCACCATCACCAAGGCATTGTCTAGTTACGACTGATTGATTCGGGTTTCCAATAATGTTCATAAGAGGATGGTCTTTAGTCCAACGATGTGTGGAGGGTTGATGTTGATATATATTATGCAGATTAGGGGGATTCAAATGGCTTGTAGATGATTCCGCAACATCTGAAGTGGCGGTTTCATTAGCGAAAGGATTGAAGAACGCATTTGGATC
>OU343225.1:147862992-148145948 GCA_910596185.1 Chrysanthemum makinoi
ATCGATTGATATGTTGAATTGACTTTATTAGTCATTGCCGTTGGTGTTAGTTTCCACTCACCATATATTTGTTTCAGGTCCACTAACACATGCAAATATCATGGTATATAAGAATAAATTCTCGATCCGATCCCACAATTGAAGATGATTGGATGCCTAAAGGAAAGGGTAACTATATCTTGTTGACAAATGAAACAGAGCTTAATTGGACTTCTATGAAGAGTTGTCATGGAAAAAAATGCAACGCGAAGAGGTCTCACCGCATCAACATGGTTTCATCAACAAATGAAGAAACTGAGCTTAATTTGACCTCGCAAATAAGTATTGCCAGTAAATACAACGTGAAGAAGTGTTACTGCATCACAGACGGTTTTTCTTCCAAGCCCTACAAAGAACAAATGTATAAGCTTCTCTACCACCTAACGTGCGATCTTGTGTAGGAAAAGTAGTGAATGATACCATTTTTAAAACAATTCTCAAAAATATTGTTTTGAAAATGGAAAAATATTGGTTTTGAAAATAAATTGGACTAAATTTTTGAAAATCAACAACTTCATTTTTATCAAATACCTAATCATCGACCACGGTCATCGATTGAGTATGAGAGTGATTTAAAATAAAATATTTTCAATCATATTTCTTCATAAAAGTTCCGCTTGGTATAAAAATAAGTGGTGATCTAAAGATTTAATGTTATGTCATGGCGATTCTCTTTTAAAACTCAAAGATCTATCAAAATGAAATTTTTTCTGTTCTTGTTTGATTGTGAAATTGTTTTATTTTACTTAAAGGTCTCTTAAAATAATCATACCTGACACTAACAATCTTTAATGTCTTAAATTGGTCCTTATCTGTCATTTTTCAAAATTAAATCTTGCCACGTCTTTCCCCAAAATCTTTTAAATGATTTAAATCAATTAGGATCACAAATCTCAAAAGGTTTGAAAATTTTGATCGGGGGAGAGATCGTGATTTAAATCTCAAATTTGTTTTAATGGAATCGGTTTTAGTCCTTTATAGGCACTCCTGCTGTCACAATTCTCAAATTCCGGTCATTTCTCATACTCCATATTTATCATTTCATAACGATTCGTGCATGGTTTTGCCTTTTTCATTAAACGTTATTTTCTTATTAAATAAACGTTATCGCGTAAACATTATTTTTTGAACATTTGATCGAGATACTTCCAAAACCATCCCGATATATTTTTATACTTACATTTAATTTATAAAAACAATATTTTGAGTTTACCCAGTGTTTTAAATTTATTTTGGATATAAATTGTTAGATGTATATTATTACGACGGTTTTCTTAAAAACTACACGATTATTATTATTTCACTTAACTTTTGCAAGAAAAGTATTTTTATAATTTTTATGACCTAAATATATTTTATCTTGACCCGTGAAATTTATTTTTATTTAACGCTACCTTAAATATTCAAATGTGTATACAACTTACTAATCTTATTTAACAATACTACAAGTTACTACTATCCTCAAATAACTTTACTTCTATTTCTATACTTTATACATTACATAATAATAATAATAATATATATATATATATATATATATATATATATGTATTATTACATACATGAATCAACTAGATTTCAAGATCTTTCATTTAACTAGTCTTGCACTCCATCTTTTATGCATTCAACACAATTATTCAAGGTGTAAGTCTTGTCTCCTCTCTTCTTCTTCCCCTCAAACATTCGGCCACCATAAGAGATCAAGAGAAAATTCATCAAACATTTTCTAATCAAGTTATACACAATCTAGATACACTCTTTGTTTAGGTTTTGAAATAAAAACCTAGGGTGTTTAGGATAATCCTTGGTTCACTAAACCTCATCAAGCAATTTGTAAGCATAAAACTTCATCTATTACTTTTTCATATATATTTTTCATACATTTCATGAAGTCCATATGATCATATTTGCTCAAGTTGTAGTTTTTATTCATGTTTATCAAATGTTATCACCCATATGTGTCCTATTAATTTTTTATAACAAGTATGTACTAGTTAGAAGTTTATAAAAATGATAAGTTTGAAAATGGATCATCAAAGTCTAGTTGTGATTTTTGGAGGAAATGATTACATAAATTTTATACATGTTTATTTAAGTTTGTATATATATTTTTAGCCTTATAATGAATATTTATTTTGGTTATGATCAAAGGAAGTTGTTTTACTAGTAGGATTGGTGATGAGTAGATTAAGGGATTTATGTGGTGAAGTTGTGGTTGAACAAGTAGAAAAATGGTAATTTTAAAATAAGCGCTGAAGCGCTGTCGAAATTTATACCTTTTTTCCGAAAAGTTAGTCATTTTATAAGTTTTATTAAAGTTTTAGAAAATAGATTTTTAGTTATGAACGTGGCCTTTTGAACGGACTAAAACGGAGATATAACGAAAAAGATATCGCGGTTTTAAAGTTACGATTTAAAAACTACCATTTTCCGGAAAGAGTACATGCAGTCCCGATTTTCAACTGACCAAACAGTGTCCTTAAACTTTCTGTGAAATCTCCAAAGTTTAAAAATATATTAGTACACTTAATTACCTTCGCGTGGATATAAAGAACTTGAAAACGGACTTAAAACGAGTGAGTTATGGTTAACCGAACTTTGAGTCGAAAACGTGCTGAAAACACTATTCACAGCATTAGTATGCTGTCTTGATTTTTAATCAAGGTTTTGAGGGCCTAAACGGACGTTTCTGGGAAACGGACCTTAAAAAACGAAGTTAGTTTTCCTATGTATATATTACTTCAAGTCTAATGTAAACCGATTTTTCAATTACTAAAACCGTTACATAGTTTTAACTACATTTTCACCATTTTCTCAAAAGTATTTATTCTCGACGTGAAACCGTCACACATTCAAGTAACAATATATTTTTTTATATATATAACTAGTTTTCAAGTAGCATATTGGGTGATACGTTTTCAAATCATGCATTCACGACAACATATCATAACTCAAGTCATAACATCCATTTTAGGTCACGGATATTTGGGCCTCACTTTCGTCATTTCATTTTGTTAGCATATCAATCACACACGGTGAGTTTTCATAGCCCCTACTTTTAATGCTTTCATAACTGTTTTGGGGGAGATACATGCTCGACTATTTTTATTACATTCATGACTATTTGCAAATTATATGTTTATCCTAAATTCAAATGCTAGTCATCGCAGTAACATTATTGCCATACTTAGAATTTCTATTTCATATATTCATTGGTCTAACGGTCTTGGTATATTCATTGAGCTAACGGACTTGGTATATTCATTGAGCTAACGGACTTGGTATATTCATGGAGCTAATGGTCTTGGTATATTCATTGGTCTAATGGTCTTGGTATATTCTTTGAGCTAACGGTCTTGGTATATTCATTGGTCTAATGGTCTTGGTATATTCATTGAGCTAATGGTCTTGGTAATATTTATGGACTAACGGTCTTGGAACGATTTGAACAATAACTCTACATATTCTGGCGTGCAAAGGTTGTGAACACAAAGTTGCAAGTTTTGTATGGGCGGGACTTGGGCTGAGTGGATTCACAATGCCTTTGCCGCATAAACGATTTCGATACATTGAGTCATGCACTATTTTGTGAATTCATTTGACGATTTCGGTTTGAACATAAACTATGCATATTCTGGCGGGTAAAGTTGTGAACACACAAAGTTGCAAGTTTTGTGGCATGGAGGGACTTGGAACTGAGTGGATTTACAATGCCTTTGCTACATAAACGATTTTGATAGTCTTTACATTTCAACGATTTACAATGCCTTTGCTGCATAAACGATTTTGAAAGGCTTTACATTTCAACTCAAACTCTATGAACTCACTCAACCTTTGTGTTGACACTTTTAGCATGTTTTATCTCAGGTATCTAAGGCATACACTTCATGGCATGCATTTGGACACATCATGGAGTCGTGGTGACGACGCGTCTCACTTGGGTTTTACGCACTTTAAAACATCGTTTGAATTGTAACAAACTTATTTCCGCACAAATTGATTTTCATTTGGGACCTACTTTGTAAACTCTGATTATTTTATTAAATCAAGCGTTTATGTATTTTCTAAACGACACTTTAGGTCGTTCGATATAACTGTAACTTTGATGCTATGACAGCCCTCCCCAAGGTATTCCATTCACAAGCAAATCAGGTAATTTGGGGGTGTGATTGGTATCGAGCGGTTATAGAGAACTAGGTTGCATCATTGACCCTAGACTATAACCACATCATCATAGCATCTCATCATATCATTATAAGTGCATATTCTTTATACATGCGAACTTATGACTCAACACCAAACATCATATGAGTCGATTAGTCCAAGCATTGCATAGTTACTCCTAAATTATACATAGCCCGATCACCTATGTCTAATTCAGGAAGAATCATGCAATGAAGGAAAGTAGTAGTCTCATATGAGTAAGCAATCCGTGATCGAGCCAAATTTTCAAAATATTTTCTTCAAACCACTTGTTTCCCAACCAAGTTTGATCCGCGTGACCGTTCTTGTTTGATGAGTTGCAAAGATCGAGCTAGAAACAAGTTGTTACCTAAACCGATTTAGCCTAATCATATGACAGTTCTTGTTTGATGAGTTGTGGGATTAAGCAAAAATCGGTTACCTAAAAGTCTTTTGGAAATTTTGCTCGAGAATGGGAAAGCCTGCCTCATCGAGCCTAATCATAAGGGAGCATGTCTTTAGAATGGGATATAGTCACGACATATGCATGAGCATTGGCATAATCATTTAAATCATACATGAGCATAAACTTTTAGAACCCTTGTCGCATTTTGGACCATAGTATCATCGATTGAATCGCGAGGACGCGATTCCTCTATCAGGGGAAGAATGTCACAATTCTCAAATTCCGGTCATTTCTCATACTCCATATTTATCATTTCATAACGATTCGTGCATGGTTTTGCCTTTTTCATTAAACGTTATTTTCTTATTAAATAAACGTTATCGCGTAAACATTATTTTTTGAACATTTGATCGATACTTCCCAAAAACCATCCCGATATATTTTTATACTTACATTTAATTTATAAAAACAATATTTTGAGTTTACCCAGTGTTTTAAATTTATTTGGTATATAAATTGTTAGATGTATATTATTACGACGGTTTTCTTAAAAACTACACGATTATTATTATTTCACTTAACTTTTGCAAGAAAAGTATTTTTATAATTTTTATGACCTAAATATATTTTATCTTGACCCGTGAAATTTATTTTTATTTAACGCTACCTTAAATATTCAAATGTGTATACAACTTACTAATCTTATTTAACAATACTACAAGTTACTACTATCCTCAAATAACTTTACTTCTACTTACATTTATACATGTACATAATAATAATAATAATATATATATATATATATATATGTATTATTACATACATGAATCAACTAGATTTCAAGATCTTTCATTTAACTAGTCTTGCACTCCATCTTTTATGCATTCAACACAATTATTCAAGGTGTAAGTCTTGTCTCCTCTCTTCTTCTTCCCCTCAAACATTCGGCCACCATAAGAGATCAAGAGAAAATTCATCAAACATTTTCTAATCAAGTTATACACAATCTAGATACACTCTTTGTTTAGGTTTTAAAAAAAACCTAGGGTGTTTAGGATAATCCTTGGTTCACTAAACCTCATCAAGCAATTTGTAAGCATAAAACTTCATCTATTACTTTTCATATATATTTTTCATACATTTCATGAAGTCCATATGATCATATTTGCTCAAGTTGTAGTTTTTATTCATGTTTATCAAATGTTATCACCCATATGTGTCCTATTAATTTTTATAACAAGTATGTACTAGTTAGAAGTTTATAAAAATGATAAGTTTGAAAATGGATCATCAAAGTCTAGTTGTGATTTTTGGAGGAAATGATTACATAAATTTTATACATGTTTATTTAAGTTTGTATATATATTTTTAGCCTTATAATGAATATTTATTTTGGTTATGATCAAAGGAAGTTGTTTTACTAGTAGGATTGGTGATGAGTAGATTAAGGGATTTATGTGGTGAAGTTGTGGTTGAACAAGTAGAAAAATGGTAATTTTAAAATAAGCTGAACGCTGTACCACGAATTTATAATTTTTCCTAAAAGTTAGTCATTTTTATAAGTTTTATTAAAGTTTTAGAAAATAGATTTTTAGTTATGAACGTGGCCTTTTGACTAAAACGGAGTTATAACGAAAAAGATACGTGGTTTTAAAGTTACGATTTAAAAACTACCATTTTCCGGAAAGAGTACATGCAGTCCCGATTTTCAACTGACCAAACAGTGTCCTTAAACTTTCTGTGAAATCTCCAAAGTTTAAAAATATATTAGTACACTTAATTACCTTCGCGTGGATAAAAAGAACTTGAAAAACGGACTTAAAACGAGTGAGTTATGGTTAACCGAACTTTGAGTCGAAAACGTGCTGAAAACACTATTCACAGCATTAGTATGCTGTCAGGATTTTAATCAAGGTTTTGAGGGCCTAAACGGACGTTTCGGGGGAAACGGACCTTCAAAAACTGTTAGTTTTCCTATGTATATATTACTTCAAGTCTAATGTAAACCGATTTTTCAATTACTAAAACCGTTACATAGTTTTAACTACATTTTCACCATTTTCTCAAAAGTATTTATTCTCGACGTGAAACCGTCACACATTCAAGTAACAATATATTTTTTTTATATATATAACTAGTTTTCAAGTAGCATATTGGGTGATACGTTTTCAAATCATGCATTCACGACGACATATCATAACTCAAGTCATAACATTCATTTTAGGTCGCGGATAGTTTCGGGCCTCACTTTCGTGCATTTCATTTTGTTAGCATGTCAATCACACCAGGTGAGTTTTCATAGCCCCTACTTTTAATGCTTTCATAACTGTTTTGGGGGAGATACATGCTCGACTATTTTTATTACATTCATGACTATTTGCAAATTATATGTTTATCCGAACTAAATGCTAGTCATGCGAAGTAACATTATTGCCATACTTAGAATTTCTATTTCATATATTCATTGGTCTAACGGTCTTGGTATATTCATTGAGCTAACGGACTTGGTATATTCATTGAGCTAACGGACTTGGTATATTCATGGAGCTAATGGTCTTGGTATATTCATTGGTCTAATGGTCTTGGTATATTCTTTGAGCTAACGGTCTTGGTATATTCATTGGTCTAATGGTCTTGGTATATTCATTGAGCTAATGGTCTTGGTAATATTTATGGACTAACGGTCTTGGAACGATTTGAACATTAACTCTACATATTCTGGCAGTGGGTTGTAAACACACAGGTTGCAAGTTTTGTATGGCGGGACTTGGAATTTCCTGAGTGGATTCACAATGCCTTTGCGAGATAAACGTTTATTTCGATACATTGAGTCATGCACTATTTTGTGAATTCATTTGACGATTTCTGTTGAACATAAACTATGCATATTCTGGCAGTGGGTTGTGAACACACATGTGTTGCAAGTTTTGTATGGGCGGGACTTGGAACCCATGGATTTACAATGCCTTTGCTACATAAACGATTTTGATAGTCTTTACATTTCAAACTATTTACAATGCTCTTTGTGCATAAACGATTTTGAAAGGCTTTACATTTCAACTCAAACTCTATGAACTCACTCAACCTTTGTGTTGACACTTTAGCATGTTTTATCTCAGGTATCTAAGGCATACACTTCATGGCATGCATTTGGACACCTTATGGAGTCGTGGTGACGCTGGCGTCTCACTTGGGTTTACGCACTTTAAAACATCGTTTGAATTGTAACAAACTTATTTCCGCACAAATTGATTTTCATTTGGGACCTACTTTGTAAACTCGATATTTTATTAAATCAAGCGATGTATTTTCTAAAACTACACTTTTTAGGTCGTTCGATATAACTGTAACTTTGATGCTATGACAGTCCTCCCCAAGGTATTCCATTCCGCTGCAAATCAGGTAATTTGGGGGTGTGACACCTGCCTCCATGTGCAAAACGATTTCATACACATGATGCACATGATTGAGGAGGAGCATTTACCCAAAAACAAGATGAGTATTTAAACCAGGGCACATTTTCTCTCATGTTTTCCAAACCTTATTAAATCACTTGGGATCCAAAATCTCAAAGGGTTTGATATTTTTATCGGGGGAGAATTTGTGATTTAATAATGAAATTTGATAAAAGGTGATCATTTTGATTCAAATGTGCAGGCTGCTCTCTCATATGTGCTAAACACTTTTGAATCTCGAAGCACATATTGAGGGGGAGCATTTCAAAAAGAAAATTAACTTTCAAGGTACAAAGATTTCTATGTTTCAACATAAAGTACCTTGATTGATTTTCTAATGGTTTCTTAATGGCTTTTGTGATCGTGAAAAGTACTTCAAAGAACTCTTTCCTCTATGTGATAAAATGATTTCAAATATCCTATGCACAGAGGGGGAGAATTTACCAAGAAAATCAAATGACGTTTTCTATGAAAATTGTGATCAAATAAAAAATTTCAAAGCCCTCTTGCCTCCATGTGCTAAAAAATTTCTAAATCATATGCATATGTTGAGGGGGAGGTTTTCTAAATGATCAAAACTATTAAGGTACAAAATGATTTGATCTCGTATCACAAGTACCTTGATTGTTTTTCCAAATGATTTTTCAATTGGTTTTGAGAAGGAATGAATTGTACCAAAAGACCGACCATTTTACTTTATGCATGGAGTTATAAGGATGGTGAGGTTAGGTATTAGTTCCCATGATCCGCCAGAACCGGAGGGATCTACCCAGGGACAATCCACTAGATAGTTTAGAAGTCCTTAGGTATGATGAAAAAAGGAGAAAAGTGAGATATGGGAAGAGTGCCGACTGAGACAGACCTAGAACTGGAATAAACCCAACAAGGTTCTAGTAATGAAGTTTCGGTAAGCACTGAAGGGGTTGAAGAATGAAAAAGAAATGAATGAGAAAAGGGTGAAAAGAAATGGCCCTCCAATAATTCAACCTTAGGGCAGAAACTGGGTTCAATTCATATGCTACTGGTGGTTACTACGGTAACACTGGTATTGAAGACAAGACATCATGGACCCAGTGATGCACTGCACTAAACTTCCCAAGCCACTCAAGTTCCTCTTAAAAGGGCTTGTTTCACTCTCACAGGGAACCTACATAATCTATCGACTTACTCTTAGAGATTGTTGATATTGAAGAAGGAGACCCTCTCCCTAGTCTCCAACATAGGAACCAAATGTGCACGATTGAGTCTAGAGCCAAGAGATCATCCACAATATCTCATTAGGACACAAAATTAATGAAGACTTGTTGTTTCACACAACGTGGAAAGTAAGTATATATTGAGAGTCCTATGCATTATCCTTGTGGTATTGCCAGAACATCTGAGTGATATGCAAACATATTCACGATGAAGATGGAAAGCCTTCTAGAGCCAACATCAAACAAGCTCTTGGTAGGTGGCATGTGAGATCTTTTCTAAAGATCAAGCTTGTGACAACTGGATATAAACGATGGGGCGATTCATTTTTGAATCAACCTTGGTCCAGGAAATGAATTGATGAATACTTTTGGAAAAACCATTCGATGTGCAAACCTTCTTTCCTCTAGCATGTCGAATGTGTACTTATGTTTTCAAACACAAAAAGTATCTCTGATTGAAAAAATACTTTTCGAAAAACCATTCGACGTGCGAATCTCTTCTTTTCTCTAGCACGTCGAATGTGTATTCTCTTTCAAATACAAAAGGTATTTTTGATTGAAAATTGATCTTTCTCATAAAACCTTCATCGTATTGCAAAACTCTTTCTTCTAAGCAATACGCGATTGTTTTCAAATCAATTTTTCATCAATCAGTGAATCTCAATTCACTGGTTCACTCACTCCGTGTTGTCTTCTTTGAGACGTTCCGTTTGAGAACAAATTGCGAAACCTGTCAAGGAGATTCTTGAATTATACCCGATCACAGGTACTTGTGCGATCAACGGGGAACCGTGGGCCGTGTACCTCAATTCAACGAAAGTGATCAAAGACACTTTCGTGTGTTTTATTGCTAATTGTTGTTTGCATGTATATTTGGACGGTTGCAAAATGATTCGAATTTAAAATTTAATCCAAAGCCGCATGCTCACAACATCCACACTTAATTGAAGAAATCATGACTGGTGCATATCTACATAACTTGGTTCTGATATTTTTATACTATGCTTCTGCTACACTGCTGCAAATATCATGAACCAGTAAAGCTTTCGCTACTCTGATGGAAAGATGTCATGATTCAAAAGTTTGAGCATGTCGGTCCAAAAGTCACAACATCACATGAAGGCAACACAACTATGGATGATCTAGAGAGATTTGCTGTGGCTGATGATCTCAAAGAAAGCTTGAAGATCATCAATGATGTGGATCAGTTAAAGGCCTCCACTTAAAGTACAATTCAATGCGGACTTTAAAGAATTGCTACAAAAGCACAAAGATGCAGATGTTGAAGAATTCAAGTCTACGAGCTCAAGACTGATGATTTAATAGAACGCAAGGATTCAAAATGTAAAATATGGGGTGACCTCCCTTAGGGGGAGATTGTTAGGAATTGGAAATTCCATTGTGAAGATTCGGTCATCCCAAATATTATCTAGCATAAGATAGCTTGTAGATTTGTAGTTATTTACGTTGTTCAGTAGTTAATTAGTTAGTTTGTAGCGTAGATTAGTTTAGAGCAACACCGTGGAGGAAGGACGGGTCTTTACCCACTGTACACTTGATCCACAGGCCGTCGAGGATTAGTGTAGTCTTGTAACTATAAATACCCCTTCCATCCTTGGAAGGGGTGTGGCTTGGAATCTAACCTTTCATTTTTATTGAACCAACTCTCTACCAAGAACACCGTCTCTCTACTTTATCTCTCTAAAATGTCTAACATGTATTTTCATCATCCAAGACCACCCGAATCATCAACAAAACAATATTTATGATCCTACAAAATCCTCCAAGGTAAGCTATCACGAATAAACCTGAAAAAACATGCTAAAAATGTCAACACGAGGTTGGTGAGTTCATAGGTTTGAAATAAAGTAGTAAATCGGTTTTGTTTTGCATTGATAACCAAGTAGGACATATGTATAAGTAATAGTGATGAGCAAGTAGTAAAAGAAATGTAATCCACATCATGTAATCCACATCATGTAATCCGACCACCACGTGGTCCCGTGCACATTAGGTATCCAATCAGTCATTATCGCTAACCAGGTGGAGCTAAACTGTTGGCTAATAGTAATGTATCCAACCAGTCCTGAAGACTGTTGGCTAAATGGAATCATAGGTATCCAACCAGTCCTGAAGACTTTTGGCTAAATGGAATCATAGGTATCCAACCAGTCCCAAAGACTGTTGGCTAATAGGAATCTGTCAACCACTACAAACACTCATGCACGCAATTACATACACATATATGTCCAAAGTGAAATGATATGAATTTAGCACATTGAAAGAAATAATGTTATTGTAATGATAATTGAATAACTGAATAAGTTATTTATCAAAGCACATAAAGTTTTCAATAATCAAGTCATTTGCAAATATTGGAATTTAGTAAAACAAGCATGTATTCTCCCCCAAAAGTGTTTCAAAGTAAATAAAGTAGGGGCCATGAACTCACCTAAGTCCGAAGCAATGCAAGAATCATAACTAACACGACTGGCATCAAGAAGTAGAACACAACAGTATCGAGAGTACAAGTACAATGGTAGGGATTCGACACAACCTAGTATGAATATATTTAACTCAGAATAAATCTAGCAAAGCAAATGAATTTCTGAAAGACAACGTGTCTTAGTTTTTGTGGAATACTTGTATCGATATTTTATAAAATTTTTAGTCTTAACGTTTCGTGTGGTGGTAAGAAAAACATAGACTCGACAAATAACTCACGCCAAAGCAGGGTAAATGAAAGAATAATCTCGACCTAAAACACACGCCAAAGAACAATACCTATCTCAGTATATATCATAAGAAAATAAATAACTATGGATGACCTAACATGAAAAGTGAATAAAAGCAAGTAATCAAGAAAATAAGGAATAAGTACGTCAATGGTAAGCTTTGGTGTTTACCCAGAAATCCCCAATTAGTTTAGGAAGACAAGTAAGTTTATAAGGAAACACAAGTTAATAATTCAAATAACAAAGTATTTTAAAGATTAAAGAAAACTATACATTTTGATTCTTGTCGGGTTTTATCATAATAATAGAGATTTGAAATAAAAATATAAGTTTAGAAATCTTATAGGATTTTGCCATGTCTTGTCCGTTTATACAACGTTCCCAAGTCAATTAACTTTAATAAAACTCAATTCCCAAAACAATATCCCGGCAAATTTCCCACGTACAAATATTCGTGTTTGTTAGTATTAGTGATTTAAATCCAATTCTAGTGTATTTATTGGTTATCGGGTTTTATAACTCGTTATTAGCTTAATGTGTACTAATTAAATATTCTGGTCCATTACGATTCTAATATATTAATTTCATCCCAAGTCTAATCTATCACATCTGTATCGGGTCCAATAAATCCAATTCATCCAATAAAGTCCAATACTAGTTCGTTAATTCCAAAATATCAAGTCTTTAGGTTATTCCAATAGTCCAATAGTTCATTCAAATCATAATCTGAGACTCTCATGACTATACCTTTCGACCCGACTCGTGGCTAGAACGATACTAACCCGACACAACATCAAAACTGAGACTCAACCCGGGGTTGGAATCTGACATGACAACAACTAAACTGAACACAACCACATCTTTATATTACACCTACAGTTTTGAGTGATCAGTTTCAAAAGAATGAAGATAAGCCAATAGGACATAAGCTACAAACAAACCAACACAACCCTATACGAGTTTTTCTATAACCGAACACAACTGAAAACCCTCATAAGCTTAAAGCTTATTAGTATGTCAAATAAGCCACAATATATAAGATAATTCCAAATGAATCTGGGCACAACAATTCTCAAACACAACCTGTGAAGGTCAGGAGTCTCGACCCTATACACGCACAACCCGACACCACTTAAATGATTAACCACACGACTCTTTTATAGAGGGTTTAATCCAATTTGTTCCACACGAAATAATTAATACTTTGGTTTAAAATTATGTTAAATTCGTTTTTGAACTTGATTTAGTCTACGAAAATCTAATAAACATTCTCTGATTCGGTTTTGTATATATAAAAAAAACAAGTAGATAGGTTTTTGTGTGCTCATACCCGCTGCGTGAGATAAGAATAGAGATGACAAGGGAGAGGTAAACACGAACGCCAAAGCACTAGTAACAGCTATGCTCTACAATTCTATCCATGACCCGATATAAACACAACATGACCGCAAAGATCTCCGATCTCCATGGCGGCTAGAGGAGGCGGTTGTGGCTATGGCGGTAGCTGATGGAGGCGGAACGCCTGTGGTGTGGTGGTGGCGGCTGATGGGTGTGGAGGAGGTTAAGAGTTGCTGCTAGGGTTTGGTGTAAAGTGTGAGATGAGGGGAAACCCTAAAAATATCTTTTATACTCCAAGAGGGATCTCCGATCTCCATGGCGGCTAGAGGAGGCGGTTGTGGCTATGGCGGTAGCTGATGGAGGCGGAGCGGCTGTGGTGTGGTGGTGGCGGCTGATGGGTAAGGGTGAGCAAACGGACCGGCCGGACCGGACCGACCGAAGGACCGACCGATACCGACACTACCACATCGTCCGTCCGGTCTCGCTGGGCAAATCGGTCCCGGTCCGGTCCGTGGTAAAACCACGAAAACCAACGGTATTTTGGACCGGACCGACCGAAGACCGGGACCGACCGGACGGAGACCGGACCGACAAATTCGTCCGGTCGTGGCTTTTGGGAACTCGTGGTCCGGTGCCGTCCGGTCCTGGTTTCACTTTGCACACCCTACTGATGGGTGTGGAGGAGGCTAAGAGTTGCTGCTAGGGTTTGGTGTAAAGTGTGAGATGAGGGGAAACCCTAAAAATATCTTTTATACTCCAAGAGGGACTGTTCTTGTCAAAAGGTGAAAGAAGAAGGTGGGCGGTGAAATTAGGATCATGGGTTGGTTCTGAAGTTTTTGTATTCTTTATAAATTTAAGGTGTGGGCCCTATTTGAGGCAGCAAATGCGCAAAATAAATCACGAAGATTACGCCATCGCGTTTGGAGTAATTTTTCCATTAAAAACAAGTATTTACAAGACTAGTATTTTTCATAAATAGTATAATAACCACTTTAAAATGTTTATTGAGTTACGGTTGTGACGACACACATTGTGTGCTGTTTTCTTGTAAAATGAGATAACACTTCGTATTTGGCTCAAATTGGCTCAGGATTGTTCGAAGTGAAAAATAAATAATAATAATAATAATATAATTTTACTATTAAAATAGGTTTGAAAAATTACCGATTGCTATAGTAATATTAGCACCAAATTAAAATTTTTTTGACATTTACGAGTAAAACTTTAGTCTTAATAAAGCGTCTCATGGATATGAGTTATATAGCTAGCACAAAAACTCTACCACTCAAATTCCACCCCAAAATGTGAGGTTCGCCTTTAGATATATAAGCATTCACTTTTAATGCTTATGATTGTACCGGTAGTACATAGATTCTAGAATTGTTTTTGTGATGCATTCTGAGATCACTAGTGAGACTGCATTCGTCTAATTAGGATTAACTAAATGATAAGAGGCATTAGGATAACCCTTATTTTAAACATGTTTATATAATTACATTGGCTACACCGGTCGACTAATTACCCCACACCCTTGCTATATACTCATTTTTAGTACAAGATACCCCTAGTTAACCCATCTGAGCCTATCCTTTACTCGGTTCTCGTGATATTTCAGTAGATTCCGAAATATTAATTGTTAGGAATTAGAAATTCCATAATTAAGTGTCGGTCACCTCAAATATAATCTAGCATAAGTTAGCTCGTAGACATATCGTTATTTACGTTGTTTAGTAGTTAATTAGTTAGTTGTTAGCTTAGTTATTAGTTTAGTGTGACACCGTGGAGGAAGGACGGGTCTTTACCCACTGTATGCCTGATCCACAGCCCGACAGGAGGGCTCTTAGTTTGTAACTATAAATACCCTTCCCACTAAGGGAAGGGTGGTGCTTCTTTAATAATCTAACCTTTCATTTTTGTTTAACTCTCTCTCAAGAACTCCCTCTCCTCTCTTCATCTCTCTAATCATGGCATTCATATACTATCACCATCCTAGACCACCCGAATCATCAAACAACATTAAATATACGATCCTATAATTGGCATCAAAGCCTAGGTTTCGTTGTTTTTGGTGATTCGAATGGTTTTTATACGTGTTCTTGTATGCGGATTGTGTTGTGTTGGATGAGGTTTGATATGGGTTGATATTGGTTTATGCAAATTTGGATATGCGGATTGTGTTGTCTTGATGTGTTTAAGCAGTTTTGAGGTTATTAGTTTTAATATATATTGGTTAAACTATTTTAATAACATATTGTGTTTGGTTAGACAAAACCGTTGGAGTATTCGTGAATGTTTTTGTCGATAATCATCTGTGTGATTTGGTCATTTTCCAGTATGCGGTTTGTGGACATGTTGGTCAATGCGGTTTGTCAATAATCCTGCCCAATTCAATGAAACTAATGCGGTTTGTCCAAAAAAATCATGTGCAGTTTGACTGGAAAAGTCAACTGCGAGTTGTTATGAATGCAGTTTGACTTCTGTAGTGCATTTTGACGCATTTCAGCTATGCGATTTGAGTATATACAAGTCTGTGGTTTGTCACCTTAAGTGGTCAATGGTCAACTGCGATTTGAGTATATACAAGTCTGCTATACTATTTGAACTATGATGCATTTTGACTCTTGAGTCAAAAGCGATTTGTTGACTTGTAAAGACCTGATGCGGTTTGTCTGTTTTCATAATGATGCGATTTGTGCTATTTAAGAAGAAGTGATTTGTCTCTAAACACTTATGCGACTTGACAGAATTGGAGATGATGAAGAAAGACAACCTAACTGCATATTGTTGACCACATGAGACCAATACCAAAACATCTCAAGACTTAAACTAAACAACATCAATCAACATATGTGTCTCACTACATCAGCCTATCACATATCTAAATAATTCAAAGAACAAGAGTTGTAAGTTTCAATACATAATTCCAGATCTCAGCATTATATTTCGTGGTTCACAAAAGAAAATTATCATGACTATCGAGAGTCTATAAACACAAAATAATAACTCATCACAGATCTTACTTAATATCCAAATCTCAAGTCGAGTGATAACTTTTGGGTTATACTCGTTTCTCATTGTTCGTTCATAATGGAAAAAGTTAACATCAAGTAATTCAAGACCAACTATACTCAATCAATCTTTTTGATCTCAGCTCTCTCTATTCGTGGTACTCGAAAGTAACATCAAGACCAAGGGTCCAATGCACGAATTAGATAGTCATCATTGATCTAATTAAGTGTGCACGAATTGAAAAACAAAAAGGGAAACATCTCAGATTATTCGAGACCTCTGTCTATCTTTTTTTCGTGTAATACAAATGTACGTCAAGACACTTGAAGGTCTTACGAAATAATGATATCATCACTGGTCATTTTTTTTAAGTATATACTTCAATTAAATATACGAATCATGAAATGAAATTAACAATTGATGTTAATTCATTTTCATTCGTTCGTTTAATCTATACAAAACAAAGATTGAAAACCTACCTTGAAGCCTTTTTGTTTATCTCGTTACCATCCTTGTGGTATTAATGTCCTTCATGCCATCCCTGTGGCCTTGTTCTTTCTGAGTTCGTAGTGTTCAATCTCTAAGGGTTTATATGGCAGCTACTATGGATGAGATTAGAGATGAAGATTTAATTGTGAAGATGATTTTTTTTGGGTGATGCGTACAGAAGAGTTGGGGCGGACAGTTAATGTTTAGGGTTACGAAACTTTTGGTTGGGTATGTGAGTGGTTAGTGTTTTATAACCAAATATTTAGGGTTTCATCTTAATATTGGATCGGGTGTGGTAATTGGAATGGGGCCCTGAATTATTTAGCTTGGGCCGAACTATCACTAATGATTATTGTCTTGGGCTGCATATGATATTTCGGGCTAGGAAATGGTAACATAGGCAGAATGATACTCTGTGATATGGGCTTTTAGTGTTTTCATTCGTTGATTGTATTTCAACAATATCAAATTCGGACTCGAGATTCTTGTGTGTACAAATTAATCAACATTAAGAGAAATATTTCGTGTTAACCTAAATGAAAATATTTTCTATCCAAAATTTTATGTTTCAAAACCTCATGACACAATTTTCAAATTTTTGGATAACAAAACTTTGTTAACAGAAGTTTCTTGATATTAATTAAACAAGGATACACGTTTATGGATATTATGTGTTTTGAGTTGGATCGGATTTGTTTTCTCATGAGCTTGAACGGATCTACTGTTAAATTGAAATGTGAATTTTGTTCTAATGGGCCGTCGTGTATGACTATATTTGGAAGATGGACTGATGAGATGTGTTGATGAGTTTTGATGATTATGCAATTTGATGATGATGCGATTTGAGATGTGCAAATTGTAAGGTGATAATGATATTTGATTATGAGATCTGATGATAAGACTTGTTGTGATGAGGTTTGATACTTTGGATTATGCATTCTCTCAAAGGGTATTTCGTCACGGCTTGAAGTGTTTATTGGAAAATGTTGACTATGGGGTTGTTTGGACGATATTTCTTATTTGGAATTGAAGTGAGGTTTTCCGGGCGCGTTTACTTATTTCGTCTTTTTTCTTTCTACCCTTCCGCGAAGATGACTTGTTTGAGCATTGATAGAGTGTGATAAAGACTTGGCTGTTTAGTTACTTTTGTGATTCTTTCTCGCTTAACCCACAACGTAACTATCACTTCGGTGTCTCACACAGTTGAGGATACGTCAAGAGGTTTTTTACATTGGGTACACCGTTTCTTTTTCACAAGGATTAGTACAAGATTAAGTAACTAATCTAGGGAATTCTACTTCATGATCAAGTTTGCTATATCGGGTTTACTTTACCAAGTGGTCACAGCAATAGCCGACAAAATATGTGGGAGATGCGTTTACCAAAGTGTTTATTAGATGAGATGTGATCAGCAATTCTCGTATTCTTTGCTACTAAATGTCAACGATACTTCACAGTCTGAGCAAAATCTTTCGAGAATCTTCAGTGTCACTCATGATTTTCTTCAAGATGTTTGCTTATGACAAGAACTTTTTGTGCAGATGGTCGTACACGTTAATGATGCTTCCAAAAGTTCAAAACCATCATGGGGGAGAAACGTGTACTTTGATGTTTTACGGTCAACCTCAGGGGGAAGTAGTGTATACTACTCGACTTAGTATGGTTTGTGAAGTTGTCTACATATGGGTAAAGAATTGTTGATGATGGAGGAAAATCGCTGATAAACCGCTGCATGTTCCCCTAAAACAGATATTCACCGAAACTAAAGTTGTCATAACACATTCAAGCTGACATTGCTTACGGTTTTGTCTTGATTTTGTAAAATCCCGCGAAAGAATCTATTTCTCGGTTTGAATCATAGACTTGTAAAATCCCGTGATAATGGAAACATCCGGGTAATAGTAAAGTGCATTTCTGGATCTATCTTACGGTTTATTCTTGGTTTTGTAAAATATCGCGAAGGAAACTATTTCTCGGTTTAAACCATAGAATTGTAAAATCCCCGTAATAATGGAACCATCCTGGAGAAAGGAAAGTGTACTTCGAGATCTTATCTGATGTTGGTGCTATGGTTTCTGCTTCGAAGAAGGGATAAAAGGGTGTACTTCATGAATTGGGTGTTTGTTTGGATTGTCCTCATAGCAGTTTGGTAATTACTTGGTGTTACGGGGTAATATGTGTTTAACCAAGGTCGGGATGAAACCATTATCATAGTTCACTTAAAACGTCAAAGGAGGCTAGATTTGAGCTTTAAACCATAAGATGTGACAACGGCGTTAATTCAGTATTATTATTGTGGAGTTTGTTAGACTCCTTGGACCGTTTAGAGCACTAGGGTTAAACAATAACATATGCAATACGCAGCGGAATAATAAGAACATTATATATTATTGACACAAGGTTTTACTTTCACCCAATCTCCTTCAAATATTATTTGATCAGAATAATACGTGTTACCTAACTGTAACAGGGATCTAAGACACCTTAGATCTTGGAGGTAAACAACTAACCTAGACGTTTACAATAAACTACACGTCTAGGTTACACATACACACACCTTTAGACTACATTATGGAAGACGTCTATATAAAAACCTAGACCCCATGTCTCTTTATATAGTAGAGCATTAGGGTTTACAATATACTACGAAGGACTAAATAATAAATCTTCTTTTGCAAGCAAGTCCTTCCATCTTTTTGTAGATTTCTTCTTTGTCACTTTAAGTCCTTGATGTTTCATTCTTTATATTTATTTTGTCTCATCAAATCTAAGGAACCTAAAACCCAACAATCTTCCCCTATTTGATGATGACAAAACAAACAAAGTCGTGTACGAACTTCCCTAGACGAATCTCCCTAAATGAAACAAATCTTGTCTTCCTTTGTCTTCCCCTTAATCCATGTCATCGCACTCCAATATCTCTTCCCCTTTTTGTTATCAACAAATAGAGAATATAAACAGTAGAAACTTCCCCTTGAGTGGTGCATGAATATCAAATGATTCTTCAAATCTGTAAGCTCCTTGTAATGATCACTTGTGAAGAAAACCAAATATAACAAATTTGATGAAGAAGTAAAATAACCCAAACTTGTATCTTATGTCTTGTTTATCCACATGACTCTGAACGTATACTAACCAATGTATAGGGAAACCGCAATCTCTTGACAATAATCACTGAGCACAATAACGTCACTCCTTTAAGTGTTATGTCAATTCTTCATCACAATCATTGAAGTACGAACAAGTTACCTTAAAAGCAGGTATGATACTTTTAAGATATGATAAAACACGTATCCAAGTAATTCCACTTCACCTTCAAATAAGTGATAAATAACCTCCTTCGTAATCAATTCTTCAATAAAACCAAAAACAAGCCTTTTTTAATCCTTTTAAGAACATAAACTCCTTCCTGTGTGTGTGAACCAAACAACCATTCTCTGTGTGTGTCATCCAAAAATCATAACAATAAATATGCTCGACATCCCCTTAAATCGAAAACCATATGAGAAGCAGTACTTTCAATATAACAGTACTTTGAAACCTCCTCACAGTACTTTGAGAAGTAGCAGTACCTTGAGCATAAGCAGTACTTTGAACAGTACGTTGCAATAATTAGCAGTACTTTCGTATATAAACTGCAGTACTTTCAATAAAATCTGCAGTACTTTGAAAATTCACAGCAGTACTTTCAGCAGTACTTTCACATAAAAGATCAGATGGAAGATCCCTTCGGTGGAAAGTTAGATTGATATATAGAGAACATCCACCCAAAATTTTGTTACGATCCAACGGTTAACGAAAAAGTTACGATCGTTTTAAAACAGTGCTGTTGTAACCTTATGAATTTTCTGCAGCAGACTTCGACACTGAATAACTTTTGATTGAGAGCTCTGATTGACAATCCCTTCGGTGATATTAAAGATAGATATACCAAGAAGCTCCAGTTCGAGTTTGAGCCCGATCCAACGGTTGAATAAAAAGTTATGCCTTCTGGAAAACAGTGCTGCAGAAAAGTTGCGAATTTTGTACCAGCTTCGAATTTTTCCATCTTCTTCATCGAAAAACCTTGCGAATCCCTAGGTAACGAGCTCCCCAAGCTTTGATACCAATTGTGGAGTTTGTTAGACTCCTTGGACCGTTTAGAGTGCTAGGGTTAAACAATAACATATGCAATACGCAGCGGAATAATAAGAACATTATATATTATTGACACAAGGTTTTACTTTCACCCAATCTCCTCCAAATATTATTTGATCAGAATAATACGTGTTACCTAACTGTAACAGGGATCTAAGACACCTTAGATCTTGGAGGTAAACAACTAACCTAGACGTTTACAATAAACTACACGTCTAGGTTACACATACACACACCTTTAGACTACATTATGGAAGACGTCTATTTAAAAACCTAGACCCCATGTCTCTTTATATAGTAGAGTATTATGGTTTACAAGATACTACGAATGACTAAATAATAAATCTTCTTTTGCAAGCAAGTCCTTCCATCTTTTTGTAGATTTCTTCTTTGTCACTTTAAGTCCTTGATGTTTCATTCTTTATATTTATTTTGTCTCATCAAATCTAAGGAACCTAAAACCCAACAATTTGTTTGAGGTTGAAGTGAAATATCACGGGTGAGTGTACTTAGTATCTGAAGGTATCGGGGATGGTTGGATGAAGATTCTTCAAGATCCTTGTTCGAGCTTATTATCAAAAACGAAGACTTGGAAATCTAGTTATTGTTGGGTGACTTTTTCCTTTTATTTTACCACTTGGGGGAATTGGGCTCTTACCACCAAAAAATAACTACCACTTCAAGGAGTTACGTTGTGGTGCTCAGTGTCACATTCAATTGTGGATTTTCAAGAGGTGATGTATGTCTTATACTTGATGGTTGGTTGGATGAAGAGTATAGAGTACTTAGAGATTCAATGGAGGATGAACTCTCGGCACCGCTCTTTGTTACATATGTGCAAGTTTAAGTCACGAGTTGGGTTAGTTTACTTCAGGGTCAAATTCATCATATTGGATTTTCTCCATCAGCTGTCACGACAAAGAGCTTACTGAATGGTAATGGGATTGATAACAAGTTTTCCAAGAGAGATTGAAAAGAGAGAGATAATGACGTTTGAACACAACAGTTCAAGCCTCATACTCTAAAGAAAAGAAAAGTGTACGTTACAGTGCGCTTTATCTTCTGAAGAAGAGAAATCTTCTCAATTATGACCATTCTCATCAACATGCTTCATGATTTTTCCATGCGCTTTCAGTCATCAAGTGAACCGGACTACTATTGATTGTTCTCTTATTCCACTTGCTTAATTATAATGACGATGGCGACATCATATGCTACCTTTGAGGGGGAGAAGTGTGAATAGACTACATTTGGATGATGTTCACTTATTCAGTCAAGAATGGCAACGTCGTATGCAATTCTTGAGGGGGAGAAGAAGTGTGAACTTACTACATGTTGATTGATATCTGAGAATATATGGTCATACGACTCCTAACTCATGTAAGAACCAAGCTTCTTCTTATCGGGTCATCTTTACATGGAGTTTTTCTAAGAGCCGTTGGTTGACATCTTTTCACGGACTGATGAGTTTATCGACAAAGTGCTTCTGGTTAATGCTTCACGTACACATCAACATGTTGATTCTGAACAATCTCTCTGTTCTTGTTTGATGTGATTGGTAGTTTGGTGTTACCATTTAGTGTGTCCGTTGCGGGCTGATTGCTGATTTCCTTGATGAACATCTTTATGTTCTTGTTTGATTGGGATGGATTTTAGTTAAGGGGATTTGCTATTTGTAAGTTAACGGGAATGCATTTAGTGAGTTGAAGATGTTACCATTCTGATTCCCCAAATGGACAATCTAGAAGAAGGTCGAGTCTACAGTCGGTTCTACATTTTCTGCTACATGTTAGAAGACTAAAGACGAGTTTCATTTAATGATCTAAAGACTTCTTCTTATTCAACGCATTTATCAAATAGATTGTCGGTTTAGGGAAGAGCACTAATTGGGGGAGAGTGAAAAGTCAGATTTAATCCCCAATTAGACTTTCTCATACTATTCTTCCGCAAGTTGATTCTCACAGATATATTTGAGCTATTAATATTCTTCTCAAAAAGATTTCAAGTATTTGAGCTTATAATATGTTGCTGATTCTGAAGTGTCAAAACTAGCAAGGGGGAAGGAGACACACATCTAAACACAAAGCCAGTAAACTTGATGAACTTAATTCTTCTAAGTGATTGAAGACATCCCGGGAAGACAAATGTCATGACCGCAGAGAAACTCAAGGTTTTACTCATCAAGGCTTTTAGTGTTATTATTCCAACTATGTGGGGGAAGTGATGTAAGAGAATGTTTCGGAAGATAAAAAAGGTACACAAGTGTGTGATGATTTTGATGTTATCGCAATCATCAGGGGAGAGAGGATTATGTACATTGGGAATGCTCAGTTGCTTCACTTGAGGTCTTAATCAGTGATTCAGAGATATAATCACATATTCCGGAGTTGACATCCGCAGAGATAATAAGTGATTCGGCCTACTTCTTGAATGTTATCGGTTATTCTCTCTTTGGGCATTCGGGTACTTCGGGTTCTTGAGCTTCATACACTTTCTTCATAGGAGAGAAAAGTATACATCGGAGTTATTCTTTGGATATTGGACTTAATCTGATACTTAGATGTTATAAGTTTCTTCGTCTTTGAAGCACATCCATATGTGTATTCGGGTTCATGAGCTTCATTCAAAGAGACTGACTGCATCAATACAACTACGTGGGGGAAGTGGTCTCGTGACACCTTTTGGTATGCATCGCTTCAGAATTCAGTGGAAAAGAAATATGAGAAGAATCTATTCATGTGTGGGATGATATGGTGCTGTTCTATTGGATGATATAACCTCGAACGGAGATTCACGATGATCATTCTTATGAGGAGCAGCAAGATCGATGATATGGTGTGCATCCCTGTGCACCTGGCTAAGGCAAGCTTGAAAGAAAGCTTAGAATCTGCTCAACAAGAAGATTTTGGTTTGGGGGGAAGCTACCAAAGTCTCACTTTCGGATGGTTCAATTTCTCTCAATTCAGGAGCCTCGAAAGCTTTGGTGGTGAATGTTTAAGAGATGATGACTTCTATCTTCTACAACGGGGCTCTTCGATATCCTTATCTCGGTACTCGTATCATCATCTTCTTAAACTATATCATCTAAACTATCTTTGTAAATATTTATCAAAAATCAAATACAAAAATATAAAACCTACAAAAAGAAAATAGAAAAATATAAAATCATCAAAAATCCATAAAAATTTGAAAAATCAGAAAATACCAAAAATATGTTTTCTCAAGACATATCTTCTGGTATCGATAACATCTACGGTCTTAGAAATGTCATTCAACAATGGCACGGGACCATAGATGAAGTTCGAGCAGAAGGTGTAAATATTTTTTTCAAAACACGTCTAAAACTATGGCTTGTAGTTACTTCAGACTGTAACCCGTGCTTAAAACTATGGCTTGCTATTATTTCCAATAGCAACCCGTTCTTCAATAAAGGAAAGTGTTGCGCTAAACCAATTTTCAAATATTTTGTGCACTTATCCTAAAACAAAATTAGGAAAGTATGTCAAAGGACTGCTGTTCCTACTCAAATATTTTTCCTTCTAAAATTCTTTAGAAAAATATTTGTTTTAACTAAAATGGTTGAAAAATGAGTTGCTTTAAATATCAATCAGACTTGATGTTTTCATAAATTTGCAAAACTCAATCAATGACTTCAGCGCTTTTAAAATTTTTCAGAGAATGAGTCATTGATTGAGGGAGAGAATGTTTTCAAATCTATATCATCTAACGGGCTTATCTAATTATCCTATATACTTAAATGTAAAAATGTTAACCTACGTTGAAGGACTAGATGCCTAGGATATGATTGTTAGGATTAGATGACTATAGTTTGATAAACACATAATCCCTATGCCTTTGTATGATCTGATTGACATGTTGGATTGACTTTTATTAGTCGATTGCTGTTTGGGTGTTGTCGACCACCATATATCTGTTTGTGTTTACTAACGTATGCAGATAAGATGTTTTATAAGATTGTTCCCGATCCGGATCCCACAAATAAAGATGATTGGATGCCGAAAGGAAAGGGAAACTATTTCTTGGGTTGACAAATGAAGAAACGGAGCTTAATTGGACCTCTATGGAGAATTGGCATGACAAATGCAACGTCAGAGGTCTCACTGCATCAGCAGACGATTTTCTTCCAACCTTCAGCAACAACAACAAAAGCAGCTTAACCACCTAACGTATCTTGTGCAGGAAAAGTAGTGAATGATACCATTTTTAAACAATTCTGAAAATATTGTTTTGAAAATGGAAAATATTATTTTGAAAATAAATTGGACTTAATTTTGGAAATCACTGGACTTCATTTTATCAAAACTTAAGTCACTCAATCAACGACTACGGTCATCGATTGAGGGGGAGAGTGACTTAAAATAAAATATTTTCAATCGATATTTCATCTATCAAGTCCGTTTGTACAAAATAAGTGGTGACCTAAAGATTTAATGTTAAGTCATGGTATGATTTTCTTTAAAACTCCAAGATCTTTCAAAATGAAATTTTTTCTGTTCTTGTTTGATTGTGAAATTGTTTTATTTTGCTTAAAATCTCTTAAAAACTATCATACCTGACACTAACAATCTTTAATGTCTATAATTGGTCCTCATCAGTCAATTTCAAAAATTAAATCAAGCCACGTCTTTCCCCAAAATTTTCTAAAATGATTTAAATCAATTGGGATCAGAAATCTCAAATGGTTTGATATTTTTGATCGGGGGAGAGATCGTGATTTAAATCTCAAATCGGTTTAAAAGGGTAATTGTTTCAAAAGCACTCATTCCTTCATGTGCAAAACGATTTCAAATACATGATATACATGATTGAGGATGAGCATTTAACCAAAAACCAGAAGAGTATTTAAACAAGGCCACATTTTCTCTCATGTTTTCTAAACCTTATTAAATCACTTGGGATCCAAAATCTCAAAGGGTTTAATATTTCTGATCGGGGGAGAATTTGTGATTTAATTATGAAATCTGATAAATGATGATCGATTTGATTCAAAAGTGCAGGCTGCTCTCCCATATGTGCTAAACGCTTTCGAATCTCGAAGCACATATTGAAGGGGAGCATTTCAAAAGAAAACAAACTTTCAAGGTACAAAGATTTCTTTGTTTCTACATGAGTATCTTGATTGATTTTCTAATGGTTTCTATTGGCAATCGTGGAAGTACTTCAAAAACCTCTTTCCTCTATGTGTTAAATGATTTCAAACAACCAACGCACATTTTGAGGGCGAGAATTTACCAAGAAAATCAAATGGCTTTTTCCACAGAAATTGTGATCAAGAAATTATTTCAAAGAACTCTTGCCTCCATGTGCTAAACAGTTTCAAAATCATATGCACATGTTGAGGGGGAGCATTTCTAAATGATCAAAACTATTAAGGTACAAAATGCTTTGATATTATATCACAAGTACCTTGATTGATTTTCCAAATGTTTTTTCAATTGGTTTCAAGAAGGAAAGAACAATACCAAAAGACCGACCAATTTACTTTATGCATGGTGTTATAAGGATGGTTAGTTAGGTATTAGTTCCCATGATCCAGCCAGAACCGGAGGGATCTACCCAGGGACAATCCACTTGATAGTGTAGAGTCCTTAGGTATGATGCAAATAAGGAGAAAAATGAGAATACGGGAAGAGTGCCGACTGAGATAGAGCTAGAACTGGAATAAACCCAACAAGGTTCTAGTTATGAAGTCTCGGTAAGCACTGAAGGGGTTGAAGAATGAAAAATAATTGAATGTAAAAAGGGTGAAAAGAAATAGCCCTCCAATAATTCAACCTTAGGGCAGAAACCGGGTTCAATACATATGCTATTGGTTGCTACTAAGGTAACACCGGTATTGAAGACAAGACGTCATGGACCCAGTGACGCACTGCACTAAACTTCCCAAGCTACTCAAGATCCTCTTAAAAGGACTTTTTTCATTCTCACGGGGAACCTACATAATATATCGACTTTCTCTTAGAGATTGTTGATATTGAAGAAGGAGACCCTCTCCTTAGTCTCCAACATAGGAAACCAAAATGCACAATTGAGTTTAGAGCCAAGAGATCATCCACAATATCTCATTAGGACACAAAATTAATGAAGACTTGATGTTTCACACAATGTGGAAAGTAAGAATATATATTAAGAGTCCTACGCATTATCCTTGTGATCTTGCCAGAACATCCGAGTGATATGTTAAATATTCACGATGAAGATGGAAATCCTTCTAGAGCCAACATCAACCAAGCTCTTGGTGGGTGACATGTGAGATCTTTTTAAAAGATCAAGCTTGCGACAACTGGATAGAAACGATGGGGCGATTCACTCTTGAATCAACCTTGGTACAGGAATGGAATTGACGACTACTTTTGGAAAAACCGTTCGATGTGCAAATCTCTTCTTTTCTTCACACATCGAATGTGTATTCATGTTTTCAAACACAAAAAGTATCTCTGATTGAAAAAATACTTTTGGAAAAACCGTTCGATGTGCGAATCTCTTCTTTTCTCTAGCACATCGAATGTGTACTCTTTTCAAATACAAAGAGTATTTATGATTGAAAATTGATCTTTCTCATAAAACCTTCGTCGTATTGCAAAACTCTTTCTTCTAAGCAATACACGATTGTTTTCAAATCAATTTTTTGTCAATCAGTGAATCTCAATTCGCTAGTTCACTCACTCCGTGTTGTCTTCTTTGAGACGTTCCGGTTTGAGTACAGCTAGAACAGCTGCGAAACCCTGTGAAGGAGATTCTTCGGAATTATACCTGATCACAGGCAGTACTTGTACTGATCAACGGGGAACCGTGGGCTGTGCACCTCAATTCAACGAAAATGATCAAAGACACTTTCGTGTGTTTTATTGGTAACTGTTGTTTGCAAGTACATTTGGACGGTTGCGGTGATCGAATTGAGAAGTCAATCCAAAGCCGCATGCTCACAGCATCCACACTTAATTGAAGAAATCATGACTTGTGCATATCTACATAACTGGCTCGATATTTTTATACCATGCTTCTGCTACGCTACTGCAAATATCATGAACCAGTAAAGCTTCCGCTACTCTGTTGGAAAGATGTCATGATCCTGAAAGTGTGAGCATGTCGGTCCAAAGGTCACAACATCACATGATGGCAACACAACAAAGGGTGATCCAGAGATTTACTGTGGCTGATGATCTCAAAGAAAGCTCGAAGATCATCAAGATGTGGATCAGATCAAAGACCTCCACTTAAAGTACAAAGTAATCGGACTTTGAAGAATCACTGCTAAAGCACAAAGATGCAGATGTTGAAGAATTAAAGTCTACGAAGATTAAATAGAATTCTAGGATTCGAAATGTAAAACATGGAGTGACCTCCCTTAGGGGGAGATTGTTAGGAATTAGAAATTCCATAATGAAGTGTCAGTCACCCCAAATATAATCTAGCATAAGTTAGCTCGTAGACATATCGTTATTTACATTGTTTAGTAGTTAATTAGTTAGTTGTTAGCTTAGTTATTAGTTTAGTGAAACACCGTGGAGGAAGGACGGGTCTTTACCCACTGTATTCCTGATCCACAGCCCGACAGGAGGGCGTTTAGTTTGTACCTATAAATACCCTTCCCACTAAGGGAAGGGTGGTGCTTCTTTGATAATCTAACCTTTCATTTTTGTTTAAATCTCTCTCAAGAACTCCCTCTACTCTCTTCGTTTCTATAATCATGGCATTCATATACTATCACCATCTTAGACCACCCGAATCATCAAACAACATTAAATATACGATCCTACATTAATGAAGAGCATTGTTTAGAATCTACCTCCAAATGTACACCCAAATTGGCTTAGCCGTCCTTGTATACACTCATTTTTAGTGCATTATTGTTATTTGTTAAACCTTTAGTTAATTGTCTAGTTGATTACATGGTTGCTAAGTCGAGCCATATCTTGTGTATACAGTTTTGGGATGATTGGGACTCATGGTTTTAGTAATATTTATTATGGAGTAATGGGGACGAAGTTAAAATTATAATCCCCACATCTATGTAAATGTTTAAGTACTCCAAGTATTTTGATCCTCGCAATTCGGGTCATTAGTTAGGTTTTTATATTATTTAAAAGTTCAAGTGTATGGATGCAACTATAAAACCCTTACGATGTATTATTTTGCGGACGGTAGGGCAAGAGTAGATAGAAAAAAAGAGGAAAAAAAAGAAAAGAAAAACATACGGACTAAAATCCCGCCTATTTATCTTTTGTTTAAGTCAAGAAAGTGTCAAGAAAATTACAAAAAGAAACAATAGTTAGTGAGTCGAGTTTTGGCATAGCAACACCACGTCATACATGTGATTAGCTTAGATAATTATCTTGCCACCAGTAAAATTCCCTTTATCCACATTTTTTTTCATACCCTTACACCTAACATTACAACCCTTTAAAAGCCCTATTTGATAGTTTATCCTAGGTGCTTACGCTAAAGCGGTTGAGATTTGATCTTTTCTTAACCCTATGGTAATCTTTGTGCTATGACAGGTAGATAGTGTTTATTTTTTCCGTTTCCATACATGTTATACAACTTATACACCAGCGAGAAGAGATAATTCAAACACTTTATGCAAGGTGCTAGTATATAATTTTCGTGCTTGTTTTGACTATTGTAAAACTTGTAATAGTGTAAATTATTTTAAACCAATGTTAAATGCCCCCTAATTTGTAACTTGATTGGATAAAAGCATATTTTCTTGAGGACAAGCAAATCCCAAGTGTAAGGATATTTGATAAGGATTTAAAACGTGCATTTTTAAAGGGTCATTTAATCTCTAAACTCGTGCTATTGTGATCAATTATTGCCCTAAATTGTTACTTTTCATACTTTAGTTACTTGGGATGCAAAAGATGGAATACGACATGTTTTGGGTTATTTTGGACAAGAAAACGAAGAAAACGTCCAAGTAACGAAGGAATTCAGGAATGAAGGCTTGACTGCGTCACAAGCTACGACGTGACACCGTCACTTGCAAATCAATATGAGATTCTAGAGTAAATTTTACACGTGACGGTTCAGAATTTTGTGACGGTCCAAGGCTGAAGGCGTCACTACCTACAACGTGACGGTGTCAGAGGTATATGTTAATACAAATAAATTGTAAAAATGTTCATTCATATTTAGCGATCTCTTTGTGTTTTGTTAATAACAAATATAAAGTTATCATAAGTAAAATTATAAGGATACATATTATTTTTGTAAAGCACTTACATATATAATCATTTAACATAAATTGTTGTAATAATTTATTTGGTGTAATAGTTTATTAGGATGGGTAAAAACCTTAACCCATGACCCATACCCATGGAGCATATCCATAACCCATGGAGCTAACCCATAACCCATTGACTAGATGCATTGCATCTTCTAGATACATTGTATCTATTTGAATACCCATGATCCAAAGTCCATGACCCATGATCCATAACCCATAACCCATTGAGGAGGAGCGTCCTACAGATCCCCTAGTTTACACTAGACGGATCCCTCATGTAAGGGATACGTGGGATCCGGGGAACAATAGTGATTTTTTTCCTATAAATTGTGAGTCATTTCTTCATTGTAACTCACCCCTCTTCTTACAAACTCTCTCATATATTACTTCTCTCTTCTAATGTCAGATCTCTTGATCTATATAGTAGTTCTTCTTTCTTTTGTTGTGATTCTCATATAGGTCCTTCTCAAAGGCGAGATCACGAGATACTACAAGTCATCCAAGAAAGGGGTCCTTTATTGATTTGTTCCTCCACAAGATTTCTATAGCAAGATCATGTATTTCATATTTCACATAGTTGTTTTGTTATAGTTATGTTGGTTTGGTCCTCCGTGTTAAGGACTCGGTATTTAGCTTTGTACCGGAAAAAGTGTAAGCGATGTTGTGAAGCTTCTCTGCCAATTTGAAGGAGCTTGTTGACATAGTGCTTGAACTCTCGAGTAGGTGACTCGGGGAGTGGAGTAGGGCAAGGAAGGTGTCCTTGTAGCTGAACCACTATAAATCGGTTGTGTCATTTCTATCATTTACTTTACTTGCTTTCGTTACTTACATTACTTATTGCTTTATACTTTCTATCCATCCATACGATTTCACATAATATTGAATCCAAAGTTTTTGAAACTAAATTAAAATCGGCAAAACTATTCAACCCCCCTTCTAGTTTTCCACAATTGGCATCAAGAGCAAGGTTTACAAAAAGTTTTAAAGTAAATTATATTTTAAAAACTTTTCGATCACAATGGGTTCTGAAAATTATAAGGAAGGGCAATCTATGCAACGACCTCCACTACTTGAAACTAATGGTTTTATTTATTGGAAAAATATATTCGAAACTTATGTGAAGTCAAAAGATATTGATCTTTGATACATCATTGTTGAAGGTGACATTGAAGCCACTACAAAAGATGATAAAACCAGCAACCTAGTAAACACACCTCATGATCAACTCTCCGATGATCAAAAGAAAAAGCTTTCCAAAAATAGTGAAGCTAAAATGGTTTTAGACAATGCTTTACCCAAAAAGGAAATTGAAAGAATTTCTATGCTTAAAACCTCTAAAGAAATTTGGAATTATTTAGTTGTAACTCATCAAGGAAATCAACAAGTTAAAAACAATAAAATATATTTATTTGTTCAACAATAAGAACAATTTTCAATATCGGATGAGGATAGTATAGATAATTCTTTTGCTAACTTTAATACTATAATTACATCATTACAAGCACTTGATGAGTCTTTCTCTAGTCGTAATCATGTCAGGAGATATCTAAGGGCACTTCCATCCAAGTGGAGATAAAAGGTAACGGACATCGAAGAATCAAAAGACTTATCAATCCTCACCCTCGACGAACTCATAGGAAATCTAAAGGTCTATGAGCTTGTCCTCGCTAAAGATTCCGAAGCCTCAAAAGAAAAGAAAGAGAAGCACAAATCTCTTGCCTTAAAAGCCAAGAAGGTCTCAAGCGATGAAGAAAACTCTTCTTCGGATAGTGATGACGAAGAATATGCCATGGCGGTAAGGGATTTCAAGAAGTTCTTTAGAAGAAAGGGAAGATATGTCAAGGAACCATATGACGAAAAGAAGGGGTTCCGGAAAGGCAAAGATGACAAGAAATCAAGGGATGAACGCGCATGTTTTAAATGTGGGGACCCTAATCACTTCATTAGTTAGTGTCTCAAATGTGACAAACAAAAGGCGTTCGTGAGTGGTTCGTGGGGAATGAGTGAGGAGGAGAACGAAGAAAATTGTCTCATGGCAAATGACTCAAACGAGGTATGTCCCAAATCTCTCTATTATAGTAGCTCATCATTAGATGATGAATCAATGCATCATGAATATGATAAACTTTGCAAAACTAGTCTAAAAGTAATTAACAAAAATAAGATTTTGAAAAACAAAAATGAACGTTTAGAAAAGGAATTCATTGAGTTAAAAGGCAAATTAAAATGTTTAGAAAAAGGGAAGATAGCAAATGGGGAATCTGAGCTTTGTGTTCAACTTCAAACTCTAGTTGATAATCTTGATTCCAAGATTGCTAGAATGAATACTAATACTCTAGATATAATACTAGATAGTGTTAAATCTGGAAACAATCAAAAGGGTTTAGGTTTTCAGGAACATAATGCATCAACTAGCAAGAATAAAGAAACACAATTCGTCAAAGCAACTGAAAAACAAGCTACTGTAGTCACGGATCCCTTGAAAAGGGAACCGTCTAGTGTAAAACCAGGGATCCGTGGGTCTGTAGATGCAAACAGTAGAAATAATGTAGCTACTTCATCTAGAACCGACTTTGTTATCGTTAACAAGAAGAAACCAACCCACGTTACTGTTAGACAACCACCTCCACTAAAACAAAATCAAAGTTTTATGAGAAACAAAGGTCCATCATTTTCAAAACCAAACACATTTATAAGAAGACCTAATAATGTTTATCCGAGAAGTAACCACCATCAAATGGGATGGAATCCTAATGTACAAAACGGTTTTCCTTTTCAAAACTTTACACCATGGAATGAATTCTCACCTTTTCTATATATGCCTAACATGAATGAAATTTATAACACTAATGGACCCATGAACAAATGGGGACCAAACTTTTGAGTTAATTGCTTTTTTAGGTGTGCTTAAAGGTCGACCTAGATCCGGATGAATGGATCAAAGATAGCGGGTGCACGAGGCACATGACCGGTAACAAAGACTTGTTTTCCACATATGAATCCTTCAATGGAGGGAATGTGGTATTTGGTAATAGCAAGAACAAAATCATCGGTAAAGGTACAATTTCTCATAAATCTTTAACTATTAACGATGTGTGTCACGTAGAAAACCTATACTTCAACCTTCTAAGTATAGGACAAATATGTGATAAAAAGTGTAACGTACTTTTTAGTGAAACTGGTAGTAAAATATTGAAAAATGGTATTACTATAGGAAGAGGCATTAGAAAACATGGAGTCTATGTCATTAAAATCGGTAATGAACCTAAAGTCAAACTTTGTCTTACTTCTATGGATGATACTTCGACCTTATGGCATCGAAGATTGGGTCACACCAATATGCGACTTCTTCAATCGCTATCATCTAAAGAACTAGTAAGAGATCTACCAAAATTAAAATACGAACATCATATTTGTGATGCTTGTAACGTAGGAAAGCAAGTCCATGCTAGTCATAAAGCTAAAAATATGGTCTCTACTACTAAGTGTCTAGAACTACTTCACATGGATTTATTTGGTCCATCCGCTATTCAAAGTTATGGAGGTAACTACTATACTTTGGTCATAGTGGATGATTACTCTAGGTGTACATGGACTAAATTTTTAAATAATAAAATTGAAACGTTCGACTACTTTGAAATATTAAGTAAGAAAATCCAAAGACAATTAGGAAGTCCTATAGTGTCTATTAGAACGGATCATGGTAGGGAATTTGATAATGAAGTGCAATTTGGAGCTTTTTGTGACGCTAATGGTATTACTCACAATTTCTCGGCTCCTCGCACACCACTATCAAATGGGGTAGTTGAAAGGAAAAATAGAACCCTACAAGAAATGAGTCGCACCATGATTAATAAGAAATCTATTCCTAAAAAATTTTGGTGCAATGCCGTTGATACATCAACCTACATACTTAACCGAGTCTTATTTAGACCATTCATAGGTAAAACTCCATACGAGTTACTTCGAGGCAAAAAGCCTACGTTAGAACATTTTAGAGTCTTTGGTAGCAAATGTTTCCTACTTAACACTAAAGATTACCTAACTAAATTTGATCCTAAATCAACCGAAGGTATCTTCTTAGGTTACTCTCCTAATAGTAAAGCTTATGTTATATTCAATAAAGAAACAATGAAGGTTGAAGAGTCATTAAGCGTAAAATTTGATGAAAGTCCACCTAAACCTACCCAACCTCTTGTCGATGACGAGATAATTGAAAGTGAAGCCATAGAAATCAAGGAAAATATAAACAAAGAACATGAACCATTAAAAATTGAAATCATCAATATTAAAGAGTCCAAAGATCACCCCGTAGATAAGGTCATAGGAAAGTTAAATGAAAGAACCTTAAGATCCCAAGTCCAAAACCAAAGTAGTTTATTTTGTTTTTTCTCAACCATAGAACCTAAAAATACACAAGAAGCCATAAAAGATGAAATTTGGGTAATGGCTATGCAAGAAGAGTTAAATCAATTTATTTCTAACGATGTTTGGACACTTGTACCTCCACCTAATAACCAAACGATAATCGAAACTAAATAGGTATATAAAAAACAAGTTAGATGCAAACGGTATAGTGTCTAGAAACAAACCTAGACTCATTGCCCAAGGGTATAATCAACAAAAAGGCATAGAATTTGATGAGACCTATGCTCCCGTGGCTAGATTAGAGTCTATAAGAATACTTCTTGCTTATGCTTGTGCTAATGATCTTAAGCTTTTTCAAATGGATGTTAAAAGTGATTTTCTAAATTGCTTTATTAATGAAGAAGTCTATGTAGCTCAACCTCTGGGCTTTATCGATTTCGAAAAACCTAAACACGTGTATAAACTAAATAAAGCTCTTTACGGTCTTAAACAAGCCCCAAAAGCTTGGTATGATAGACTCAAATCATTTTTAATCAAAAACAACTACACCATGGGGTTAGTTGATAATACACTTTTCACTAAGAAAAAGGAATCACATATAATTATTGTTCAAATATACGTGGACGATATTATATTCGGATCGACTTGTCAAGACATGTGTGATGATTTCTCAAAAATCATGCATGATGAGTTTGAAATGAGTATGATGGGAGAACTAAGTTTCTTTCTCGGTCTACAAATCAAACAACTAGAAGATTGTATCTTCTTTAATCAATCCAAAAACATAAAAGAAATGTTAAAGAAATTTGGTTTAGAAGAGTCAAAACCCATAAGAACACCAATGTCATCCGATACTAAACTAACAAAAGAAGAAGACGGTGAATCCGTTAATAACACAATACCGTGGCATGATTGGTAGTCTTCTCTATCTTATGGCTAGTCAGCCGGATATCATGTTTAGTGTTTGTCTATGTGCTAGGTTTCAAGAAGACCCTAAAACATCATATCTAGAAGCAGTCAAAAGAATATTTAGATACATTAAGGGTACGACTCAATTAGGATTATGGTACCTTAAGGGAACGGGGATAGAAACTATTGTGTATGCGGATTCTGACCATGCAGGTGATTATGATGACTGAAAGAGTACAAGTGGTGTATGTACCTTTATGGGATGTTGTTTAACATCTTGGTTCTCGAAGAAGCAAACGACATTGTCCATATGAACAACTGAAGCCGAATATGTCTCCGCCGGCAAAGCATGCCAACAAGCACTATGGATGAAACAAGTATTAGTTGACTACGACATTCATCTAACTGACATAGCCATTTTATGCGACAACAAAGGTGCTATTGACTTAAGCAAGAATCTGGTGTTCCACTCTCGCACCAAGCACATAGAGATCCGTCATCACTTCTTAAGAGACAATGTTCAAAAGAGGAACATCTCTATTGAGAAGGTAACATCCGAAGACAACATAGCCGACGTCCTCACCAAACTGTTGAAGCGGGAACAATTCAACTTGCTTCGTCTTGGCCTTGGTCTCATGGAACAATCATCATAATTTGTTTCTCAAACTCTACAAGGTATGTAAACATTAGCTTCCTTCTTTTCTGAGTCTAGGATATCTATTTCACACACAACTCACAAACAATATGGGGATTTTCAAAACTCAAAATATATTGTCTTATACCCTTTCAAAACTAACGATAACTTTTTGTTTTCAAGAAACTTTTCAAAATGTTTTTTAAAAGGATACTTCTCCTCGTATCATTTTCCTAACGCTATTTTCACGTCTAGGATAAACCTTTTTCATTATTAATACAAAGTAAAAACCCGTTTTCATTGCATCTCATGTCTTTTGAATGCTAAAGGGAACATATAACTAATATGTGTTTTCGGGTACATTTATTTAAGCAACAATGAATTATGGAGCACTCGGGTTATCTCACATAATAACATGCTTTTTCACTTCTTAGTTTATTTTATTTATCTTTTTAGGAGTCGAGATAACCGCAACTCCAAATGGTTTGCATATAGACACACACTAGGCATCAATATTTTCCAAAAGGAAAAATTTGAGCTGCCTGAGTCACCAGTACCACGGATCCCAGCATTAACGCTGGACGGTTCCTTAAAGGAACGGATCCGTGGGAACCGTGGGACAGAAGCTAACTTTCTCTTCTATTTATCTCACTTTGGGTATAAACCTTCACATTTTCATCATTCTAGCTCTTTCACTAATGATTATGTTACTTAATGCTTGTGTTCTCATGATCACATGCCTTAAATTCATATCTAATCATTAGATTTTAGTCCACATTTTGGGTCTAGCATTCATTACAATGCACTATTTTCTCTAAAAATAAGGTTCTTAAAATGCTTGCATATCCATCATTCTCAACCTCACAAACAATCATCATCATGTCATCCAACATTGATGAATCACCTAGTGCAAACAATCCTCTTCAAGAAATCCAAAACTTTATCCTACCACCTTCCGTAGTGCCACCACCCAAATCTAGAAAAACTACACGGATTAGCATCCGGCCTTGTTGGTTAGCCAAACCATTGTCAAAGAGTTCATCACCAACTACTCATTCACCACCAAATGATTCCATAGTAGCACGTCCATCATCTCCAACAAGTACATCACTACCATCACTTATCAAGTCTCCACCCAAGATCACCCTATCGGAACTCCTTAAGACTCAGAAAACATTCCCACTACAAGTGTTTAGTCCACCACCCACATCATTTCAACAAACTTCCAACCCAAAAGAACTAGTCTTTTTAACACCACCAACATCTCCAAACACACTTTACAAAGATCTTGCAACTTCACCACCTTTAGCTCCCATTATTTTACAACCACATCTAAGTTCATATATTCCACCACTTACCAAAATAATGGACTTTGATCCATATTTTCCAACTTTTCCACCACATATTCCGCTCTCCACAAATCAAACTTACCCGAAAACCATCCACACACAATACCCACATCATTTACATTGTGAACATTGTCAATCCACTGAGGAACTTTCAATAGAAATTAGGGACGAGATGTGATTCATACTTAACCACATTCTTGATCGCATCAACATCATCACTCACCAAAACTTCCATAATTAACCATATGCAAGCATGGAAGGAATGATATTACTATTTTCTCTATTTTTTAAGTCATTTTAAAGAACAAACCTTGTTCTTAGTTTTTACATGTTTGTATGTGGCCTATATACCACTACACTTTGTCTTTTTATTACAAGGCTTTGTTTACATATCTTGTTTCTCGTCAATTACAAGATTATATTGTCTGTTACTACTAACATTTTCCTTGTAGGTATTTTATTTTCTCACTTGACGCCCTATTCTAGGGGGAGCTACCGTCAAGGGGGAGTTAGTGCTTCGTGGATTATACTATTTTTTTTCCACACTTTATTTCTTCGTTAGGTTCGCTTTTTGTTTCGACAAAAAGGGAGAGAAGAAGTAAAACTTATGCTTTCAAAACATACATCCAATCTTGAGTTTTACTCATCATAACATTATGTTTTGTCATCAACAAAAAGGGGGAGATTGTTAATACAAATAAATGGTAAAAACGTTTATTTATATTTAGCGATCTCTTTGTATTTTGTTGATAACAAATATAAAGTTATCATAAGTAAAATTATAAGGATACATGTTATTTTTGTAAAGCACTTACATATATAATCATTTAACATAAATTGTTGTAATAATTCATTTGGTGTAATAGTTTATTAGGATAGGTAAAAACCTTAACCCATGACCCATACCCATGGAGCATATCCATAACCCATGGAGCATATCCATAACCCATGGAGCTAACCCATGACCCATTGACTAGCTGCATTGCATCTTCTAGATATACTGTATCTATTTGGATACCCATGATCCAAAGTCCATGACCTAAGACCCATGATCCATAACCCATATCCCATTAAGGAGGAGCGTCCTACTGATCCCCCAGTTTACACTAGATGGATCCCTCATGTAAGGGATCCGTGGGATTCAGGGAACAGTAGTGATTTTATGCCTATAAATAGCGAGCCATTTCTTCATTGTAACTCACCCCTCTTCTTACAAACTCTCTCATATATTACTTCTCTCTTGTAATCTCAGATCTCTTGATCTATATAGTAGTTCTTCTTTCTTTTGTTATGATTCTCATATAGGTCCTTCTCAAAGGCGAGATCACGAGATACTACAAGTCATCCAAGAAAGGGGTCCTTTATTGATTTGTTCCTCCACAAGATTTCTATAGCAAGATCATGTATTTCATATTTCACATAGTTGTTTTGTTATAGTTGTGTTGGTTTGGTCCTCCGTGTTAAGGACTCGGTATTTAGCTTTGTACCTGAAAAAGTGTAAGCGACGTTGTAAGGCTTCTCCGCCAATTTGAAGGAGCTTGTTGACATAGAGCTTGAAATCTCGAGTAGGTGACTCGGGGAGTGGAGTAGGGCAAGGAAGGTGTCCTTGTAGCCGAACCACTATAAATCGGTTATGTCATTTTTATCCTTTACTTTACTTGCTTTCGTTACTTACATTACTTATTGCTTTATACTTTCTATCCATCCATACGATTTCACATAATATCGAATTTAAAGTTTTTGAAACTAAATTAAAATCGGTAAAACTATTCAACCCCCCCCCCCCTTCTAGTTTTCCACAGTATAAAGCAACGACGTCACAATGGCGACTTGCACAAGATGAAACCTAATGACTGTGAGCTGATGGCGTCACAACTACAAAGTGACGCTATTAGATTAGTATATCTATATATAGTTTCATAGATTTTTCATTCAGTGTAACACATATTTGGGAATACTTTGAAGGACGAATTTTTGTTGTTTTGTTAAGGTTTTTACAACCCTCAACTCCATGTTTAATTGAAGTTACGTTATTCCTCTTTAATCATTCAATATGTCTATGTGTTGTTTCATTTTATGTGTTTCTTTTCATTCAATCAACATGTCCGGCTAGATTAATTAGTGTTTGCTTGGATTGAATGAAACCTAGTTATTGATTATTAATTGTCGTGTCTTATTTAATAAGTTGTCTTGCATTAAGAGTAGGAAAAGTAGCTTCTTCACCTATTTATGAGCTTGTAAATCCGACTAAACGCTTTTATACACTAGAGTGCACTGGTTGTTTTATTCGTTGTATCTATTGCGTGAATTGCGACTCGTTGATAGTAAGAGTTTCTATGGATATGACATATTGTCACTTGTCTGCTATTTGGCTCCCACAATTACTTCATTAATATCTTTTGCATGATTAATGTAAGCTCTAATGGGCTAAATAATAAGTAAACTAGTAATCGTTAAGGTGGACTTTATGCAGATTTAATTAATCGTGACATAATTAGTTTGTTATAAGACTTAGAGAAAGAATCTAGGGAACTAGATGTAGGAATGATATACGCATACACGTGAGCAACCAGCCAGAAAGACCAGAATTAGTACTGATCATATTTAATTAAACTATTAGCGAATACACATCCCTACTATCGGCTTGACCTCTTATCTGCTATCTGTTTTCTTATATATGTATGTGTGTGTCATTCGCCTCATTACTTTTACTTATAGTTTTACTTAATTTAAACATCGTGCCAGTCTCTCAGCCTGAAAACCTCCTTGCGTTAGATTAACTTTAATTAGACTAACTTTAGGATTAAATTACTGATAGATAAAGTGTTAATGTTCCACTCTTAGTGATCGACACTTTACTTACCAAATAGGCTACATTGATCGGGTACACTGCCCGTTAGTGTTTGTTATAGGTTAAGTTGGCTAAATATAAATTTTAAACTTGAATACAATAATCTATACCTACAACGATAGATACATCAAGTTTTTTATGCCGCTGCCGGGGAGTGAATTGTTTTATACTTGTATATTTGTTAGTATTTTGATTTAAGTTTTTAACTTAGTTTAATCATTTTATTTTCAAATTTTATTTGACTAACTTTGTTATATATTTGTATTTTGCTTGTATATTTTTGTTTTTCTGTATTTTTAGTTTGTTTTCATTTTTGTGTTTTCTACATTGTATCTGTCTGCTGTACTTTGATGAACTAAACGTTACGACGTATCTAATCTCGTAGATACGGCGTATTGCATTTTTATGATTCATATAGCATATCTTATTTAATAATTTGGGTACGACGCATCTAATTTCTTAGATACAGTGTATTCTGAACCCTAAAAGTCATACGGCGCATAAGCTTTTGCTTATACGACGTATCTATCTATTTTTCAAAAACAGATCCGAATTTTTAATCCTAATATACGACGTATTAACTTTCGTGTATACGGCGTATTCATTTTCTGTCTTATTTGAATCATCTTTCCTGTCTTTTAGAAAGTGTTTACTTTGAAATTTTTCTATCTTTTGTTCCAGGAATCATGATTGATATTCACCCAAGCTGGTTCGGATACCCGCAAATCAAGATGACGATCAACGAGATCGTAGCAAGGTTTGCTAGTGAAAGTGTGAAATAGAATTATGAGATCGAAACCTTTATTAAAGAATTCAATACAACTAACAAACTCTTGCTAAAAGAACAAAACAATATAATTAGTGAATTGACGATTGAAATGCACCAACTGTTGAGTATAGTGAAAGAAGTTTTGTTCCAAAAGCATGATCTGAAAGGAATTACAACTAGCTGTGATTTTCATGTTCATTAACACAGGGTGATTGTAAGGAAGTGGTGGTATACATACATTATGTATTTTCTCTGTGCTCTAGTCATGGCGACACAGACGCCTTTTCGCACACGAAAATAAAAAGTTGCTCACAAACGCAGGATCATACCGAGCAAATCTCAGAGGAGTTTTCCGTTCTAATTTTTTCTATTCTTTGTTTTTAATTTTAATTTATACAACGAGGATGTTGTTGTTCTTAAGTAGGGGGATGGAGATTAGAAAATTACTTGTCCTTATTTTTCAAAAATATGCTTAATATGTGCTTAATGTATGCTCAAATTTAAAATTTTTATCATGTTTTGTGAATCAAAGTTGCATAACAATACACATAACCCTTATTTCCATATTCTGATAATTAAGCCTTATCCGTTTCCATTATTTTACCCAAATTCCACAAAAATATGAGTGTGTCGGTGATTTGGAGTAGCCTTTAGAACTTGGCTTGTATACTATTCGAGACCACCATAATGAGTATTATTGATATAATTTGAGTGACTTGTCTAACTTGGTAAATTTCTAGGATTACACCAAAAAAGCCTTTATATGTTATGTTATATTAACTAACTACACTGGTTAGTTAATCCCCATATAAACCCTTTTGTTACTCTCATTTTTAGAGTAAGATACCCCTAGAAATACCCTCAGAGCCATTTCTTTCGTTTCTTACACCAATATTAAATTGTTTTGTTACACCTATACACCTTAGCCTACCATGTAGATTTAAGTTCGTGGTTAGTTGCTTTCTGTAAAAGTGTGTATTCCCCGCATTTTCTGTGTTCGTGTGCGTAATTATTATCTTTGTTTAGGTCGGGAATTGCCAATGCAATGGGAAGTGAAAGTAGATATTGTATCTTTATTTTTATTTTTCGTGTGATTACTACTTTTGCTATTATTTTTATATTTGAAGTTTGAAAAGTATGGAAACATTATCCATATTAATTGTTATGGTGAAATGGTGAAATTTTACACCATTAGTTATGTTGAGATAATCGGTTTGTAAAAGCTTAACCGAATTTATATTATGAATTAATCGATTATTCGTTGGTACGTGTTATAAACCAACAATGTAAGTTATATATTAAGTGGAGATATCGCCACTATTTGTTGTACTATATTTATGGATTACAAGGGAGTTGGCCATTATTGGAATGCCAACTAAGGTTTATTCTTTGATTAAGAAGTCATTGAGTCTAATTCGTGTCTACTTGTTAAAGCTTGAGTCTACATATTAAAGCGTGAGTTATTCTATGGTTTGTGTCTTTTTCATGGGAAGGTCGGGAAGTAATTAACCACATTTTTTTTCATTTTTGTATGGACTTAATCTATTTGTTATGTGATTTTATTTTAACAACATTTCCCTTATTCTTACCCTTTCGTATGGCTTAGTGAGAATGTCAAATGCATGAATAAGGTAGTAACCATCTGAGTTTTTGAGGAATCAGATGACGCACCAATGATCTGGTGTGTATTTTGGTGACCATCCGTTATGTAAATAACGCGCCACCAAACCAAGATACACACTAGTGAGTAGTGAGCATCAATTGTTTGAGAAATCAAGGACTCGCGTCAGCGATCTATTGAGTTTGTGTAGGAGATGTTTGAGCAAAAGCCAGGTGCTAACCCTTATCACAACTAACCCAATTTACCACTTTAGACTTGTTACTCCTTAGCTTTAGTGGTGGAGATGTGTATCATTTCCAAGCTTATGATAGAATATTCGTCATGACCGAGCAATAAAGCGAATTACCTAAATGTTATCACATAGATTAGTTATGTGATTTGAGTGATTTTATTTTCCTATTTCGTGAGGTGTTTGGTTGTGCAATCGAGATTAAACGAATGAATGCTTAACAATAAAAATATCCTAGATAATGTTTAGGATATATTTTCATAAGTTTAATCTAAGGTTTACTTGATAGCAAGTAAAGTTCAAGTGAGGGGATATTTGATGATATTAAATAACAACATAGTATTAGCATCATTTATCCTATTAATATATTTTGTTTTGTATTACTTTATATAAGAATTGATACTTAATCGCTTACTTTTTTAAATCTCAGTTATAAACAAGCATTTGGTGAAAGTTATCTATTTTGGACATAAATTAGAGCAAAATGGATCAAGTTGGAAAAGTCTACTGAACTGACGATAGATACGCCATATCATTCTAGACAGATACGTCGTACACCAAGACTTAGACGAATATGAAGACCATTGCCTGACTTTGAAGTATACGCCGTATGGATTTATCCCATGCGCCGTATATGAAGTCTTGGTCAACGAAGAAGAACTGGCTTATTCTACTCCATATACGCCGTATGACATCCCAGATATGTGGCGTATCAACCTCAAGACTTCACTAGAAAATCTAAGATACTGATGATAGCATACGCCGCATAATGACTGAAGATGCGCCGTATCATATGGCGGTGCATGAATATTCCATAATATAATAATCTTGGACTCCACACGAAGTTACCTAGATACGGAATATCAGGTACACTGGATACGCCGTTGATGTGCTATTTCATCCTGCTTTTAATATTTATAAAACTGAGATAAACTAGGATAAACACATACTAACAGGCAGAGAAACCGATCAGATGATGTAAAGCCTTAGGTAAATCCGAGTGTCATTCCAAGAGAGCTGTGACCTTGAAAGAACTAAGATACTAAGAAATAAATAAGACAATTTGATAATGGTAGGATAAAATGGATAGAATTATCCTAATTACATAGAAATAAGAGTTTAGGATAAAGAGATAGAAGAGTGAAGCTTAACCAAGATTATAGGTATGAATTAATTCTCAATATTAAGGTTCAATATAGTGGGTGAATATCGCCAGACTCCTTTGGTCAATTCGTCTTAGCCTATGATTCTTATACCTCTCACCCAAATGAACAGTTCACCCAGGATCATTTAGTAATCTAATAGCAGTCATTAAGAACCAAATCTACTAGATCTAGTCTATGGGAACCCGACCATTAGGAACTTAGATTTCCCCTAGCTTCTTAAATACCTCCTGTTAATACAAATAAGCCGTAAAAATGTTTATTTATATTTTACGATCTTCTAATGTTTTGTCGATAACAAACGTAAAATCATTTTAACGAAACAAATAAAATACGTAAATGGTTTGAGCCAATAGTTTACTAACACACTTACGTTTTCACATAAAACACTAAAACAAGTATAAGTGATTTTATGATTTAGTAATACATGTGTACAACAACTAGTGTTTACATATTGGGTAAATATATACATAACTAATATGTATTATAATGGGTATTATAAACGGGTAGAAACTTAAGTACTTGACCCATTGACCAAATACATTGAATATAGTTGGGTATAACTCAAAGTCCATGACCCATACCCATGGAGAATGACCCATAACTCATTGTATGACATCATGTTTATGTCATATATGGATATTATCCATGACCCATGGTTTTAATCCATAACCCATGGACTAGATGCATTGCATCTTGTAGATACATTGTATCTACTTGGATACCCATGATCCATAACCCATGACCCATGACCCAAAACCCATGGGCAAAGAGGAGCGTCCCACGGATCCCCAGTAATACACTAGACGGATCCCACAAGTGAGGGATCCGTGGGATCCGTGGAACAGTAGCTATTTTTCCTCTATAAATAGTGAGCAATTTCTTCATTGTTTCCTACCCCTTTCTCATACATTTACTTTTGAAGTCGAGCAAGCTCAAGTCCATGAGTTGCCATGCTTCATTATCATCAAGACTACTGAGGTTCTCTTGTTGATAGTTCTCTTCTTTCTCATAAGAAGTGTAGTATTGAAGACATTAGTGAAAGATGTCTAAAGGGTCAAGACGAAGACATTAGTGAAAAGGTGTCGAACGTCCGTATTGAAAGCACTAGTGAAGGGTGCTTAGAAGTCAAAGCTAAAGGCATTAGTGAAGGGTGTCTAGAAGTCAAGTCACAAGGCATTAGTGAAGGGTGCCTTGAGATCGAGTCAAAGGCATTAGTGAAAGGTGCCTAAGGTGTACATTCGATATGGTGTGCTCGATGTACAAGATAGATTAGTATTGGGTCAAAGGATATTGATATCCTTGTTGATGTTGTTATAAGGAGTGGATCTCCTTTGGGGTTAGTTATTGTTGTAGCGTTGGGTAGTAGTTCCTCCATTGTAATGGAACTCGGTGTCTAGCCTAACACCGGATAAAGGGTAGGCGACGTTGTGATAGGTTTGGTTCTACCTCGTGGAAGAACCCGGTATCTAGCCTTGTACCAGATAAAGAGTAGGCAACGTTGTGAAGGCTTCTCCGCCATAAGGAGTTGGTTTCGTGTAGTGTTTACAAACTCTCGAGTAGGTGACTCGGGGAGTGGAGTAGGGCAAGGAAGGTGTCCTTGTAGCCGAACCACTATAAATACTAGCGTTGTGGTTTTGTGTTTCTTACTCCTTATTCTTTCATTACATAGTTATATATGCTTGTCTATAAACATCCAACACACATGTTTAAATAGATTGACATAAGTCGATCTAAATAGTTTAAAACCAAGTTTTATTCGGTAAAACTATTCAACCCCCCTTCTAATTTTCCAAAATTGGCATCAGAGCTTCGTTACCAAGTTTCTTAGAGTATATTGTACTTTAAAAAACGTGACACGATCCATGTTTAATTGAAAACTATAAAGAAGGTCTTTTTACAAAAACAAACACTATGTTTTAAAACACCTTGTTTGGATGTTGATAAGATGACAACATTTTTCTTATTTTTTATTGCACTAACCTTCCTTGTCATGTTGCTTAGTTAAAGCTCATACCTATCAAGCCATAGGAATTTCTTGGTAGCAAGAATACCTTCCCTAAGAAGGTATCTTAACCACGAAGGAACTGGAGTTGTCTTGTGACATTTGTTGTGTTATTTGTAAAGACATTCCTAAGTGCATTAGAGGTATGATCTCCCACTTATCTCTAGATAACATTAGCTTAAATAATAAGTATGCTTACATAGGAATTTATATGATTATTCTTTGCACATACTCATATATTACACGTAGCTTTATTAGGAAACTTTTTCTTGAATACGTGTTGCTCTTTCGTCTAAAGTCTAGGTTTATAAAATTAGTATTTTATTTTACTTAATCCAAATCATATTTTTCTAATAATAAAACAAAACACAAATCTCAAAAATTCCTCCTTCCCCATAAATCTTCCCTCCGACGTCCACTCCACCAAATCCTTATTTTTCAAATTTTCCACTTTCAAAAATTTACCTCTCATCCAAACTTCATCTTCCTTCTCTTCTCATTTCATTTCAAACCTAAACCAAGAAGGACCTTCATCAACATGGTTTACATAGCCTTCGTACTCATCGTCTTAACACTCATCGCTCTCGTGTTCCCCATGATTAAGCTTTCTTATGGAGATATGTACTTTGTGTTGTTAATCTACATTGGTGTTATATACCCAATCCTTTGTATCATTCTTAGCATTGAAATGAAATATTACTAATTTTTTAGTTTATCTAGTTTATTTTTCATAATGTGTTTGTCATTTCTTTTGCCTTATATCTTTTTGTATTTTTTGGTCTTGAGATACGTTAGAAATCGATAATGCATGCTAAAAGTGAATGTTGGAGAATATATATTTCTTGGAATAAAACTATAAGATACAAAAACCTATGTTTTTATCAAAACCCTTTTCTGTCACTACAGATCCATGGATCCCTGGAGTTCTGCTTGCCGGATCCCTCTTTGAAGGGAACCTGAGAACCGTCCTTCTGGAAAACAGTTTTTCATGCAAAATAAAAATGGTTTCTTCCTAAAAATATTCAACTAGAATGTCAAACATTAAGTAAGTTAATTATCATTGTTAATAAATATCTAGTAAAAACGTTAGATAATCATTGTTTTACCTTAAATACGTCTGTTAGGATTTAGAAAATTCGGTAGTTAAAGTGTCGGTCACCTTAAGTATATATACTCGTTAGAAAGCTCGTAGTCGTGGTCATTTAAGGAACACAAGTAGTTTAATTAGAAACACCGTGGAGGACAGACGGGTCTTTACCCACTGTATGCCTGATCCACAGCCCAAATGTGGCATCTCATGTTTGTACCTATAAATACCCTTTGCCTTCCAAGGCAGAGGGTTGGAGCTTTCATAATTCATTTTTATTTGTCTCTCTAAAGTTTCCATTCTATTTCACTTTCTCTCTCTAAAACTATAAACCATACGCCTCATATTAAGAATATGATGTGATTATGAAAACCAAGATGCTACAAATGGTATCAAGAGCCATGGTTTGATCATCCAGTTTTCATGTTCTTAGTTTTACAGTTATAGTTGGGTTAAAAGTTTGGTTATACGCGTGGGTTGTAAACGTATACTTTTGATAAGCTTAAAGCTTTAAATTTTACACTTGAAAACTCAAGATTCTTATGGGTTAAGGTTTATTGAGTGTTAAAATTTCAGTTTTTTGCAAAAAGTTTCAAACTTTACGTGTTTTTATAAGTTTTTAAGCTTGGTTTGGTTCGGGTGTACTATCCTACGCGTAAGAGTAAAAAGTGGTTTGGATCATCAAGTCTTAAACTTTATTGTTGTTTTGGTGTTTTTGATGTTGTTTCATCATTACAATCTGGTTAACTAAACGGTGTTGGGCATAAAAATCTGTGTTGGTGTTTTTGGTATTTCCTACGCATAAGAAAACCCTAATTATACGCATAAGGTGTTCTTCACGTGATCTTTGAATCTGTTGGTTTACTCAGTGTTTTCTTGCTTGGATAAACCTGAAAATACTTTGACTTTGGATATCTTTTACACTTGGACAAGTGTAGAGGATTTTTGGGTAAAACCCTAGTTTTACGCATAAGCCTAAAAGCTTACGAGTAAACTTCTTACGCATAAGTTACTCTTACGCATAAGATCATCTTACGCCTAAGGTAACCTTACGCATAAGGTCTCTACTTCTAAGCCTTTAAGTCTACGCATAAGCTTAAGTTTCATCTAAAATCAACGCGTAAGATATTAGTCTACGCGTAAGTGTTGTTTACGCGTAAGCCTCAGTCTACGCTTAAGGATCTACGCCTAAGTGTTGTAATCATGTCCTCAGTTGCTGATGATGATCAAGCTCCAGGATCTGATACTCATCCTCCCATGCTTGATAGAACCGATTATGATTCTTGGTCTCAAAGAATCAGACTGTATTGCTTAGGAAAGGAAAATGGGGTTAACATCCTTAAGTCAATTGATGAAGGACCATATCAAGTTGAGACTACCAGAGACGTTCTTGAAACTGTTGCTGATGGTTCAGTGATATTAGGATTGGATAGACCAAAGACATATGATGAACTTACTGATAAGGAGAAGAAGAGATACGATGTTGACATCAGGGCTTCAAATATCATACTTCAGGGTTTACCTAAGGACATTTACAAGTTGATCAATCACAACACTGAAGTAAAGGCAGTATGGGACAATGTTAAGATGCTTCTCTCTGGTTCTGAATTAACCAAAGAAGACAGGAAGTCTCAACTGTATGATGACTTTGAGAACTTTAAGATGAATCCAGGTGAAACGGTTACTGAATATTACGTGAGATTCCACAAGCTTGTGAATGACATGAGAAATATCAAAATGACTATGAAAAATATCCAGCTCAATTCAAAGTTTGTGAACAACATGAATCCCGAATGGCACAAATTTGTCACTGCAGTCAAGTTAAACAAAGGATTGAGGAATAGAAATTACGAGCAACTATATGCTTACTTGCTTCAAAATAAGAAACATGCTGTGTTTGAACGCATTATCTTGGAAAAGTTCAAGACTAATTCCGGAGATGAAAGCTCATCTAATGATTCAACTGCATTCTACACTAATGTAGGAATAACCACCAAAGCATCACAAGTCATAACAACTGGAAATGGCAATCACAAACTCATTCCAAATCCAGGGTATAAGCCTCCAGACTCAGACACATTCATGGAACATCTTATTAATCAATTGGCTCTAATGGTTAAACAAAACTTGAACTTCACTCCACACACCAATAATCATATCAGAACCGCTTCAAATCTTCACAATCATGCCACAGTTAATGAAGAAAAGGTAGTGGTGCAAAATGTGAAAGGACAACAGAATGAACAAGGAATGGCAGGAGGGGGTTATGGAAATACTAGTGTAGGTGGAGGATATGTGGGTAATCAGAATCGAGAAAGGAACATGACTCAGGGTCAGGGGAAGCCAATCAAATGTTACAACTGTGGTGGAGAAGGACACATTGCAAGAAACTGCACATCTCCAAAACGTCCACAAAATGCTGAGTACTTCAGGGATAAAATGTTACTGGTACAAGCTCAAGATAATGGAGCAGTTTTGGATGAAGAAGAATTGATGTTTCTTGCTGAGGGAAATGCCAAAACTTACGATGCAGATGTAGATGAACAGCCAGTGCAGGGTATGGGACACAACAATCCAAATGCATTTCAAGTTGCTGACTGTGATGCATTTGACTCTGATGTCGATGATGAACCTACTGCCCAAACCATCTTCATGGCTAGCATCTCACCAATGGTCTCTCCAAAGGCTCCTTCACCACAAAAGGCCAGTCTCTCCAAGGAATCAATCATATCAGAGGTATTAAAACTATACGATGATGTTGATGTGCAAAAGATACACGAAAAGGTACAATCAACTGAAATTATTGAATTAGATATTGAAAATATGGGTAATATCAATGTTGTCCCATATGATCAATATGTGAAACAAAATGAAAGTGAAATTGTACCAAGTGATGCATCTTCTGCAGTCAATGATGATTATATTTCTGATGAATACACTGCACGTGCTCCTGATGGTTCAATATCCTCTGAACTTAATGCCTATAAGGAACAAGTTGTCATTTATGAACAACGTGCTAAGTTTGAATTGACCACTCGTGAGCAGGAGATGGATAATCAAATACGTACAGTCATTAGAAAAAGTAACTTTAGGGAAGAAATGTTAAAACAAAATTCAAACTCCTTACAAGAAAACTTACTAAAACTGTTAAGCAAAAGCAAGAACTTCAAGAAAATGTAAAAGTGCTTAAACAGGAATTTAATGCTAAGGAATCAAAACTTTTGAATGACTTTTCCAACCTAAAAACTTTGAAAAACAAACTTGAAAACAAACTGTACATACAAGGGAACACCATTCAGACTGCTCACATGATCACTAAGCATAGAGTCTTAAGCGATAAACATAGTATCCCCCTTGTAGAGGTACCCAATCTCGAGTATGGAAAAGTTTCTAGAGCTGCACAAAAGGTATTCTATGATGGTAATGAAATTCTTAAGCTTAGGCAAACGCCATCATGTATTGGAAGCACTGAAGAGGATAGAAAATTAGAAGATGCCTCTAGGGAGAAAATTGCAAAGAAGTTAAAAGATCCTAAGTGTACAAAGTATAATATAACGTTTAAACCCCATGATTACACTAAAGAAAACTGGATAGCCTTGAATAAATTTAAACCTCAAACTCAATTAACCCATGAGTAAGTATTCTGGAAGAAAGATTTGGATAAGCAAAAAATCGATAACCTGATTGAGAAGAACCCTCCCTGTAGGAGAATGCCTCCAGCCACTGTGTATCCCCCAAATACACATGTGCATTTAGTGCCTAGAACTCTTCCCACACAAAGAAAAACCTTAGTCAGCTTATATGTAGTTTTCCAACTATTTGTTGACTTTGAGAAAACATGTAAGAAGAGAATTACACCCACGGGGATTACTGAAGGGGAAAGGGGTTTTGAGCAAACCAAAGAGTGCTATTTAACTGAGGTCATGCCTTTCTTTAAACTACTAAAAGAACAATTTGAAAGTATTCAAAAGGGCATTGACACAGAGATTAAAGAAATGAAAAAAGTGTTCAATGAAATGGAAGTTGAGGTCAAAGATTATGAACGTGAGCTTAAAAGTAATGAAATTGAGAGGAAAAATCTGCATATCTTAAATGATAACTTGATTTCTAGCTGTGTTGCTCAAGATGTGTTTTATACTGTCACAAATTATTCTATTACTGCTTCTCAATTTCATGAATTATCTGTTGCTCTTAAAGTTTCCCATGATCGTGTCATTGAGCTTGAAAACACAAATTCAAAACTGCATGAGAAAATAGAACAGGATGATCATGATAATTTGGTAAAACATTATTCTAAGCTGGAAGTTGAACATTTTGATTTGCAACTAAAATATCAACATCTCAAAGGAAATGTTAAAACCTCAAATATCAAGACATCCTCGGATGTTCATGAGTTTGATGCAGTTTTTGAAATAAGCAAACATGACGAACATATTTGAGCTCACTGTAACACAATCAGAAGATTGAAAACCCAAATTTCACAATTAAAGGGTGAAAAGAACAATGTGAATGGCTCCCAAATGCCTCCTCCTTTAGATTCTCAGTATTCTCAAAACTTTCATCTTCAAAACATCATTAATGTTTTACAACAAGAAAATGAGAGTTTTCTAGAAGAAAATAAAAAGGTTAAACGACACTTCAAAGAGTTATATGATTCAATGAAAGTCACTCGTGACAAGAACAATGAAAAAATAACTACTTTACAAAAGGAAATTGAGAATCTAAAGAGTCAGGAAAAAGGGAAAATGCCACTTGTCTGTGATGAGAATTTTGTATCAAAGGCATCTGCGGATTCTAAGTATACTGTGACTATAAAGTATATTCCCCCTCATCTTAGAAATAATGAATGTGTGAGTCAAGAATATTTTTGTATCTTAAGGATAGTCTAGAATGCCTCCGTGAGATTGTCGATGAATGCCTCCGTGAGAAATAATGTAGGTTATCAATGGAGCTCTAGAAATAATGTGTGAGTCAAGAATATTTTTGTATACTGTGAGTCAAGAATGCCTCCGTGAGAAATAATGAATGTGTGAGTCAAGAATATGTAGGTTATCAATGGATATCTACTGGCCGTAAATTCAATCTTAATGAGTTGTGCCCTAAATTATCTAGACCAATGCCCATTAGGAAATGGATGCCTACTGATAGAACTATACCTTTAAGAAGTGAACATACTTTGAATAGATCTACTGTTACTACTAGCCCAGCATCTACCTCTAATGATATCATTGTTTCTACTTCTGATGTGGGTGTTCCAATCTCATTTACTAACCAAGTGGAACCCATTCTCGCATAAGGATCCCAATTGTCCAGTCATCCATTCTTATCTGTGTTCAACTGCAGGTCGTTCAAATCGTTCTGTGGTACCTGGACTCAGGCTGTTCCAAGCATATGACTGGAGATCGCTCGCGGCTCATGAACTTCTTGAGTAAATTTATCAGGACTCTTAGATTCAGGAATGACCATTTTGGGGAAATTATGGGTTATGGAGATTATGTGGTTGGTGATAGTGTAATTTCCCGGGTATATTATGTTGAAGGTCTTGGTCATAATTTGTTTTCTGTCGGTCAATTCTGTGATTCTGATCTACAAGTGGCCTTTAGAAAACATACTTGTTTCATTAGAGAACTTGATGGTGTGAAACTTTTAAGAGGAAAACATGGAACAAATTTGTACACCATCTCTATCGAAGATATGATGAAGTCTTCTCCAATCTGCTTGTTATCAAAGGCCTCTAAAACAAAGTCATGGTTATGGCATCGTCGTCTCAATCACTTGAACTTCGGAACCATAAATGATTTGTCTAGAAAGGACCTTGTAAGAGGTTTACCCAGATTTAAGTATGAAAAAGATCATCTTTGTTCAGCATGCCAATTGGGAAAAAGCAAGAAACATACCCATAAACCCAAACCTGCAAACTCAGTTATGGAAGTTCTTCATACTCTTCACATAGATTTGTGCAGACCCATGAGAGTGCAAACTATAAACGAGAAGAAATATGTGTTAGTCGTGGTTGATGACTATTCTCGGTTTACTTGGGTTAAGTTTTTGAGGTCAAAGGATGAAACTCCATATGTCATCATCAAACTTATTAAACAGCTACAGGTTCGACTTAATAAAACTGTCAGAATTATCCGAACAGACAATGGAACTGAGTTTGTTAACAAAGAACTGAGTCAGTTCTATGAAAGCATTGGAATCAGCCATCAAAGAAGTGTTCCATGTACTCCTCAACAGAACGGTGTAGTTGAAAGACGAAATCGGACTCTTGTCGAAGCTGCAAGAACTATGATAATTTTCTCAAAGGTTCCAAAGTTTCTCTGGGCTGAAGCCATTGCCACTGCCTGCTACACCCAAAACCGTTCCCTTATTCACACCTCTCATGGAAAGACTCCTTACGAACTTGTCCACAACCAAAACCAGATTTATCTTTCCTTCGTGTGTTTGGTGCCTTATGCTATCCAACGAATGATGGTCAAGACTTAGGAAAGTTAAGAGCTAAGGCGGACATTGGAGTTTTTGTTGGTTATGCACCAAACCGAAAAGGTTATCGAATCTACAATAAAAGAACCCGAGATATCATGAAAACTATTCACGTCATGTTCGATGAGCTGTCTAAGCAAATGGCTCCTAGAAAATCCAGTTCTGGACCCGCACCATCAACAATGGCGGCTTCTGAACCAATCAACGCAGACAATCCATCTGTCTCAATGTCTCTATCTCAAGAAGCGCCAATTGTCGATCACTCATCATCAGCTTCATTTCCTCAATCCTCGGTTGTACGTCATGGAAATGGTACTGCTATTTTTGATGGAGATAACCCTTTTGCTACTCCCGAAGATGCTCCGTTTGAGAACATCTTTGCCCCTGAACCAACGCCTGAATCAGGGGATCCAAACTCTGCTACTTTAGTTCCTCAACAACAACCACACGAACATATTAGAAAATGGACACATGATGCCTTGTGGTGCTTCTTCAATTCTGTACTATCAAAGATCGAGCCTAAAGATGTTAAAATAGCAATGTCTGAGGACAGCTGGTTCAATGCAATGCAAGAAGAAATTCATGAGTTCGATCGAATAGATGTATGTGAATTAGTACCTGCTCCTGACTGTGCTATGATCATTACTCTCAAATGGATATTCAAAGTAGAACTCGATGAGCATGGTGATGTGCTAAAGAACAAGGCTAGACTAATTGCAAAAGGATACCGTCAAGAGGGTTGACTTTGAGGAATCTTTTGCTCTTGTTGCACGTATCGAGGCAATCAGAATCTTCTTGGCTAATGTAGCTAGTAAGAACATGGTAGTTTATCAGATGTACGTGAAGACTGCTTTTCTTAATGAAGATCTGAAAGAGGTAGTATACGTCAGTCAGCCTGAAGGTTTTGTGAATCCAGAGCATCCTACTCATGTTTATCACTTGAAGAAGGCCCTTTACGGTTTGAAGCAAGCCCCTAGGGTATGGTACGATACGCTATCAAAGTTTCTTCTATCTAATGGATTCAGCAAAGGAGCAGTTGATCCGACATTGTTCACCAGAAAGTCAGGCAAACACTTAATTCATGTTCAAATCTATGTTGATGACATTATTTTTGCCTCGACCGACCTTAATGAATGTGACCGATTTTCAAAGGAGATGGGCTCCAAATTTCAAATGTCAATGATGGGACAAATGTCATTTTTCTTGGGATTACAAATTTCACAAAGTCCCGGAGGCATTTTTATTAATCAATCTAAATACGCAAATGAAATTTTAAAAAAATTTGGATTTGATTCTTGTGACCCAGTTGACACTCCCATGGTGGAGCGTACAAAACTGGATGAGGACCACTCAGGGATCATGGTTGATCAAACAAAATATAGAAGTATGATTGGATCCCTAATGTACCTCACAGCCAGTAGACCAGACATTCTGTTCGCTGTATGCATGAGTGCTAGATACCAGGCAAAGCCTACCAAAAAGCACCTTGAAGCGGCTAAACGGGTCTTTCGGTATCTCCAAGGAACCATTAACATGGGTCTTTGGTACCCGAAGGACACCGCCATGTCTCTAACGGCCTATGCAGATGCTGACCATGCAGGGTGTCAAGATACACGTCGAAGCACGTCAGAAGGTGCTCAATTTTTAGGTGATAAGCTTGTGAGCTGGTATTCAAAAAAGCAAATGAGTACTTCCATATCCTCTAAAGAGGCAGAATACATAGCCATGTCATCCTGTTGTGCTCAAATCCTATGGATGAGATCTCAATTATCTGACTATGGCTTTGAATTCAACAAAGTTCCTCTGTACTGTGATAACAAAAGTGCCATTGCTCTCTGCTGCAACAATGTTCAACATTCAAGAGCTAAACACATTGATATTCGACATCACTTTATCAGGGAGCAAGTTGAAAACGGTGTGGTTGAACTATACTTCATGAGGACTGAATATCAGTTGGCCGACATCTTCACCAAAGCCCTTCCTAGAGAACGTTTTGAGTTTATTCTTCCACGACTTGGCTGGAAGAGCCTTCAACCAGAAACACTCAAACATCTTCAGGAGGAAGACGAGGAGTAACGGTGCTTGTCTCTATCTATTCTTTGTATATATCTTATCAAAAACAAAATACAAAATTATAAAATCATCAAAAAGAAAATAGAAAAATATAAAATTTTCAAAAATCCATAAAAATTAGAAAATCTTGAAAAACTCCAAAAATATTGTTATTTTGTCATGTTTTTCCTGGTTCAATAACATCTACGGACTTTGATTTGTCATTCTAAAATGGCACGGGTCTTTAGATGAAGTTCGAATCGAAGTAATAAATCTTTATAAAAAAAATGGGATGGAGAAAAATGATGGTTTATTGTCATTTCAGGCAGTAACCTGTTTTTAAAAGAAAGAACGGAGCCATGCTTTATCTTAAATTTAAAACCTCATGCTCTGATTCTAAAACCAAATGTTTGTCGCCAAAAAGAAAAATATTTTCATCACAACTATTTTTCCTTCTAAATATTCTTCTAAAAAATATTTGTCATCTAATGAAAACAAAATTGCTTTGAAAATAACTCGGTCTATATTTTGAAAATCATCTGGGCTTATCATTTGTCAAAATCTCTATCTCACAATCAACAACTTAGGTCATTGATTGAGGGGGAGAATGATTTCAATTATCTCAAAAAGGTTATTTTTCAAACAATTGGCACGTTAAAGAGCAAGATCTACTTTTGGATAATCAAAAAGAACAATGTTTTGCAATGTTTTATACAATTAGTTCAAGACCTTAGTTAATGTTATGTTTTCATAAGATACTTAAGCATGTTTGAACAATGGAGTTTAATGTCTCAAAATCTGATCCTTATCAGTTAATTTAAATCACCATTCTCCTCAAAAGTTTTCAAAATTAATTTAAATCAATAGAGATCAAAAATCTCAAAGGATTTGAAAATTGTGATCGGGGGAGAATTTGTGATTTAAATTGGATACAAACTGATAATTCGATAAGTGGTTTAGAAATATTATAACAAGCTCTCCTCCCTATATGTGCCAAACGATTTTAAATTTTACATGCACATGTTAAGGGGGAGCATCTATCTCAAACCAAAAAGGATTAAAACGTGATTGATTGGTCTCTAAGTGCAGGTTCTCTCTAATATGTGCAAAACACTTTCGAATCTCGATGCACATATTGAGGAGGAGCAATCATAAGAAAACCTCATCCTTCCCAAAATTGATTTTTTTCCGAAGTGTTTAAATACTAGATTTAATCGTGAAGTGATGATGATCATTTTAGAAAATGTTAATCAAAAGATTGGATCTTTCATGCTCAATCTAAGATTTCAAATGTCCTCTTGCCTCCATGCGCTAAAATAATTTCTAATACTTGAAGCACATGTTGAGGGGGAGCATTTCTAAAATATCAAAAACAATTAAGGTACATAATACTTTGATTTTATATCACAAGTACCTTGATTGATTTTAAAATGGTTTTCAATTGGTTTCGAGGTGGAAGAACAATACCAAAAGACCTACCAATTTTACTTTATGCATGGAGATATAAGGATGGTTAGGTTAGGTATTCGTTCCCACGATCCCGCCAGAGCCGGAGGGATCTACCCAGGGACAATCCACTAGATAGTGTAGAGTCCTCAGGTATATTGAAAAAGGAGAAAAATGAGAAATGGGAAGAGTGCCGACTGAGATTGAGCTAGAACTGGAATAAACCCAACAAGGTTCGAGTAATGAAGTCTCGGTAAGCACTGAAGGGGTTGAAGAATGAAAAAGAATTGAATGTGAAAAGGCTGAAAAGAAATAGCTCTCCATTTATTCAACCTTAGGGCAGAAACCGGGTTCAATTCATATGCTACTGGTTGTTACTATGGTAACACCGGTATTGAAGACAAGACGTCATGGACCCAGTGAAGCACTGCACTACAACTTCCCAAGCTACTCAAGTTCCTCTTAAAAGGACTTGTTTCATTCTCACGGGGAACCTACATAATCTATCGACTTTCTCTTAGAGATTGTTGATATTGAAGAAGGAGACCCTTTCCCTAGTCTCCGGCATAGGAAACTAAATATGCACAATTGAGTCTAGAGCCAAGAGATCATCCACAATATCTCATTAGGACACTAAATTAATGAAGTTTTGCTGTTTCACACAATGTGGAAAGTAAGAATATATTAAGAGTCCTACGCATTATCCTTGTGGTATTGCCAGAACATCCGAGTGATATGTAAAATATTCACGATGAAGATGGAAAGGGCCTTCTAGAGCCAACATCAAACAAGCTCTTGGTGGGTGGCATGTGAGATCTATCCAATAGATCAAGCTTGTGACAACTGGATTGAAACGATGGGGCGATTCACTCTTGAATCAACCTTGGTCCAGGAAATGGATTGACGGATACCTTTGAAGAAACGGGTGTTGTGCTTAAAATTCTTTTATGCAGCACATCGACTATGTATTAATTTTTCAAAATTAAAGGGTATTTATGATTGATAATTGATTTTCCATAAAACCTTCGTTGTATTGCAAAACACTTTCTATTAAGCTATACACGATTGCTTTCAAATCATTTTCATCAATCAGTGAATCTCAATTCGCTGATTCACTCACTTCGTGTTGTCTTCTTTGAGACGTTCCGGTTTGAGAATGGCTAGAGCAGCTGCGAAACCCTGTCAAGGAGATTCTTCGGAATTATACCTGATCGCAGGCAGTACTTGTACTGATCAACGGGGAACCGTGGGCCGTGCACCTCAATTCAACAAAAAGTTATCAAAGACACTTTTGTGCGCTTTATTGCTAACTGTTTTATGCAGGAACACCCGACGGTTGCAGCTGATCAGAATTGCGGAGTCAATCCATAGCCGCATGCTTACACATCGCTTTCACATCTAAAGAAATCATGATAAGTACAGATCTTCATCAACTGGTTCTGATATTTTCAATCCATGCTTCTGCTACTCTAATACAAATATTATGAATCAACAAAAGCTTCCGCTACTCTGATAAGTAGATATCATGATCAAGAATGTGAGCATGTCGGTCTGAAAGTTACAACTTCACATTATGGCGATACATCAAAGGATCAGTTAGAGATTTGTTGTGGCTGATGATCTCAAAACTAGCTCAAAACTCAACATCACGTGGATCAGTTAAAGACCTCCACTTGAATGAACAAAAAATGCGGAACATGAAGAATCAAAGACTACGGGCTACAGAGAAAAGAACTTAAACAAGAATCCAAGAACATCTAAAATGTAATATCTGTTTGTAATCAATGTAAACTAAGGTGACCTCCCTTAGGGGGAGATTGTTAGGATTTAGAAAATCCGGTAGTTAAAGTGTCGGTCACCTCAAGTATATATACTCGTTAGAAAGCTCGTAGTCGTAGTCATTTAAGGAAAGTAAGTAGTTTACTTAGAAACATCGTGAAGGACGGACGGGTCTTTACCCACTGTATGCCTGATCCACAGCCCAAAGGTGGCGTCTCATGTTTGTACCTATAAATACCCTTTGCCTTCCAAGGCAAAGGGTTGGAGCTTTCATAATTCATTTTTCTTTGTCTCTCTAAAGTTCCCATTCTCTTTCACTTTCTCTCTCTAAAACTATAAACCATAGGCCTCATATTAAGCATATGATGTGATTGTGAAAACCAAGATGCTACAACGTCTCGTTAACTCTTCACTTCTATAGGTCGCGTTATGTCGCATGAATATGAGTTCGAATTTTCACTCACTTGCGTATACACCCCTAACATCGCTCTTGAACCCAACACACCTGGCAATCATATCCGTGGGTTCAATAATCTCGAAACCCGTCACTTCCATGAAGGACGTATTGTCGACACTCCTCTACAATACGAAGAAGGTATCAATACCTCCTTCTGAACCATAGGACTAGAATGTCTTCTCGAAATTAATAAGAAAATATGTCCAAGATTTGTATTGGAATTCTTCCTTTAAGTTGAACTCATTTGTAACGAGGATCGCTCTCTATCTCTTTGGTTTTGGATCAAAAACCGAAAGTTTGTTCTAACCCTTGGGCAATTTGCTCACATCCTCCGAATTCCAAATCATGAAAAATGTGCCTTCACTAAAGATTGGTCTCTTGATTCTCTCTTCAACAATCGTGAAGAAAATAGTCCATATTGTTCACACATACCTTCCCCTCAAGACTTGACCTGCATGATATGCAAACCTCGACCCTATTACTCTGATCCAAACATTATCTATACACGGGATATCCGAGAAGAGTACAAGCCTCTCGCACTCATCCTACGTGAAAATGTTTGGAGTCTTAGGGGAAATCGAGAAATCCTTCCCGCTTGTTGTGCTCACATAATGTATTGTTTGCTAACACAGCAACCATACAATCTCGCCTACTTCTTCGCAAGGCGAATTGTAAATCTTCGAGGCTCCAAGAACAAACTAATCCCTTATGGAATGTTCTTGACATGCCTTTATCATCACATCATGTACTTCCACCCTCAATTCCAAAGTCCATTGTACGTACTTGTGAACAAGATGATGGAGCCTCTAAACACATCTCTCATGAAGACTTTCTTCATTCCTGAATCAACAAATACTCATCAACCATTTGATGATCCATCTAGCGAAAATGCTCAAGAAACTTAGTTTCTTTTCATTAGGGTTAATCCTTAGTACTCATGCTCTATCAATGTAATATAATATCCTTCATGAAATAAAACATTTAACATTTGATATCTCTACTATATTAGTGTTAGAACCTCTTAGAAAACACTAGCTTGGAAATATGATGCTTTGTGCAACCCTTGCATACCTTTTGTAAAGGTTCTGTCTAGCAGGAAGACGGATCCCTAAGTTTGTGCTAGACGGATCCCTACTCTTAGGGAACCGTGGGATCCGGCTAACAGAAATGCAGTTGCAATCATTATATTTCAAAACATGTCCTTAGATCACCTCACACTAAGCTAAACATGGTGCCTTAGGACAAATTGAGTCCTTCTCAAGTTGAGTAAAAGTTTCATACTCACGCATAACTCACTTAGATCACACTCAAGACACTTGTAGATCTATCGTTTCACCAAAACTCATTACTCTTCCGCTCTTATGCTCACACATCATTCCTCACATGATTATACATCTTGCTTTAGAAATCTCTCAATTTTAGTAAATTGATTTTAGTCATCCTTACCACAAAATGGGTCAAATTCTAGTTTTTCCATTTTCTATAACCTTTAAGATATCTTCCAAAATGGTATCTTAAGTTACTATCTGGTCTCTAGGACCATTTAGCTCCATTTGACACTCTCAAGTTTTTAGAGTCATCTTTGTTCATTCATTGGTACTCATAAAAGTTCCAATTCCTTCCATAAAAGGCAATCATTAGCTACATCACTCATTGTCCTTGATCATTTAAGTACTCTTTCATTTAAGACACTTAGGATGACTGAAACACTCAAGGAGGTATAGGCTTTAGACCATACAAACATCATTTTTATCCTTTCTTAGCTGATGAGAGTCGGATCCCTAGGATTAGCCTAGACGGATCCCTCATTGGAGGGAACCGTGGGATTCGGGTGACAGATTTATGTCAACTCTAGCTAAAACAATCATTTCAAGCTCATCTTGCTAACTTGAACACTCCATCTTATCTTAATTAAGATTCTATATCAGTACAACTCTGAAGTTGGCTCTTGTGCATGCTAATCATCACATTCCAAGGGATCTTAGTGGCTTAAGTCTTGAATGCACTTGCCAAATCCCTTTCTTTATAAACCACATTGTTAATACTCTTAAAGTCATCATCTTCATCCTTATTTTTAGCAATTAGAAATCCTTACAAATCTCTTTGAATCATCTCATCATGAGGAAAGCTCCTAGTGGTAATTCATCCACCAAAGGACCACCCTAGAAAATTGCTCGTGTTGTACATGATATTTCCTCAACCGAATCATCTCACGTTAAATCCACAAATGGTAGGATCTCCCCTCCGCCTATCAAACCAATCCCAAAAAGGATTGTTCCGACAAAACTACCAATGCCAAACACCACCATACCTCCTAAACCAAACAACCCTATTTCCACTAAACCATCACCATTGGTGTCTAGAGCCCTATCATTCACTACTCCACTCTCATCACCACACCTCTACAATCTAGAGGATTTGCCTCCTAGGCCATCTCATCCTCCACCACCGACAACTTTCTCCTCTTTAGGAGGAATAGTGGAACAAAATCAAGGTGTTGAGTCAACACTAGCTCTGGCTTCCTTTTCTTCGTCACCATCAAATAATCCCTTTTGGATTATGAGAAATCATCAAAGTCAACCACCCGACCACATGGAAGTTGACACCTCTCTACCACCACCATTTTTAGTTGTGCCATCCTCTAATGTGCCTTCGCCAATCCCTCCTTATTTTGAGGCTCCTCAACCCGCCTTACTTGATCCTTCACATCAAGAAATTTCCTTTCTTCCATCACCACTACCTAGCCATGTCAAAGATTGTTATCATTGTCAACATGTTGAAAGTTTAATACATGAAGTACGTGAAGATCAATTTTTCATGTTTTATCATCTCCTCGAACGTTTCGACGAGATTAAACCTAAACAAACTTGAGCTAGAGGATTCTAGTGGTGTCCTAGTCTCTAGCACGACTTATATAGTCTAGTAATTCAAAGTCATGTATTGTTCATTTTCTTAGTTTTTAGAGTCATGTATATCATATCTCTAGTTTTATTAAATGAAAATACATTATATTTGCTAATATTGTTATGAGTATATGATTATTGTTCTAATACATATCTCATTTTGATGCTAACATCTTTTGGTACATCACATTTGATGTATTAGAGTTACAGACAGACGGGTCCCTACATTTTGCTTAGACGGATCCCTCCAAGGAGGGAACCGTGGGATCCGTGCAACAGAAGACTAGTTTTATACTAACTTGAGTCTTATTTGCAGGAAATTATGTATTGTATACGTGTTTTCTAACCCTTGTTTTGTAGATTTTCAATTTACACATCAAGACTTGGACACACTAAGCCTGGGGGAGCTTTGTGTCAAAGCAATACATTACAAAATCACTTGCAATATTAGGATTACATTTCATGACATCCCTTTGCAAAGTTGCAATCATCAAGGGGGAGCATATTCGTCACATAGACGAAATCTTTTGCAAACTTAGTTGCAAATGAACTAGCTTAGGATTTTTTTTCTTGACGCCCTCGCAAAGGGATGGACTCGTCAAGGGGGAGTTAAGACGAGAAATCTTCCCGTTACTTGCTCTCTACCTTTTTATATTATCCTTTTACTTCACATGTTTTTCTTAAAACAATGTGTTAGTTTCTTTTCGTAGCTCTTTTTGTTTCGACAAAAAGGGGGAGAAGAAAGTAAAAACTACAATTCAAACTTTTACAAATTCTATTTTTTCCTTAAAATAATTTTATGTTTTGTCATCAACAAAAAGGGAGAGATTGTTAATACAAATAAGCCATAAAAACGTTTATTTATATTTTACGATCTTCTAATGTTTTGTCGATAACAAAAGTAAAATCATTTTAACGAAACAAATAAAATACGTAAATGGTTTGAGCCAATAGTTTACTACCACACTTACGTTTTCACATAAAACACTAAAACAAGTATAAGTGATTTTATGATTTAGTAATTCATATGTACAACAACTAGTGTTTACATATTGGGTAAATATATACATAACTAATATGTATTATAATGGGTATTATAAATGGGTAGAAACTTAAGTATTTGACCCATTGACTAAATACATTGAATGTAGTTGGGTATAACCCAAATTCCATGAACCATACCCATGGAGCATGACCCATAACCCATTGCATGACATCATGCTTATGTCATATATGGATATTATCCATGACCCATGGACTAGATGTATTGCATCTTGTAGCTACATTGTATATACTTGGATACCCATGATCCATAACCCATAACCCATGACCCAAAACCCATGGGCAAAGAGGAGCGTCCCACGGATCCCCAGTAATACACTGGACGGATCCCTCATGTGAGGGATCCGTGGGATCCGTGGAACAGTAGCTGTTTTTCCTCTATAAATAGTGAGCCATTTCTTTATTGTTTCCTACCCCTTTCTCATACATTTTCTCTTTGAGTTATAAACTCTCTAACCTCAGATCCAAGTGATCTATGTATGTAGTTTTGTTTTTTTTATGATTCTCTAGGTTTCTCTTAAAGGCGAGATCACCACCTTTTGAAGTCGAGCAAGCTCAAGTCCATGAGTTGCCATGCTTCATTATCATCAAGACTACTGAGGTTCTCTTGTTGATAGTTCTCTTCTTTCTCATAAGAAGTGTAGTGTTGAAGACATTAGTGAAAGATGTCTAAAGGGTCAAGACGAAGACATTAGTGAAAAGGTGTCGAACGTCCGTATTGAAAGCACTAGTGAAGGGTGCTTAAAAGTCAAAGCTAAAGGCATCAGTGAAGGGTGGCTAGAAGTCAAGTCACAAGGCATTAGTGAAGGGTGCCTTGAGATCGAGTCAAAGGCATTAGTGAAAGGTGCCTAAGGTGTACATTCGATATGGTGTGCTCGATGTACAAGATAGATTAGTATTGGGTCAAAGGATATGGATATCCTTGTTGATGTTGTTATAAGGAGTGGATCTCCTTTGGGGTTAGTTATTGTAGTAGTGTTGGGTATTAGTTCCTCCATTGTAATGGAACTCGGTGTCTAGCCTAATACCGGATAAAGGGTAGGCGACGTTGTGATAGGTTTGGTTCTACCTCGTGGAAGAACCCGGTATCTAGCCTTGTACCGGATAAAGATTAGGCAACGTTGTGAAGGCTTCTCCGCCATAAGGATTTGGTGTCGTGTAGTGTTTACAAACTCTAGAGTAGGCGATTCGGGGAGTGAAGTAGGGCAAGGAAGGTGTCTTTGTAGCCGAACCACTATAAATACTCGCGTTGTGGTTTTGTGCTTCTTACTCCTTATTCTTTCATTACATAGTTATATATGCTTGTCTATCAACATCCAACACACATGTTTAAATAGATTGAAATAATTCGATCTAAATAGTTTAAAACCAAGTTTGAATCGGTAAAACTATTCAACCCCCTTCTAGTTTTCCACACCTACACTTGATAGGTGATCCTTTGGTCAGTTCGCACACGAGGAATGGTTGTACTACGGCCAATTCCTTCCATACTTCGCAACCTAGTGAGTTGAGGTCAGTTGGTCAGTTCTCCCAACCCTCTAGCTACTAACAAGCTTATAATATTACCGAAACTAGCGTTCTATGATAAGACTAAGTAGATGTCTATAAAGAAAGATAAAGAGGATAAATAATATAAATATAAACTTGAATTAATAACATGAATCCATAGTATGATTTCTAGAAAAACATAAAAGAATCCAAACTCGAATACAAAGGAAATCGTAGATGAGAACTTCGTTCCTCATGCTCCTAAGCCATAATTCTTCTTCTGTGTTTGATCTCCCCAAACCCTAGAAAGGTGTGAGAAAGGAGAGATGATTTGAAATGCAAAAATCTTCAAGTATTTATAGGCGTAAAACCTGGCTACGACGTAACATTATGACATAGTTACGCCGTAGTTCTTCATAAGCAGAAATATTGATGCTTATCCATAGTATCGGCGTAACCTGAGCTGATAGTTACGCCGTAGTCTTCATAAAAATATCAATTACGCCGTATCATAATCTGATTGCTATGGCGTAATCTCATTACGACGTAACTCTATTACCTTGTTACGTCGTAGTCTCCATAAATATGATTACGGCGTAACTTCATCACTTAGTTACACCGTGGTCTTTAGTGAATGTGAGAATAATTCGTCCTTTAGCTCAGAAATGTCCAAATACCGCTTCTTCATAGTAAATAACTCCTGAAATGAAACAAGAAGGAATAAGGATGATTCTAATAGCATTTTAAGCATAATATGTCAATAAAGGGGAAAATTAACACTAAGAATATCAGGATAATTTGATGTTATCAAATATCCCCCCACTTGAACTGTACTTGCCCTCAAGTAGACTTTTAGATTTATTAGATAAATAATATATCCTTTGAGTAAATCGAGGAATATGCAATTAAGAGTTCCCATACTAGAATAATTTTTAGAGCCGAACACCTCACGAAACAGGGACGAAACACTCTCACGCTAATTCTAATCTAAGTGTTTAATTTCGGGGTGATCACTCAGTTGCACAGACATAGTCAGAATTCTATCATAGGCTTGGAAATTACACACTTCTCCACCATTAGAGCTAAGGTCAAGACAATCTTTAGAAGACAATGTTGGGTTATAATGTTTCAAAGGTTAAGGGGTAGTGCCATTACTAACGTGTCACAGCGAAGTGGACAAAATCAATGATACATGACCAAATCCATGGCCAAGACATCAAGGATTGCTCGCTTCATCACCTAGACACGCTTCATGACAAAAAGGGTAAAGTAAGACATGGGATAATTTAATGGGTGAAAAAGAAAAAGAAAACAAATAGTCTTAGCTTAAAACCAGGTCATCACCACCCCACCGTTCATTCAAGGTTCAACTTCAAGGTATAGAAACCCGATCATGATGCATCAGGGGAATGCACCATTAGAGGACGTCATGATGGATACATTTCATGTTCCTCGAAACGTTGGTACCTTAACCAACTCCAATCTTCAAATGTGATCGAGGTGGCCTCCTCGATGCTAATATCTTATAATCACATAACATAGTGCTATGACAACTTGCACTTATATCAATATATATATATATATATATATATATATATATATATATATATATATATATATTAACATAAATATAATGATAACTTATCCCCCACTTGAGATGAACATAAGGAGAATATGGGGGATCTTCAATGATCTTCAAATAGATGACTTCGATTTAATCGTGATATCTGAAACTTTTACGCAAACCTTGAATTAGGGCAAACAGTAACTTCCAGATCATAAAATAAGACTATACAGTAGGATAAGGTGAAAAGGTGTAACGAACATGGGTTAAGAAATGAAATGGTATGCTCAAATGGGTGTAACTAGGGGTATCTTGGACTAATCATGAGTGCAACAAAAAGGGGTTATCACGGAGGCAGAAAAGTCAATGCGACTAATCGATAAACGCACACAAGTGAACACGTATGGGCTATTTGGGTTAATCCTAAAACATTTGCCTCTTCGAATTGCCTTTTCCAAATGAATCAAGCTAGCTTGATACACTACTCGTCTATGGTCTCGAAGTTATGTAAGAGCCAAGTTCTAAAGTCTACAATACTATCGGCACACTCAATTTTTGGTAGATTTGGGTAAAATAGGGGAAACGGAAAGGCTAAATCTCACCAATGACATTAAGGTTTATTGTGTGCTCGACTTTATGTAATTCTAGATTGGTTAAAAACATGAAAAAAAATTTTAAACGAGCTTAATTTTTTAAAACCAACTAGAAAATTAGGGCAAGTAGGCTAAGTAACCGTACACTTCATTTATATTCCTATCCCCCACTTGAAGTGTACAAAGTCCCTTTTGTACGAAAATAAAAAGGAAAAGAAAATAGAAATGAAAAAGAACTGAGAAAGAAATGAACTCCCCTCTCAAATGCTCGCCTATGAGGTCTCACTAAAGGTCAGAAGGCTCCTATGGCGTAACTTATCTGGGTGACTACGCCGTAACTTAAGTGCCCTCAAAATTTCTCTCAGAAAAGAGTTACGGCGTAACTCAATGATTCGGTTACATCGTAACTATCCCACAGAACACAACCTGCACAAAACCCATGCTGGACTCCAATATCCGGAATATCCGGCTGGTAGACATATGGAGCTCCATGCCATCGGGGGTGGTTCAGGTGCATCTCCTACAGCATTTGGCTAGTCCGATCCGCACTCCAATTGAAAAAGTCGTGTTGCAGCTCTTGCACCTGGTTTAGCATACCTGAAAAGCCAACAAATTGAGCACTTAGACCATACAAACCTACAGTCAAGCTGTCGATCTCTTCATTGAAATGGCTCTCCATGTCATCGAGCCTTCCATCAATCCTTTGCAGCCTATCCCCCATGTTTAAATTAGCCCTAGCTCGGACCCTTGGGGACTCCACCTCGGCTCCCAAATGGCTACCACTTGCACCACTACCACCTGCTTCACTTGCTCCTTCACCTCTAATCAGAGCCTCTGGCATCAACTCAGCTTCACCAAATCCATTCAAGCGAGAAATCCCATACTCGACTAGCTTATTTTTCACTATCAAGCTAGTTTATCTACCATGGGTAACCAATGGCAACGCTTGAGGACTCATTAACTCGAAGCTCTTTGCCAACTTGCCAATAAAATGGGCCCCTTGAATCATGCTTTTAGTGGTGAAGCCCTTAGCTCCATAAGACATGAATTTCGCCAAGAAGTAAGGAACATCGATCAAATTTCCCCCATCCATACCATGAAGTAGATAAAAATCATCTATAGTCATTTTCTCCCTCGCCGAGTGCCTACCCTTGATCGAGCATGCTATTAGCCTATGAACCAAACGGCGAATAAGACTCCTTATCAATGTGTATGAAGGGGGTGCTTTGAGTTGTACCCCGAAGTGGAAGATATGCTATTGAAGTAGGTGATTGGGTTGTATGCATCAGGCCTGAACCTCCAGCACTTGTCATAAAAATCTTCCCACATATCGTTGCTAAAATCTCTATCACTATACAAACCCATCCGGACCATAAACTGTCTCAAAGTCAATTCCCTCTTCACCCCTCCGAGCTGAAAATAGAACGAGACTAAATCGATGTCTTCAACTTCATCCATGAATTCAACAGATGCCAAGAACTCTGTAACATATTTAGGTATGACTGGCTCCTTGATTTTGAAAAGCCTCAATCAAGCATTGCAGGTGAATGAACCTGCATGCTTAGTGAACTCTATCCTGAAAAATGATTTAAGCGTCCTACAAGCAACTCCGTTGTGGACTGCCTTGAACTCGTCGAAATCGAGAGCTTCAGGATTGTCAATTTCTTTCTTGGCCAATTTCTCGTAATCGGCTCGGCCTGCTTTTCTTCCTTCATGGTCATAATTCATAAATTTTACCCACTGAGCGGGGTTGTTATTGTTGTTTCCTGAAAGAAAAGGAAACGTAGATCAAATATTATTGCAGACTGGTATGCAGTTACGACGTATTCTTAAGAAATAACTACGCCATAATTAACATTACGGCGTAACACAAACTACTTGTTACGACGTAATCCAATCACAGAACACAACCACGGCGTATCCTAAACTACTAGCTACGCCGTATCATGATCATAGAACACAGATACGGTGTAATCTTATCCCTTGATTACGCCGTAATTTACACAAATACTCAGCACAGACCCATGGTTACGACCAGCAAAATATTGCGCCGTAACCATCAATTTTAACCCAAAGGTAAATAAAACCATAATTTTTAATATATGCAGTGATGCTAGACTGCGCCTAGACAATAATATTCTCGTTTGACCATAAACCCTTATTTTATATTGATCGAACCGACACAAACAACCAATAAGGTTATGACACGATTCAATAAAACATGGGGAATCATTCTTAATCATAAATTAAACAGTTCAATAGAAATAATTATCACGATAGAAGCAAGATCCCCAATTATGAACATATAAACCCTAATTGAAAAATAATAATTGAATGAGAATCAAAAAGAGTAAAGATGGATCTTACCAGCCATTAAGTGATTGCAAGAACGAGATAATACCACGAGAATTTTTAGGAATAATTTTCACTGTAGAGATCGCAGTAAAAGTGTTTTGGTAAAAACCTAGTTTCTCAGTCGTAGCTGAGATTTTATACCATCCAGAGTTACAGCGTAATTCAATCTTAGGGTTACGCCGTAATTAATTTTTAATTATTGAAAATTTTATTACTTTATAAAGGTTACGCCGTAACTTTAATAAAAGTTACGCCGTAACTAATAGCTTAAAAGGAAATATTTAGAGATATAATAGAAAATCGTAATACGAGAGAGTGAGATACATACCTTATAAGGAACTGTAGAGTATTCACGTCTCTTATCATAGGTCAAAATTATAAATTCATACCTTAGATCTTTCATTAACTGCTCCCCGGCAGCGGCACCAAAAAGCTGATGTGCTCTTTCATCCTGCTTTTAATATTTATAAAACTGAGATAAACTAGGATAAACACATACTAACGGGCAGAGAACCCGATCAGATGAAGTAAAGCCTTAGGTAAATCCGAGTGTCGTCCCAAGAGAGTTGTGTTGGGATACAGAAAGTCAAAGTACTGAAGAGTTAAAGTGCTGAAGATTAACAAAGTACTGCAGAAAGACAAAGTACTGCAAGAAGTCAAAGTACTGCTAAAGAAGAAGTCAAAGTACTGTTGTCGAAGTCAAAGTACTGCAAGGCTAAAAGAACTGTTATATTCGTTTATGGAAAGCTTTGTAATTCTAGAATATTCTTTATTAGATTACTTGTCGTACAGGGATACAAATTGTAAACCGACTAGGGTTATCCTTGAGCCTATAAAAGGATCCCTAGATTGGCATTAGATGTACGCGTATTATTAGAGTTTTAGAGAGTTCGATATTATTAGAGTTGTAAAAGAGTCTGCATAACAAGCAGATTTAGAGTTATTAATATAATTATTGAAAGTTAAAAGTTATATTCTTCTTAGCTTTGTTAAGTAAATTCCACATACTTAATAAAGTTTGCTCAGTGTTTCATTGTTAATAACTTAGGATTTATCCGAGGTTATTAAACCTTAACAAGCTATTTAAGTTAGTTTGGTTAGAGTACATCGATCCAACAAGTGGTATCAGAGCTAGTGTGGAAATTCTGACTAAGAAGAAACCCTAAAACCTTTCACAAAACCTAAAGACGTCGACTGAAGTTGTTCCCCCACCATCCATCACCTCACTCAGGATACCCATCATCAAGAAGGGTGAGTACGACCTATGGAGCATGAAGATGAGGCGGTACATTGCAATTACAAACCATGCACTGTGGAATGTAATTGTCAATGGTAATTAAGTCGTTCCAGAACCTATTGATATACCTGGACAACCCAAAGCACCTAAGGCAGTCTTACCAGCAGCTACATTAAGGAATCAAGAGAAGGCACTCAACATTCTCTTGTCTGCCATTCCAGATGGTCATCTACTCAAGTTCCATGATGCTAAAGATGCAAAGCAACTCTGGGCTGCTCTCAAGACTAGATTTGGAGGTAATGATGCTTCCAAGAAGATGCACAGAAATCTGTTGAAGCAGCAGTTTGAAACCTTTACTGTTGGAGAAAGAGAAAGCCTTGATGCTGCTTATGACAGATTCCAAAACCTTCTCAGTATGCTGGAGCTATAGAAAGTAGAGGTCTCAGTTGAAGATGCTAATCTTAAGTTCTTAAGGAGTTTTCCATCGACATGGCATGTGATAGCTACAATGATCAGAGGACAACCTGGTCTGGATGTTATGGACTTTGATGATCTCTACAATCATCTGAAGGTGTATGAGCATGAGATGAATGGCCAAACCAATTCCAAATCTCAGAGTATTGCCTTTTTGTCATATGAAAAGAGGGGCAGTACTTCCACCAAAAGTACTGCTTCTCCTACTCAAAGTGATGTGGCTCAAAGTACTGTTTCCTATTCTACCCCCACTTTTGCTCAGCAACCCACACCAACACATACCCTCCAATCAGATGAAGTTGTATGCTCTTTCTTTGCACAGCAAGCTTCTCTACCTGTCACTTATGAAGAAGATCTCTCACAGATTGAAGAGGATGCTCTTGAAGAAATTGATATCAGGTGGCAAGTTGCTATGATAACTGCAAGGTTCAAGAAGTATATGAAGAAAACAGGAAAAAGCATTGACTTCAAACCAAAACAGGGTATTACTTTTGACAAATCCAAAATTGAATGCTTCAACTGTCAAAAGATTGGACACTTTGCAAGGGAATGCAGATTTGCTAAATATCAAGCAAACAGGATGACTGAGAAACCAAAGCTAGAGCTTAAAGAAATTCCTATTACTGAAACAAAAGCTTTGGTTGCTCAAGAAAGTTTATCAGAGGTTGACTGGAGTACAGTGTTTGATGATGAACCAGTAACCTACTGTATGGTAGCTATGAGGAGTCAGTAGAAAAGTTTGATTGGAGCACAGCCTTTGATGAGGAACCTGAACATGCTGCTTTGGAATCCAGAGATGGTCTAGGAAGCTTTGATTGGAGCATGGAGAGTGAAGATGATCCTATTCTACTTGCAATGGTGGCTACTTCACCAAGTTCACCCCTATCTCTGAGGTATGTTCCAATTGTCATGACTTTTATCAAAAAGTACTGAATAGTTATGTGGCTGAAAGAGATAACTGTATCAGGGCTAGGTCTGAGGTAGCAGGTTATCAAATAACTTTAGAGTCAATGGAAGCCAAAATCATAACACATGAAAATAATGAAATGGCTTGGGCAGAAAAGTATGAACAACAGGACTATCAGTTGAAATTAAGTGAATGGAAGTTAAACTGTAAGATCTCTGAAATTGAGAAACTAACTAAGGAGAGAGATGAATTGCTAGAAAAGTTTAATGCTTGGGGACAATCAGGTCTTTCTCATGTCACTTATGTTGAAAAACAGAGAAGAGCTTACATTAAAACTGGCCTAGGTTTTGGTATGGATTTTAATAACATAGAAAACCCACCAAGTGATCAGGATGAATGTGACTTTGAGGATATAACCACTAGTGATGATGAACTCATTAATTATGTAGACACATCTAGTAATGAGGAATCAGTTAGTGAACCACCTCATGAGTTTAAGAAAGATAATGCCTATCATGCAGTCCCTCATCCCACTGGTAGTCATCAACCTCTTAGGCCTGATGTTTCTCGTTTTGGAGTAGATAGCTTAGAGTTTAGGAAGAAACTTCAAGGTCAATCTAGGTCTGAAATCTCAAAAGAAACTGTTGAAACACCTAAGGTAGATGATGTTCAAAGCCAAGCAGTACTTTCACCCCAAAGTATTACTACACCTCAAAGTACTGCTACACCTTCAGCAGTACCTTTAAGAAAACCTTTTCAACATACTGCTAAACCTTTTTGGGATAATTTTGGTCAAAACAGTTTTCATCATTCACATAGAAGACAGGATAGGTTTGGTCATACACATAGAAGAAGAAACTTTGGAATTACAGATCAAAAACTATGTTTTGTTTGTTTTAGTCCTAACCATCTGATTAAGGACTGTAACTTATATTCAGAGTACTTAAGTAAGTTTCCAAAGAACATAACTGCCAACCAAAAACCAAGGGAGACTAGACCAGCTTGGAATCATTCACATAGGGTTAACCATAGAAACTTCTCACCAGACTATAGGTACCCTCACCAGAGAAGACCTTTTTCAAAACCTCCAGTACCTTCCAATAATTTCCAAGGTACTGCTAAGTCAAGAACAGTACTTTCCCAAAGTACTGCTCAGTTTTCACCAAACACCTCTTGGAATAGGAACCCTAAGAGATCTAATTACTATCAATATAGAAGGCGTTACAACTCCAAGAAAGTAGTTAGATCTAGAGACTCTTCTCCAGAAGTTAAAACTCAATGGGTTAGGAAAGAAAGTACAGATGATGAACAAACAGTACTTTCAACAAGTATTGCTGAAACAGTGATTTTTGATAAAGATGATTTTGTTGAAAAAGAAAAGGAGGTTTTTGTTGAAAAAGAAAGTTTTACTGAAAATCCGCCACATGTTTTGAAACAAAATATAATGCTTGATTCTGTCTACAAAAACTGTGAAAATTACATACTCAAGGAATTTGAGTATGTTACTCCATAAGGGGAACACAAGTCAGTAATGGCTTGGGTTCCTAAAAGACACTAACTATTTTATCTTTGTGCAGAGCAACCCAGAAGAGGAGCTTAAAGATCATCTTATTATGGATAGTGGTTGCTCTGGAAGCATGACAGGAGACAAGGAGATTATGTCATATTTTAGGCCATATTATGGAGGAAGAGTTGCATTTGGGAATGATGCTAGTGGAGGAAGAATTAGTGGAAAAGGAACCATCAAGACAGGAAGCATAGATTTTGAGAATGTTAGATATGTGAAGAAGCTCAAGTTCAACCTTTTGTCAGTCTCTCAAATCTGTGACAAAAAGCATCCTGTGTTGTTCACTGACACAAGATGTCTCATACTTTCACCTGAATTCAAACTTGATGATGATAACTTGGTGATACTCAAAGTACCAAGAACCAATGATGTGTATAGTTTGGATATGAAGAGTCTTCACTCTTCTGAAAGAGCTACATGTTTAATAGCAAAGGCATCACTTGAAGAAGCACATCAGTGGCATAGAAGATTGGGCCATGTGAATTACAAGAATATCAACAAACTGGTCAAAGGAAATTTAGTTAGAGGTTTACCTTCAAAGACTTACAAGAATGATCACTCCTGTTTGGCATGTAAGAAGGGTAAACAACATAAAGCTTCTTGTAAGAAGCTTGAGGAAAGGACTGTTAGAGAACCATTAGAGCTGTTACATATGGATCTATTTGGTCATGTATCTGTTACAAGTTTGAACAAGAAGAAGTACTGCTTAGTAGTGACAGATGAGTGCAGTAGATTCAGTTGGGTATTTTTCTTGGGATTTAAGGATGATACTTTTGATGCTATTCATGATCTTATTATAGCATTTGAAAACCAATTGAGACTGAAAGTTAGAGGTATTAGATGTGACAATGGAACTGAATTCAAGAACAAGCTTATGGATGAATTTTGTGCTAACAAAGGAATCAAGAGGGAGTTCAGTATTGCCAGAACACCACAGCGGAATGGTGTTGCAGAGAGAAAGAATAGGACTTTGATTGAAGGAGCCAGAACAATGCTTGCAGACTCACACCTACCTATTCAATTTTGGGCTGAAGCTGTAAGTACTTCTTGCTATGTACTTAACAGAGTCTCAGTCACCAAACCACAGATGAAGACACCTTATGAGTTGCTGATGGGAAACAAACCTAATATTCGTTTTATGAAGCCTTTTGGATGTCCTCTCACTATTCTTAATACAATTGATCATTTGGGTAAGTTTGATGGCAAGTCAGAAGAAGGTTATTTATTGGGATATTGCACCAACAGCAAGGGCTTTAGAGTGTACAACAGAGTCACCAAGAAGGTTCAAGATTGTCTTCATGTTGAGTTTTTAGAAGATCAAGAAATTCAGAAGGGTAAAGGTCCTGATTGGATGTTTGATCTTGAAGTTTTGACTCCTTCAATGAATTATGTTCCTGTTAGAGAAGAGAATCAACCTGTACACAATGGAGAAGAGGTACAGTATGTTGTTCATGGAGTCTATATTAGACCAGATGCTGTTCATAATGAAGAACCTAAACCTGCTGAGACAGAGAAAAGTACTGATGAGCCAAAATCCTCATTGTCTGCTAAGGATCAATCTATTCAAGATGAACTTAATCAGATGCTTCTTCAAGATGTCTTAGCACATTCTTATACTGATGACCAAAGAAGAGCTTATGAAGAAGCAAAGAAAAAGAACAAAACTGCAGAGTACTCTCACAGTACTTTTGACCAAAGTACTGCTGCACCAGTTACCAGCACTTTGGATGATTTTGATGATCCTACCATGCCTGGCTTAAAAGATACTGATGATGAGTTTGAAGATGAAGGTATTTTCTCAGATTCCAATGAAGATGCTGATTTCACTAATCTGGATGATACTTATGGAGTTCCACAGTCTCCAAACCTAAGAATTCATAAGAATCATCCTACTGATCAAATCATTGGTCCTTCTACTTCTGGAGTGATGACAAGACACAAAGCTAAGAGTTTTACTAAACCTCATAATGCTTTACTTAGCTTTGTCTATAAACAAAACAGGATGAATCATAAGGACCATCAAACCTTCCTGTTTACTTGCTTTATCTCTCAAGAAAAACCCAAGAATATTGCTCAAGCATTGACTAAAGAAAGTTGGGTTGAAGCTATGCAAGAAGAACTGCTACAATTCAGACTTCAAAAAGTTTGGGTATTATGTGATCTTCCTGATGGTAAGAAGGTCATTGGTACAAGATGGGTGTTCAGAGTCAAAAGAGATGAAAGAGGGAATGTTATCAAAAACAAAGCAAGGTTAGTTGCACAAGGCTACAGACAAGAATAAGGAGTTGATTATGATGAAGTGTTTGCTCTTGTAGCAAGGATTGAAGCAATTCGGATTTTCCGTGCTTTTGCATCATATATGGGATTCTAGGTTTATCAAATGGATGTCAAGAGTGCCTTTTTATATAGCAAGATTACAGAGGAAGTATATGTCAAACAACCTCCTGGTTTTGAAGATCCTAAACATCCAAACAAAGTCTACAAAGTTGTCAAAGCTCTTTATGGCTTACATCAAGCACCTAGAGCTTGGTATGAAAGTCTCTCTACCTTCTTATTGTAACATGGTTATAGGAGAGGAGCTATAGATAAGACTTTGTTTATCAAGAGAGATAAGAAGGATATCATGCTAGATCAAGTGTATGTAGATGATATCATCTTTGGAGCTACCAAATAATCTATGGTCAAGGAGTTTGAGAAGCTGATGCAGAATGAATTTCAAATGAGTTCAATGGGTGAGTTAACTTTCTTTTTGGGACTTCAAGTTAAGCAGTCAAAGGAAGGAATTTTCATAAGTCAAGACAAGTATGTAACTGACATACTTAAGAAGTTCAATTTTGATGAAATGAAGCCTGTTACTACACCTATTAAATCTATCAACTCATTGGGTAAGGATGAAGATGGACAACTAGTTGAAGTCAAGTTATACAGATCAATGATTGGCTGTCTTATGTATCTTACTGCATCAAGGCCTGATATCATGTTTGCTGTGTGTTTATGTGCAAGATATCAAGTCTCACCAAAGATCTCTCATATGAATGCAGTGAAGAGAATTTTTAGTTATTTGAAACACCAACCTAAGTTGAGGGTTGTGGTATCCAAAGGATTCACCTTTTCACTTGGAAGCTTTTTCAGATAGTGATTATGCAGGTGACAACTATGACAAAAGATCAACCACAGGTGGATGCCAATATCTTGGAAGCAGATTAGTTTCATGGCAGTGTAAGAAGCAAACAATTGCGGCAACGTCATCAACTGAAGCAAAATATGTGGCTGCTGCAAGCTATTGTGGACAAGTGTTGTGGATGCAGAATCAACTCTTGGACTATGGGTTCAATTTCAAGAATACTCCTATCAATATTGATAATGAGAGTACCATCTGCATTGTGAAGAATCCATTTTATCATTCCAAGACCAAACACATTCAGATTAGGCACCACTTCATCAGAGATTGTTATGAGCATAGGCTCATTAATGTTGTCAAGGTGCATACGGATGATAATGTAGCTGATTTACTCACCAAAGTATTTGATGTTTCAAGATTTACTCACTTGGTGGTGAGTATTGGCATGATCAATTACTGAGCTACATTTAAGGGGAGGACTACTTAGTGTAAGTATAGTCCTATGCATTGCTTGAGGGGAGGATATTCATGTTTACTTGCTGTATTTTCTATTGTAAAGAGGAGAATGGAAAAGTACTGCTTTTTGATTTTATGAAAGTATTGCTTGGAAAGTACTGCACACGTGGAAAGTACTGTTTGTCTTATCGAAGTACTGTTCCAACGGTAATATTGAGGGGTAACTACTACTAACGGTAACTTTGTTATTAATGGTTGTGCTTTTTTAAATCTCACCTATAAATAACTACTCTCCGAATTTCTCTCTCATATTGATACCTTATAATCTTTTCCATATTTTTCTCTTTATCACCCATATTATTCATATCACTTTCTGTGTAAACATATCATCAATGGCAAATTGTAATACAGTTTCAAAACACAACATGGTGGCGAATTTGGACAAGACTGAAGCCAATGAGATCTTTCGTGATATCATTGATTTTCTAACTGGGTCACCAATTAGTTATGCGCTTTTAGTGGAACCAGATATCATTGAGCCCTGGATTCAACAATTTTGGGCGACTGCTAGGGTTCATATAGAGAATGATGATTCGTATATTCAAGCTACAGTTGCTGGTAGAACTGTGAAGGTTTCTGAAGCCTCAATTCGTGAAGATTTAGTGTTTGATGATGACGAAGGGGCTGTTCGTTTTGATAAGCAACTGATTTGGGATACGTTTAGGGACATTGGTTATAAAGGGTCCTTAACTGAACAAACATTCAATAAACCCTTATTTTTTCCTCACTGGAAGTTTTTAGTTCATGTATTGCTTCATTGTATCAGTGCTAAAAGTACATCATGGGAGCAATTTGGGTCTAACATAGCATCAGCTATAGTGGGATTGGCTACAGATTGTATTTTCAACTTTTCAAGGCTAATCCTAGATGGAATGCTTTCACACATCTCTCATGGTTCAAAATGGCTGATGTATCCAAGGTTTATTCAAGTGTTCCTAAATAAACAACTTTCAGATGTACCAAAGCCTACAAGTCTTTTACCTGTTGTGGTACAACAAGCCAAGATTTTCACTTTCATGGCTAGGAAGAGTGATTTATTCACTGGAAGGGACACTTCATTGACTACTTTAATGATGGAGATTGTTCAAGATATTAGAGATGAGGCTGCAGCTAGTGAAGACAGAGCAGGTACTGCTTCTCAAAGTGTTGCATCTCAAGAAACTTCAACACAAGGTACTGCTTCTCAAGGTTCTGATGTTAATGAAGGTACTGAAGTTTCTCCTACCTCATCCCAACATACTACTCCTCTTATGGCATCACCAGAACAAGATATACCTATTCTCTCATCATCTTCTGAAAAAGATCCAGCTACTATACCCCCTGAAGGTTTGGTATTGGATAATTATGTTCTGACAAGGGAGTTAGTCAGCTTGAAGAAAACAACTGAGGCTCAAGCTAAACAGATTAAGAAATTGAAGTTTAAGTTTAGAAGACTCAAGAATTTTGTCTGGCCATTGGTTCAACATCATCGTCTATGGGTCAAGTCTCAAAGAAAGCAAGCCAAGCCTGTTAGGCAATTTCAGAAGAAAACAAAAGGCAAGAAGGTTCAACAACAATCATCTTCATTCCAATTGTGGAGGAATTTGGAAGATAAGAATTTGAAAGAAGAATCTGAAGCTGAACCTCAAGGTACAAATATTCAAACTCAAGATACTGAAGAACAGGTTATTGAAAGTACTGAGGAAGAAATCAAAGTTCAAGGTACTAAGGAGCAAGTTATTGATGTTCAAGATCAAAGTACTGATGATCAAGGTACTGCTGATCAAACTACTGCTTTTCAAAGAACTTACAGACAAGGGTTAATTTCACCAAGTTTGATAGATTTTGAAGAGGAAGCTGGTCCTTCAACTGTTTTAACTGAAGAGGAAGCTGGTCCTTCAACTGTCATACCAAAAAAGGAAGCTGATACACCCAAACCTATACATACTGCAAGTGATGATGAAACCATTGCTGAGATCTTGCATGATTTATCAAGGCCAAGGGGTGTTAGCATTCCAGGAGTTACAGAAGAACAATCAAGAGCTTCTCAACCTGTTATTGATCCAAAAGATAAAGGAAAAGGTATATTGGTAGTAACAAAGAAGAAAAAGAAACCTACTTTAGCACATATAAGGGCTGCTCAAGTTGCTATGAATGAGGAAGCAGCTAGAAAGTTTCAAGCTGAGTTGAATGCTAAAGATAGAGAAGCTAAGGAAATTGAAGAAGCTCATAATAGAGAAGCAGCTAAGAAATTACAAGAAGAATTGAATGCTGAAGATGTTGAAATATTAGAGTCACCTATTCCTATTTCTTCTCTACCAAGAAGACCAAATCTTGCTAAGGAAAGGAATGCAATGATGGCTTATCTGAAAGGAAGAGGATATATTGGATTGAATAAGTTGAAGTATGTTGAGATGAAAGAGTTGTATGATGCTGTTAGAGAAGATTATCAGAAACAAGTTGATAGTATCAAAGATTTTAAAGATGATGATGCTTACAAAGAAGAAGAAAGAAAAGGAATGTAATATATTGGATTTCACATACACATCATAACATTAACACTTAGGCGTATAGATGATTTAAGAGAGAGAGAAAGTGGGATATTCTAGAAAGAGAAACTCATGTAAGGTTAGATTACCAAAGAACATCCAACCCTCTACCTTGCAAGGTAGAGGGTATTTTTAGTTTACAAAATAAACGACCTCCTGACGGCCTGTGGATCAGGTATACAATGGGTAAAGACCCGTCCTTCCTCCATGGTGTTGCATTAAACTATTCTATGCTACTAAATGACTAATTAACTACTGAATAACGTAAATAACTACAAATCTACGAGCTAACTTATGCTAGATAATATTTGGGGTGACCGACACTTTACTTATGGAATTTCCAATTCCTAACAATCTCCCCCTAAGGGAGGTCACCCCATGTTTTACATTTTGAATCTTAGCATTCTTTCTTTGTCTTTGTTCTTGAGCTCGTAGATTTCACTTCATCAAAGAATTCATATTGTGTGTGTTTCTGTGGTGATACTATCATTGTTCATCTTTAATGCATATTTCGTGGAGGTTATGAGGCTGATCCACATGATAATGAGTTTTGAGCCAGCTTTGAGATCATCGGCCACATTAAATCTCTGACTCTTCCTTTGTGGTATTGATATTATGTGATGTTGTGACATTTGGACCGACATGCTCACATTCTGGATCATGATTTCTTCTTATCAGAGTAGCGGAAGCTTTCGTGGATTCATGATATTAGCAGCGTAGCGAAGCATGGAGTTATAATATCAGAGTCATTGATGCACTAATCATGATTTCTTTGGACATGAATGTGATGTGTGAGCATGCGGCAATGGATTAACCGCTCCATTCGACCCTACAAACGTCGGGGTGTACCTGCATACAACAGTTAGCAATAAAGCGCATGAGAGTGTCTTTGCCCACTTTCGTCGAATTGAGGTACACGGCCCACGGTTCCCCGTTGATCGTACAAATCTGCACTGTGATCAGGTATAATTCCGAAGAATTTCCTTGACAGGGTTTTGCAGCTGCTCTAGTTGTTCTCAAACCGGAACGTCTCAAAGAAGACAACACGTAGTGAGTGAACCAGCGAATAGAGATTCACTGATTGATGAAAAGATATTTGAAAAACAATCGAGTATCGCTCAATAGAAATTGCTTTTGCAGTACAACGAAGGTTTTAATGAAAATCAATTATCAATCATAAACACCTTTTAATTTGAAATATCCGTACACGGTCGATGTGCTAGAGAAAAGAGTTTTTGAGCATAACGACCGGTTTTTCAAAGGTATCAGTCAATCCATAACCTGAACTAGGATTGATTCAAAAGATTGAATCGCCCCATTGTTTCTGTTCAGTTGTCACATGGTTGATCTATAGAATAGATCTCACATGCCACCCACCAGGAGCTTGTTTGATGTTGGCTCCAGAAGGCTTTCCATCTTCATTGTGAATATGATTGCATATCACTCAGATGTTCTGGCAATACCACAAGGATACTGCGAAGGACTCAAGATATAATCTCGCTTTCCACATTGTATGAAACAGAGAGTCTTCATTGAACGTGTCCTAAGGAGATTTATTGATGATCTCGTGGCTCTAGACTCAATTTTCGCACATTCGGTTCCTATGCCGGAGACTAGGGAGAGGGTCTCCTTCTTCAATATCAACAATCTCTAAGAGAAAGTCGATAGATTATGTAGGTTCCCCGTGAGAATGAAACAAGCCCTTTTAAGAGGAACTTGAGTGGGTTGGAAAGTTGAAGTGCAGTGCGTCACTGGGTCCATGACGTCTTGTCTTCAATACCGATGTTACCATCAGTAGTATATGAATTGAACCCGGTTTCTACCCTAAGTTTGAATAAATGGAGGGCTATTTCTTTTCACCCATTTTCTCATTCAATTCTTTTTCATTCTTCAACCCCTTCAGTGCTTACCGAGACTTCATAACTAGAACCTTGTTGGGTTTGTTCCAGTACTAGCTCTGTCTCAGTCCGCACTCTTCCCATATCTCACTTTTCTCCTTTTTTTCATCATACCTAAGGACTTCCACACTATCTAGTGGATTGTCCCTGGGTAGATCCCTCCGAATCTGGCGGATCATGGGAACAAATACCTAACCTTATCATCTTTATATCACCATACATAAAGTAAAGTTGGTCGGCCATTTTGGTATTGTTCATCTGTCATTGGAACCAATTGAAAACCATTTGAAAATCAATCAAGATACTTGTGATATAGAATCAAAGCATTTTGTATCTTAATTGTTTTGATATTTTAGAAATGCTCCCCCTCAACATATGCATAAAAATTTAGAATTTGTTTAGCACATGGAGGCAAGAGATCTTTGAAATCGTTAGATTGAGAATGAAAGGTCCAATCTTTTGATTAACATTTTCTAAAATGAGCATCATCACTTCCTAATCAATTTGAGTAGATAAGACATTTTAAGGAAGGATGAGGTTTTCAAAAGTTTGCTCCCCCTCAGTATGTGCCTCGAATTTTGAAAGAATTTTGCACATATTAGAGGGAAGTTCAATGAAGTACAACCATGATCACCAAACATTTAGAAACCATTTAACACACAATCAAGGTACCTTATGTAACAGCATGGAAAACTTTGTACCCTGAAGGATTGAATTTGTTTTGAAATGCTCCCCCTTAATATATGCTTTGAGATTTTAAAATTGTTTAGAACATATTAGAGAGCAGTATGCACTTAAAATGGTTATCTTTTAACATCTTTCATATTTATATCACATTTTCTCCCCCGATCAAAAATTTTAAATCCTTTGAGATTTTGGATCTCAAGTGATTTAAATATGTATTGAGACAAAACATTTGTTGGAGAAAAATGTGTCCAATTTTATATGATCAGAAGTGGACAACACTGAAGTTCCCTTTTAAGACACAAAGGGAAACCACAGGACATAACCTAACACTATTACATGCATTATAGTTGTTCATAGTTTGTACACCACATTAAACACATAAATAATAAAAAACAGAAATAACATCCGGAAAATATCTTCATTCAGTCCTTTGAAGTAGCTTGTAATGACCTGCCCGAAGTCTTCCACCCACAAAGCTTTCAAGGTTGCGATAGATCATTCTGGTCTTCAATCTTCGTTTGATTGCAGCAATGAACTCTTCACACCTCTTCACATCCTCATCATACCAGAATTTCGTTTTGTCCCCCGGCTTCATTTTAATTTTGATGTCCTTCACTCTGGAGTTTAATTATTCTTCGACCATTTTGAGTGTTCCATCACTGAATTTGTATAACTCACATAATCTCATTAACATCCTTGAACCATATCTGTCAGTAAAGATGACTGCTCTGGGGGTGTCAATCACTTTATATTCGTGATGGAATTCAAGTCCACTGGCTTCCCAATTTCGTCTTGTTAGATTGACTCGAGTCTGGTAGCTTTCTATTCCCAATTGAAAATATCCAACTCTTAGTCGAATGACCAAGCCTCTGATCCAGAGATTGACAACAGCTGAGAGAGCCTTCTTCTCACGAGCAGGAAGATGGTCAAGGTGTCCTCGGAGGTTCAGAAGATAGAGATCTTCAAAGTCATTTGGCATCAGATGTTTGAAATCGTTTTCTTCTATGATGTGCTCTTTCAAGTCAGCTCTTCGAAGAACAATCTTCTTCAGGTAATCATACCCGTAGATAGGGAAGATCTCTATACCAATAACACTAAGAATACGCAGTCCGGATCGAACTGCTCTGCGTCTCTTCTTGGCACTATGTCTTTCGATGTAGAATTCCTTCTTCTTGAACCACCAATGTGAGATCTCATATGAAGCGGCAATGTCATATTGTTGCTCTTTGTCTGCCCAGAATTGATCTCGAACCATCTGTTCTAGACCTTGATCAGTGTAGGTAGCTGCCTTCTGTCACACCCCCAAATTACCTGTTTTGCAGCGGAATGGAATTCCTGGGGGTTGACTGTCATAGCATCACAATCACAGTTATATCGAACGACCAAAAGTGTCGTTTTAGAAACACATCGTTTGATATTAATATAAAACATACAGAGTTACAAGATAGGTCCCAAAAGTTGATAAAGTTTGCGGAAATATAAGTTTATTACAAGTCCAAACGATGTTTTGAAAAGAAAACCATAATATACAATGATATGTGTCGACGTCGCGACACTATGAGGGTTCCTTAATCGTGCCATGATGCGAATGTCTAGTTACCTGAAAATACATTGCTAAAATGGTCAACACAAATGTTGGTGAGAAATCATAGGTTTATGAAAAATAATTTATACGACCACACAAGTATAGACCATATATGACAAACATGCCACATAAAAATGTTACGATTGCTATAAGTCCATGACACCGAAACTAGACTGATTATGATGTTCGCCCCAACAGAGTGTTTGCCAAACAACTCAAATGATGATATTAAATAAAATGCATCCGTCCGGTTGGAAACCACCAACCCGGATGGAGGAGTCACCCTCGATAGATCTATCCACTCACCCTCGCTTCTATGAAATTAACGGTTCATGTTATATAATGGGGACATTCAATTGGCATGAGGTAACTTAAGCAATGTAATGAATTTGATATACTTGGTATCGTAATAAAAATGATGTGCAATGTATTCTCCCCCGTAGGTTTGAAAAATAAGTATAAACGTATACAACGGGGCTATGAAAACTCACTTGATGAATTGATGCGATGACAAAAGTGTGTACACCGAAATGTAGCGTGAATCTCAAAACTCGACCTATTATGAATGATATGATACATAATAAGTTATGATGTAATGTTATGCATGCAATTCGGATGATATCTATACCACTTATGAATTTTTGAAAATAATACTTTTCGTCAAAAATATAATCTTTTAACGTCTTGACCATTTTTAAATTACTCCACTTGTAATTACGTTGAAATGATATCCGACGATAATCATTTAGTGAATTATTAAGAAATTATAACTTTTCGTCGTAAAATAATGTCGTTGAAATATTCATGAAAGTGACAAAATGGCCTCTAAAAACTAGTCGTAAAATGGTGCACATCGAGTATTAGGAAACGTACTCAATGGTTTTGGTAAGTTTGTATCATTATCTCAAAGTTTTAGTACATGAGTTTCCATCCTAGAGGTCTCGAACATAAAGAAAAATATAGGTTAAGTATGGTACTTGTGTCCCAAAATATAGTTTAAAGATGGTTTTCGGCAAATTTTTGAGTAACCGTAATTAATTCATTACAACTCCGCTAATCAAACGGTCGAACATTTTGGAAAATATACTTGGCAAACTCAATTTTACTAGAAGACATTACTTTATAAAAAGTTTCACATCATTGTTAAAAACGTCCTCCAAAATGGTCACTAGTTTTGCCGTTTACGTCAACTTTTTGTAAATGTGTATAACTTGATCATTACAAATCCGTTTTCTACGTTTTAAAGGTCCTTAGCTTTGTATCAAAGTATACTAGTATATTTTTGATAAGTCGACATAATTTATAACGCCTAAGTTCCATTTTTGACTCGTACAAAATAAATATAACATGCTGAAATTTCCAGAAAATTATAGTTTTCGTCGCCAACTTGAAAAATTCATAACTTCTTCGTTATAGCTCCGTTTTAATCCGTTCAAGCGGCCACGTTTTCGTTTTAAAGTGTATTTTCTAATTATCTAGGCCAAAAATTTTTACCTACTGTCGGATTTTCCATATTTTGAAAATAAGGACAGAACCTTTTGCAAACTTGTCGAAATGAGTTTTTCTCGCGCCAAACCTATTCTAACCCATTCAAAACAACTCCGAAGCTATTCTAATCCTACCATACTCCTTCTTAGGGTGTCATGGGTTCCTAGAAATCACCAAGTGTGATTTATTACAAGGAATAATTATAGGATGAATAATATATATATAACTCTTAAAAATCAAAGAAAAGTGGTATAAACCTCATGAGACTTGCATGTTTCTCAAATAAAATGATATGATCATGAAAATAAATATGAAATAAAAATATGAATATGGATGCTTACAAGTAATATGATGAGGTTTAAGGACAAAGGGTTTTTCCTAATCACTTGAGGTTTTTATTGCAAAACCTATACAACAAGTGATACTAGTGTGTAATAAAACTTTGTCTTGAAAATTTGGATGAAAACCTCTTGGTCCTCTTTGGTTGCCGGTCTTGGAAGAGAAAGAGAGAAGCAAATGGGTTTTTTTTTCACCTTGAGATATTAAAATGAATGTGTTTAGTTTAATTGTGTAAGTCTTCAACTAGAAGAGATATTTGGCAAAGTCACCAAGTGACTCACCCCTTGTGTCGACAAGGGGTGCTAGTCATCCAATGTCTTGTGTTTTTTTTTTTTTAAATAGGTACAAGAGTAGTATTTTGTGAAGTTAAATGAAGTTAAGTGATAACTTGTAGACACATTTGATTATTTAGGGTAGCGTTAAATAAAAATAACTTTTAACGGGTCAAGATAAAATATATTAAGGTCATAAAAATTATAAAAAAATATATTTCTTGCAAAATTTGAGTGAAATAATAATTATCGTATAGTATTTAATAAAAACGTCGTAATTATATAAATAAAACAATTTAGTTACAAAATAAATTTAAAACACTGGGTAAACTCATAATATTATTTTTATAAACTTAATATGAGTATAAAAATATATTGGAATAATTTTTTATAGTAATGGATCAATTGTTCAAAATAATAAATTACGCGATAACGTTTATTTAATATGAAATTATACGGTTGATGTAAAAATGTAAAACCATGAATGAACTAATATGATGGTAATGATGATAATGATATGTAGACTAAACTTAGTCCATATGAAATGTCCTTTATGATTATATATGAATTCACAGCTAAACCATTACGGTTACGTGAATTTGATGCTCGTAAACTTAATTTACGATAAATGATAAATGATGAAGCATGAGTAATGTTTTGAAATATGACCTGAAAATACGAATTGTCACATTCGCCCATCCAAAAAGGAATTCAGTCCCTGAATTCAGTCCTTTTTGGGTCCTACAGTGTTGTCGATGAAAAGATGAGGATATTTGAGGCGTATCTGGTCTTCTCGTTCCCAAGTAAACTCAGGACCTCTTCGAGAATTCCATCGAACCTTCACAATAGGAATACGACTCTGTTTCAACTGCTTGACCTCTCGGTCCATGATTTCTACAGGTTCCTCCACGAAATTGAGTTTATCGTCGAGTTGAATTTCTTCCAATGGAATAACAAGTGATTCGTCTGAAAGACATTTCTTCAGGTTTGAAACGTGAAACTTGTTGTGTACGTGACCAAGTTCTGTCGGAAGATCAAGTCGATAGGCTACAGGGCCGACTCTGCTCAAAATTTTGAATGGCCCAATGTACCTCGGGTTCAATTTCCCGCGTTTTCCAAATCGTACCACGCCTTTCCAAGGCGATACTTTCAACATCACTTTGTCGCCGACTTGAAATTCTAACGGTTTGCGTCTAACATCTGCGTAACTTTTCTGTCGACTCCTGGCAGTTCTGAGTCTATCTCGGATTTGGACTATCTTTTCTGTTGTTTCCCGTACCATTTCTGGACCAGTGAGTTGTGCGTCTCCAACCTCGGCCCAACAAACAGGTGATCGGCATTTTCGACCATAAAGTGCCTCGAATGGTGCCGCTTTTATACTGGTGTGATAACTATTGTTGTACGAGAATTCAATCAATGGCAAATGGTTAGCCCAACCATTTCCAAAATCAATCACACAAGCCCTCAGCATATCTTCTAACGTTTGAATTGTCCTTTCACTTTGGCCATCGGTTTGTGGATGATATGCTGTGCTCATCTCTAATTTGGTTCCAAATGAATCTTGTAATGATTTCCAGAAGTTTGAAGTGAATCGACTATCTCTGTCGGAAATGATGGAAATTGGTGCTCCATGCCTTGAGACTATTTCCTTGACATAAAGTCTAGTAAGTTGTTCCATGGAATAAGTCTCTCTAATTGGTATGAAATGAGCTGATTTGGTAAGACGATCGACAATTACCCATATAGCATCGTAACCTCCCGATGTCTTTGGAAGTTTCGTGACAAAGTCCATTGTAATGCGTTCCCATTTCCATTGGGGAATCTCTGGTTGTTGGAGTAACCCTGAAGGTTTCTGATATTCGAATTTTACTTTAGAACAAGTAAGACATTTGCTCACGTACGTAGCAATCTCCGCTTTCATGTTCGGCCACCAATAAAGTTTCTTGAGATCCTGATACATCTTATCAGATCCTGGGTGAATAGAATACTTTGACTTATGCGACTCATGCATAATCAATTCTCGTATCCCGCCATAAAATGGTACCCACATTCTTTCCTTGAAGCATAGTACTCCATCTGCTCTCTTTACAAAGCCATTTGCATTTTCAGGCATACCATAAAGCTTTTCACTTGGTCGGTTTACCTCCTTAAGTGCCTCGATTTGTGCCTCGAGTATTTTTGATGGTAAAGGTGAACTGATCGTCATTCCTAATGATCGAACTCTTAAAGGTTTGGGTCTTTCTTTCCGACTAAGAACATCAGCCACAACATTGGCTTTTCCTGGATGATACTTGATTTCACAATCATAATCGCTGAGTAATTCCAACCAACGACGTTGCCTCATGTTAAGTTCCTTCTGATCAAGAACGTATTGTAAACTCTTGTGGTCCGTAAACACTGTGCACTTTGTACCGTAAAGGTAGTGTCTCCAAATCTTAAGTGCAAAAACTACGGCCCCCAACTCAAGATCATGTGTGGTGTAATTCTTCTCATGAACCTTAAGTTGTCGAGAAGCATAAGCTATCACCTTCTCATTTTGCATTAATACGGCTCCAAGCCCTTTATGTGAAGCATCGCAGTATACAACGAAGTTCTCAATTCCTTCTGGTAGTGCCAAAATTGGCGCACTGCAAAGCTTTTGCTTCAACAACTGAAAAGCAGCTTCTTGTTTCTTTCCCCATTCGTACCTCTTGTTTTTATGTGTCAACTTGGTCAAAGCTTTTGCTATCTTTGAAAAACCTTCGATGAATCTTCGGTAATACCCGGCAAGTCCTAGAAATTGTCGGATTTCTGTAGGATTTGTCGGAGTAGCCCAATCTTTTACGGCTTCAATCTTTGCAGGATCAACTTGTAGTCCTTGACTATCAATGACATGACCAAGAAATTGTACTTTGCGATTCCAAAAATCACACTTCGAAAATTTGGCATACAACTTCTCATTCTTGAGTAGTCCTAAAATCGTTCTCAAATGCCCTTCGTGCTCTTCCTTGCTCTTTGAGTAAATCAATATGTCGTCGATGAATACTATAACAAACTTGTCCAAATACGGTTTGCATACCCTATTCATGAGATCCATGAATACTGCAGGTGCATTAGTTAATCCGAACGGCATTACTTGAAACTCATAATGTCCATAATGTGTTCTAAACGCTGTTTTTGGAATATCCTCCTCCCGCACTCTAAGTTGATGATAACCTGATCTTAGGTCAATCTTTGAATAGATACTAGAGCCTTGCAACTGATCAAACAAGTCGTCGATTCTGGGGAGTGGGTAACGATTCTTCACCGTTAATTTGTTCAGCTCTCTATAATCTATACACATTCTAAAAGATCCATCTTTCTTCTTCACAAACAAAACCGGTGCTCCCCAAGGCGAGGAACTCGGCCTAATGAATCCTTTGTCTAAAAGTTCTTGCAACTGATTAGACAACTCTTGCATTTCCGATGGTGCTAATCGGTAAGGTGCTCGCGCAATTGGTGCAGCTCCGGGCACTAAGTCAATATGAAATTCTACTTGACGTGCCGGTGGAAGTCCTGGCAAGTCTTCGGGAAAGACTTCAAGAAATTCTCGAGCAATCGGTACATCCTCAAGTCGCTTCTCCTCCGACTTCTTCTCGGTTATATGTGCTAAGAAAGCAAAACAACCTTTCTTTATGTACTTCTCCGTTTTGATGCATGATATAATACTGAGTCTAGTTCCACTTTGTTCCCCACGAATGATCAAAGTTTCGCCGTTGTAAGGAAGATGAACAACTTTTTCATCACAAATGATTCTTGCACGATGTTTGGATAACCAATCCATACCAATGATGACGTCGAAACTACCTAGTTCCACAGGCATAAGGTCTATATTGAAGGGATGATTTAGAAAATTGAGTGTACAACCACGGACAATGGTGTCGGTGCTAATTAAGTTACCATTAGCTAATTCAATGTTGTATGATGTGTCTAATGTGGTTGGTTTGATATTGAGTAAAGGTGCAAATATAGTGGACACAAAACTCTTATCGGCTCCCGAATCAAATAAAACTGATGCATAACGATTATTGATAAGGAATGTACCCGTAACGACATTCGGGTCCTCCCTAGCTTCTCCACCTCCTATGACATAGGCTCTTCCTTGTGCCATTCCTCCTTGATTCTTTTTTCCTTGGTTCCTTCCCTTCGGACACTCACTCTTGTAGTGTCCCCTTTCTCCGCAACCAAAACATGTCACCGGTGGTTTCTGATTTTCCCCCGTAGTTTGCATCTTGCATTCCCTAGTTTGATGTCCCACTTTCTTACAATTCCCGCATGGTTCAGGACAACGTCCTGGCTTGTGATGACTAGAACACATCTCACACTTAGGCAAAATCCTCGTGTACCCCTTTTTCTCCTTTGGACCTGCAACATAGGCCTTTGCCACCTCTTGTCTCTTAGGTGGTTGTTGAGTGACATTTCCACCTCTGTTGTTGTCCCACTTCCGTTTTTTGTTGTTGTTGTTGTTATAGTTGGTGTAATTGTTTCGGTTATTGTTGAAATTGGAGCGGTTGTTGGTATTGTTGTTTCGGTTGGTGTTGGCTATGTTGCTTCTCTTCACTACTTGCGCCATGAGCTTTTGAGTCACTCGAATGGATTCTTCGATCGTTTGCGGATCAAAAGAAATCACGTCTCCTTGAACAACCTGGGGAAGTCCCCCAATGAAAGCCTCCAGTAGCTTCTCATTATCCGAAACCATAGATGGGCATAACACGGCCAATTCTTGGAACCTTCGAATGTAAGTATCAATATCATACCCAATAGCTACCAATTCATAGAATTCGGTCTCCAACTTCTTCACCTCCGTACGCAGACAATACTTCCTCGTTAGCAACCTTTTGAATTGCTCCCAGGTGAGCTTGTACGCATTTTCCATTCCCATTGGCTGAGCATACGAATTCCACCACGACATTGCCCCATCAAGTAGTGTACTCGTAGCAAACTTAACCTTGCTATCCTCCGGGCAATTAAATAGCAAAAACACGGATTCCATTTTCTCGAACCATCTAACCATGGCAGTTGCCCCTTCAGTACCCTTGAACTTAGTAGGATCTCCACTTTTAAAATCCTTATACGTACAACTTCTAACCCCGGACCCTCCTGCAATACCTGCAGCAGCAGCATGTCTAGCGGCCTCGGCAGTAGCCGCAGCCTCAGCAGCAGCCGCCACCGATGCTCTCTCAGTCCTTAATGCCTCGGCTATGCTATCATTCACATACTTCTGCATAGCAGCTTGTGTCAATTCAGGTGTGGCTTTCTTTGGCGCCATTGCTCTTCAAAACCATAAGATGAAACAATTATGAGAACTCGTAAGTAGAAACAAACATTACACATATATATCCACAACCACAACATGCATAATATAAATGAAATCACAACAGAACAACCACGAAATATCACAAATATAATCACAACACATGTGGATAATATACATGAAAATTTCGGCCTTCGTGGACCGATATCATAGATAGTAAAACCATTCCTACATAGTTGAGTCAATACTTGATATTTTGTTTGTACAACAACCAAAAGACAACAAGTTCTTTAAACTATGTCACACACCTTGTGACTAGGATAATAGTAAATAAAAACTATACATGATAAAAGTCTACACTAGGCACCTCCTGGTGCTCCGCCAACTCGATCCTGTAGATCTCGAACCTGTGCAACCAAACTAGCAATCAAACCCCTCAACTCGCTAATCTGACCCTGTGCGGTAACCATGCTCTCTCGTGCTAATGCCAACTCCTGAGCCTAACGCTGAAGTTCGTCCTGTGCCATCTCGGCTCTGTCATATAACTCAGGCATCTCCTGCCTCAACTCAACAATATGCCCCCGGTTCTCTAACTGTCTAGACTCTAAACCCTGATGAGCCATATCAATCGAAACTCTACCTATCACGAGGCCTTCAACCTCCTCCTCAATGGTCTCCACTCGATCCAATGATAGTTCCTCCAATTGTCCTAACATCCTATCTATCTGAACCTGTTGGTTATCAATACGTGCCCCTAGTGTCTCAGTGGAAGGCTGTCTAGCAGCAGCAGCCTTTGAGCTCTCACCTATCTCGAACCTAACAGGTGGTTCGGGCTCTGTAGAGGGTGATGCAGGGATGTCAAAACGAGCACGCTTTTTGAGCGGCAAGTCCAGTGTAGGTATAGGCTCCCTAAGGTAGTATGATGAAGATGATGATGATAAAAGTGGTGATGGTGGGTGAATCGGGACATGTGTAGGGCTAACAGGTGGTGTAGGTGCAACTTCGCCCTCCTCAAAGGGTTCGGTCTCAGTGTCAGTCACTATAAGTGGAAAGTCTGAAGTAGAGCCAATAGAAGATAAAACTACAGTGTGTGATAAGGCATCGTTCATGTTGGTGTCGGATGAGACATCCTCCATGTTCGTGTCAGATGATATAGGGATAGGGTCGGAATCTGAAGACATCTCTGTGACAACCGATGTAAAATAAAAGTAAATAACTCGAATAAAATGTATATGAATCCGCATGTAAAGTGAACATGCACTTATGATGAAATGATGAGATGCTATGATGATGTAGTTATAGTCTAGGGTCAATGATGCAACCTAGTTCTCTATAACTGAAGCTCTGATGCCAATCTGTCACACCCCCAAATTACCTGTTTTGCAGCGGAATGGAATTCCTGGGGGTTGACTGTCATAGCATCACAATCACAGTTATATCGAACGACCAAAAGTGTCGTTTTAGAAACACATCGTTTGATATTAATATAAAACATACAGAGTTACAAGATAGGTCCCAAAAGTTGATAAAGTTTGCGGAAATATAAGTTTATTACAAGTCCAAACGATGTTTTGAAAAGAAAACCATAATATACAATGATATGTGTCGACGCCGCGACACTATGAGGGTTCCTTAATCGTGCCATGATGCGAATGTCTAGTTACCTGAAAATACATTGCTAAAACGGTCAACACAAAGGTTGGTGAGAAATCATAGGTTTATGAAAAATAATTTATACGACCACACAAGTATAGACCATATATGACAAACATGCCACATAAAAATGTTACGATTGCTATAAGTCCATGACACCGAAACTAGACTGATTATGATGTTCGCCCCAACAGAGTGTTTGCCAAACAACTCAAATGATGATATTAAATGAAATGCATCCGTCCGGTTGGAAACCACCAACCCGGATGGAGGAGTCACCCTCGATAGATCTATCCACTCACCCTCGCTTCTATGAAATTAACGGTTCATGTTATATAATGGGGACATTCAATTGGCATGAGGTAACTTAAGCAATGTAATGAATTTGATATACTTGGTATCGTAATAAAAATGATGTGCAATGTATTCTCCCCCGTAGGTTTGAAAAATAAGTATAAACATATACAACGGGGCTATGAAAACTCACTTGATGAATTGATGCGATGACAAAAGTGTGTACACCGAAATATAGCGTGAATCTCAAAACTCGACCTATTATGAATGATATGATACGTAATAAGTTATGATGTAATGTTATGCATGCAATTCGGATGATATCTATACCACTTAGGAATTTTTGAAAATAATACTTTTCGTCAAAAATATAATCTTTTAACGTCTTGACCATTTTTAAATTACTCCACTTGTAATTACGTTGAAATGATATCCGACGATAATCATTTAGTGAATTATTAAGAAATTATAACTTTTCGTCGTAAAATAATATCGTTGAAATATTCATGAAAGTGACAAAATGGCCTCTAAAAACTAGTCGTAAAATGGTGCACATCGAGTATTAGGAAACGTACTCAATGGTTTTGGTAAGTTTGTATCATTATCTCAAAGTTTTAGTACATGAGTTTCCATCCTAGAGGTCTCGAACATAAAGAAAAATATAGGTTAAGTATGGTACTTGTGTCCCAAAATATAGTTTAAGGATGGTTTTCGGCAAATTTTTGAGTAACCGTAATTAATTCATTACAACTCCGCTAATCAAACGGTCGAACATTTTGGAAAATATACTTGGCAAACTCAATTTTACTAGAAGACATTACTTTATAAAAAGTTTCACATCATTGTTAAAAACGTCCTCCAAAATGGTCACTAGTTTTGCCGTAATACTTGCCTATTAGAAATAATATAGTTTTCCTTATAAAATGAAGTTACGTCAACTTTTTGTAAATGTGTATAACTTGATCATTACAAATCCGTTTTCTACGTTTTAAAGGTCCTTAGCTTTGTATCAAAGTATACTAGTATATTTTTGATAAGTCGACATAATTTATAACGCCTAAGTTCCATTTTTGACTCGTACAAAATAAATATAACATGCTGAAATTTCCAGAAAATTATAGTTTTCGTCGCCAACTTGAAAAATTCATAACTTCTTCGTTATAACTCCGTTTTAATCCGTTCAAGCGGCCACGTTTTCGTTTTAAAGTGTATTTTCTAATTATCTAGGCCAAAAATTTTTACCTACTGTCGGATTTTCCAGATTTTGAAAATAAGGACAGAACCTTTTGCAAACTTGTCGAAATGAGTTTTTCTCGCGCCAAACCTATTCTAACCCATTCAAAACAACTCCGAAGCTATTCTAATCCTACCATACTCCTTCTTAGGGTGTCATGGGTTCATAGACATCACCAAGTGTGATTTATTACAAGGAATAATTATAGGATGAATAATATATATATAACTCTTAAAAATCAAAGAAAAAGTGGTATAAACCTCATGAGACTTGCATGTTTCTCAAATAAAATGATATGATCATGAAAATAAATATGAAATAAAAATATGAATATGGATGCTTACAAGTAATATGATGAGGTTTAAGGACAAAGGGTTTTTCCTAATCACTTGAGGTTTTTATTGCAAAACCTATACAACAAGTGATACTAGTGTGTAATAAAACTTTGTCTTGAAAATTTGGATGAAAACCTCTTGGTCCTCTTTGGTTGCCGGTCTTGGAAGAGAAAGAGAGAAGCAAATGGGTTTTTTTTTCACCTTGAGATATTAAAATGAATGTGTTTAGTTTAATTGTGTAAGTCTTCAACTAGAAGAGATATTTGGCAAAGTCACCAAGTGACTCACCCCTTGTGTCGACAAGGGGTGCTAGTCATCCAATGTCTTGTGTTTTTTTTTTTTTTTTTAAATAGGTACAAGAGTAGTATTTTGTGAAGTTAAATGAAGTTAAGTGATCACTTGTAGACACATTTGATTATTTAAGGTAGCGTTAAATAAAAATAACTTTTAACGGGTCAAGATAAAATATATTAAGGTCATAAAAATTATAAAAATATATTTCTTGCAAAATTTGAGTGAAATAATAATTATCGTGTAGTATTTAATAAAAACGTCGTAATTATATAAATAAAACAATTTAGTTACAAAATAAATTTAAAACACTGGGTAAACTCATAATATTATTTTTATAAACTTAATATGAGTATAAAAATATATTGGAATAATTTTTGAAAGTAATGGATCAATTGCTCAAAATAATAAATTACGCGATAACGTTTATTTAATATGAAATTATACGGTTGATGTAAAAATGTAAAACCATGAATGAACTAATATGATGGTAATGATGATAATAATATGTAGACTAAACTTAGTCCATATGAAATGTCCTTTATGATTATATATGAATTCACAGCTAAACCATTACGGTTACGTGAATTTGATGCTCGTAAACTTAATTTACGATAAATGATAAATGATGAAGCATGAGTAATGCTTTGAAATATGACCTGAAAATACGAATTGTCACACCTTCATCTTTGAAATTGATAGAGCAGGTCTTCTTTCAGAGGTGTGTCCACATAGATAGTCCAGATCATGGTTAAAGAAGAATTCTGACTGAATGGTCATAAATCCAGGTTCACCGCCAAGAGGAAGAGGGTTGTTCACATCAAACCTATTGATCTGTTCACCAACTTGATCATTCAACATTCTATAGCATTCCTCCATTTGATATTGAAGTTGATTAGCATCCGAGTGGAAGACTTTAACTATTTCATAAGCTGGACCTTCAAGATCTTTAGGGGTGATAGATGTAATTTTCGTCTTCTCACAAAACCACTTTATAAAGCTCCCCATATCCCCTGTGAAGTGAAGAAGAGAGTCTTCTGCTGGAGCTTCATAGTTGGAAATGATAGTTGAAGCCCAATTGTTTGCTGGATTTGTTGACTCAGACTCGGGAATAAACCATGAGGGCTCAGGAGTTTGTGGTTTTTCTTGAGTAAGCCAACCTTGAGTAACATCCTTTGAAGGTGTAGCTCTAGCCGTTTTGATTCGTCTTCCCTCAATATAGGCATCCAACCAATCTTCATCTTCTGTAATATTGGGGATGTGCTTGGTGGAAGCGTCATTATCTTCATCAGATTCTGATTCTGTCATAACATGCGACACCTCATGAACCAATTGATCTTCAGGGATAGAGGAGACTGTAGAAGTGAATCTTGAATCAATCGTGGTCCAAGCTGCTGATTTCTTCTGCGTTCCTTGATTTCCTGATGAACTGGGTTGATTGGGAGGCTTTGGCGGTGATGATGGTGGTGGTGGAGGTGTAGAGGCTGTCTTAGAAGATCCACCAGCTCCAGAAGTTCCAGCACCCCCAGTTGGAGGTAGAGGTGGAGGAGGATCTTTAGGACCTTTACGCAATGTTTCCAACACTATGGTCCTCCTTTTCTTCTTTGCTTCTCTTTCTCCAATGTCTATCAAAAACTGTTCATGATTGTCGTGCTTAATTGATTCTTCGAGAGCCTCATATAGTTTCTTATGGACCTCATGCTTATGCTCATCAGCTTCATACATCTTATCTGAAAGTACAGCTCTTATATCAGCAATAGGTAGATCTTTGAACCGTCTCAGTAATGGAGCTTCCATTGCCCATTCCACCGCATCCTTAACTTCACCTTCAATAGCGTCTTCAACCCCTTCATCAAAGTTGAGGTGTTCCAACCTATAGACACGATCCTCAAGGGAATCAACAGATTTAGGTGGTTGTCTCTCAAGAGCTTCAATTCTTTTTACTGCTTTGTCGAGCAATTGATCAGATGTAAGTATTTGAGGCAGTGAAGCTGGTGGAGTTTCCATTTCCGCAACTGTAACCACTGGTTCAAGGGATAGATTCTTTGCAGATTCAGGTGGTGGAAGTGCGGTTGTTGGAGCAGGTTTGGGAGGTGGAAGTGCGGTTGCAAGTGAAGATGCTGACATAGGGGGAATGGTTGATGTGTCTTGCTGAATATTGACAGTAAACATGGATTGTGCATCCTCTTTATCATTATCTTGCTTAGAAGACTCAGCATATATGGGTTTGTCATTTAAGAATTGATCACCGAAAGTGATGTCTGTATCTAGGTTCTTCAATGAAGATAGAGAACCGGTAGACAGATTTGGTTCATCCAAGTGCATGGTCTCATCAGATCTTGACTCAAGATTCTCCTGTGAGTCTTTATACAACAAGTCATCAACATTCTGATCAGACCGGGTATCACTTGATGCATGAGGTTCTTTTAAAGTTTCAGGCACTTTCAAAAACCCAGATTGTACATTAGCTGAAGAGGATTCAGTTCTTCTCTTCAGTTCATATTGATTGGTGGTACCTGCTGGAGAAGATGAGATTGTTAGAAGCATGTGTGCGGCTTGTTCAGTATCAACACTAACAATCCCTTTTCCTTTGTCTTGAGTGATTGGAGTTGAATGGCTCGGCTCTGGTGCAGGTTCTCTGAACACAATACCTCCAATTGGTGTACTAACGTTCAGACTTTCTAGACTTTGCTTGATTCCAAGTTGCAGAGCGGCATCATCTTCATCCGTCAACCTCATATCACCCCTGGAGACCTCAGTTTCCTCAATGTTTACTTTTTCCCCTTCTTTCTTCTTTCTTTTTTACTTCTGGGTGGTTCTGTCAGAAGTTTGTGACTTTTCACGTCCTCTTTTTGGGAGAGCAGCATATGAAGTCCTTGAAGTCTTTGAGCCAGAACCAGACTTAGCAGCTTTGGGTTGTGGTTGAGTGGGAGAGACATCAACTTCATCACTGGATCTGGAAGACCTTTTCTTGAACAGTTTGAAATGATCCGTCTTCTTAATATCTTCAGTGAGAAGAGAATCAGGAATCGGTAGTCCAAAGATCTCTTTATTGGCTCCATTGGGAATATATTTGAGATTGCCCAGAACAAATTCATCCTCAGCATTGTGTAGTTCTGATTCAATCCTAGGGTTGAAGTTGTGAGTCTGTTGCAGGTACTGGATAACAAGCTTCGAGAATCTGATGCTAGGAATCACAAGTTTGTTGAGTCTCTTTCGTCCCTGAGCTTTATTTTGAAATTTTGTTCTATCAGATATGAATGTGTTCATTGACAGCGAAAATTCTTCCCAGATACGTTCAGAGACATTCACATTCACACTATTGACAATGCCCCATAGAATTTGCAAGATGGGAATTCTCACTTTGTCAAACCCTGATGTTTTGCCAGATAAGCACAAGTTGAGAACTGTTGTCATTGCTCTCCAGGGTTGATACATGTGTCCGGTGATGATGTTAGAAGCCCTTGTAATGCTAGTCTGGTACCCCAAACCAATTAGAAAGACTATTAGATCGTCAGCACTAGGTGGAGGTACAGAACGTATGTTGGGGTTGTAGGGAGTGATTCCTAGAGCCTTGCTAAGAATGTCAGGATTTATCTCAAATTCCCTATTATCCAGTTTGCAGGAATATTTAGCTGTGATTTTGTTCCATTCAAGGGTGTTCCAGAATTGTTGTATGTAAATGGTGGGAATTGTGCATTGCTTTGTTAGTTTCACCGAAGAAGTTAGTGTTTTTGAGGATATCAATAGACACTTTGAGGATAGGATTTTGTTGCAACTTTTGTAGATCCACATAATAGTTACTTTTTCCAATTTCTGCCCATTGACTTTTAGGAAGAATTTCTTCGTCTGAGAGAACATTGAGTGGAGCAGAAGAAGTAATGTTTTCAGCTGAGGTAGTGATAGCCATTGAAGATCTGAAGATATACACAACCAACAACAGTGATTGGGAATACATTAGATTATATGTGGTTAGTCAAGACAACATTGAACACATTCTTATGACATAAACACACAAACTTAGAAGTTCAGACGGGGTTCCCATAAGCAAATAGTGATTGATTGAGTGGCATAAGCGATAGTATAAGGATAAGTACACCATTAGATATAGATTTCACGAGACGAGTTGTTTTGAAATTAAAATATTTACAAAGCATATTTGCTAGGAAATAACATCATGAGACAAGATACAAGTGTGGAAATGATATAATAGTTTGTATGAAACAAGTTGTGATATTATGATGCTACAAGATAATCCACGTACAATTTGCTCAAACAAAAATGTTATAGCAGGTCACAAAAAGTAAGTTGTCAATACAAGTTGCCACAGGAAATCCTGAATCAGAATTGTGAGCATGAAATTATCCTAGCAAGTTGCCTTAAAACATTTTAATAACCCTAGTCGCCTTATGAAAAATAAACCAATTAAGTCGCTAATCTTAAATGTACAAGTCGCTAAACCAAGCTAAGTCGTTACATGAAAACTTACTAAGACGCTAACTTGTAAATACAAGTCGCCATCAACAGTAATTTTGCTAAGTCGCTACAAATCAGTTTCACTAAGTCGCTAACTTTACTAACTCGCTAACTTGTAAAGACAAGTCGCCACCAACAGCAATACTGCTAAGTCGCTACAAAAGTCGCTAATAATCAGTTCACTAAGTCGCTACATTTACTAAGTCGCTAACTTGAGTGCACTTAAAAGAAACAACTTGATCGGATCCAAACCGTCAAGTTTATCACACAAGCTAACCACTTGTGAATGGTCAACCGTAATAAACTTCAAACAGCTCAGAAACAATGCAATGAAGATCTAGAGGAGTATAGTGTTTCCCCAGGTCGTTAAGTCCCAACGAGCTGTGCGACTGAATAACCAAACGTATAGTGATCGGGTGAATTTGAACGGGAAAAGGTTTGTGATTGATACTAGATGACAAAGGAAAAATGAAAGAAAATTAAAAAGCTAAATTATATTAAATAAACGCTATCACTATTTTTAAATTTTGATTTTCTTGATTTTTCTTTTATAAATTTAAATTGAAAACTACGTGACGTACAAAAGAAAATGTGAAACTGAAGCAATATTAATCCTAAAAATATGAAAATGACATTTTTACAAACCTAATGATAAGAGAAAATTTTTAGAAAAAGAAAATTATTTTTAAAACTATTTATCTAATTATTATTAATTAAAAACTATTTTTACTTATTTAATAATAGCCTAAAATACAAGAAAATATGAAATAAAGCTAGAAAAATGAAATTATGACTTGGAAAAATCTAAAATAACTAAAGAGAATTTTCAAAACTATTTTTATATTTTTCTGATTATTTTTCTATTTTCTATGAATTAAAAACTATTTAAAACTAATTAAATTGCTAAAAATTACTATTTAAACTAAGAAAATTATGGAAAAATATTTTTTATGACTTTTTGAATATTATAAAATTAAGAAAATTGAAATTGTATTTTTTTGAGCTTTTTCTAATTTATTTGAATAAAAAGCTAATTAAAAATGCTAAAAACTGAAATTAAATGCAGAAAAATAGCAAATGAACAGTGAAAAATATGAAAACTTCCAGAATATCATAAAATATTATTCTAAATATAGGAAAAATAATAAAAGTGTTGCAGGTGTTCAATAATTAGGTTCTGTAGTGAAAAGTGCTTATAAATAAGCACTAAAAATAAGCTATAAGTACCAAATGAGCACCAAATTATCACAGAAGCTAGATTATGCTAAAATTACTTAAAACCAACATATTCCAACTATCCTAAACCTCTGAACAACAATCTACAATGATATGGGTCTATTTAAGCACTAGTGCCAAACACCCCTTATGTACTAACTTTAAGCCCTTGTTAAGCCAGCTTATAAAAATCACAAAAATAAACTAAAATCACCATGAAAACCACTACCAACCAACGTGTCTAAATCCATAATTTCAGCTAATAAGGACTAAAATTGAGGAAACTAAAAATGCAAAAGTGGAAGCTATGGAAACGGGTCAAAATGGGCTATTAAGCTTGCATAAGCTAATAAAAAGCTACCACTACTGAACCAAAGGTTGAATAAGCTATAAACAAGTTATGGGAACTTAGAATAAGCAACAACAACAAGAAAAACACACTAAATAAGCAAAAATAAGGAATAAGCAAAACGGGAGTTTTGTGAAAAAGGGCTTAAAAGAAGCTAATGAATAAGCAGTTAATAAGCTAAGTAGAGATAAACTAATATTTTTCTAATTAAGATGAGCAGCTAAACTTTAATATCCCAAAAGCTTATATCCTAAATCCTAATGGTAAGATCACAATAAAATTACAAAGTTTATTCAAAAACTGCTACTAGGAAATTTTGATTTTTTTAATTACACTAAGAATTTGACTTTAATGAATTTTGATCACTTCTAAAAGACTGAATATGTTGTATTAGACTATAATAAGATTGATTTAAGCTAGAGTACAAAGTTACAAGCTAATTTGATGAGATTTGCATTTCAAAATCTTAACAGTAAACTGGCTAATTAGGATTAGAAGCTATTTTGACTTTTTGACAAATAAGGACTATGTTTTATAGTTTATCTTGGCTATTTAGAACTAATATAGCATGCATCAAACAAGAACAATGTTACAAACAACCTTAAACACAGTGATAACAACAAATCCAAACACCCCTTATCAGCTAGTTACACCAATTAAGCTTAAAAATAGTTTAACAAGCATTTTAATGAAAGAACAAGCAATAAATATTGAAACGAGACTAAATCTAAGCAAAGTAGGCTGAAAGAAAAGGGATGAGCAGTTGGCAATTAGCTCTAATTAGGGGGATGCTAAACTAACTATGGAATTATAAGGACACAAGAGGCTAAATAAAGACTACGGAAACACAATAAGATAAATCCTCAAGAACCTAATTTATATTATCTAAATAGGTTTTCTGCAGTTCCTAAATAAGCCAACAACCTACTGATATGATAAAAAAAATGTTACCTGAGCTGATGACTTGCGGTCTGAAAACAGCCCAACGAGTGGCTACTGAGTTTAAAGCTTATCTACCAAACCCACTCCAAATCCTGAAATAGGCTGCTGTGGTGTGCTTGCTGCTGAATAACTACTGAAACAGCCCACAAGGGACCTTTACGGCTTAAAAAAAATAAACTCCCAAAGTGATCCTAAGTAGCATTGGATAAGGCTAAAGTTAATAAACCTAAACTAGGTACACTAAATGTCATAAGGGAAACCTGAATAAGCTGCAAATGAGACACAATTTGTACAATAAAACAGTTACACAGCTGCTGTTGTTTGCTGAAACAGATTCTAATAGGGCTAGGGGTACTTTTGAGGCGAAATAAGCTACGAAAAATAAGCTCTAAAGGCAATAATAAGCTAACACAGATCTAGTACATACATCTAACTACTTGATTTCTACTACCACTAATCCTAACTCTCACCTTAAACGACCTAACTTGCGCCTAGAAAGGAGGTGTCTGTTGTTTCAGGACAGCAAGACAGGAAACATTTTTTTTTTTTTTTTTTTCTCTTTTATAAAACTAAACTTAAAAACTTAATTAGAACCTTAGAACACAATGGAACTTAACAAAAGCAAATAAGTTGGAAGCTAAATAAAAGGAAGCATTTTCATTACAATTGAAACATTACAACTACAAGAAAAATACAATAAAACCAACTTTAAAGCTAAAAATCCTCAGTACCAATCAAGGTTACACTAGACAAATTAAATAATAATGAAAGAAGAGTTAACTGCAGAAATATTTAAGTGAACTGGAATTAATGGGATTGACAAATAAACTAAGATTGCATTGAAAATAAAGGAGTACAATTGAATTTAAATGAAAGTAAAAATAAAACGGGGCTAGAAATCTGATTCTATACAAATTTTTACACTAATCCTACTTCTCCTATTTATATATAAAATAACTTCTGTCTTCAGTCTCTTTTTTAATCATCTTATGGGGTCCTTGCAGACTTTTGAGACTATCCCACCAATTATGAGCCTTTGATGTGGTCTAATTCATCCTGACCTTTGATTTCCACTTTTGGAGAGAAAAGTCATATTGACAGTTGTAGATTGCTTGTAGGTTTGAAGAAGCAATAAATTCTTCTTGGTTATTTGTGGAGGTGGAGGGGACATGGCAGGATAAGGTGAGTGAGGTGGAAAGGGTGATACTTTGGGTGAGTTACAGAGGATGAAGAGAACAGGTGGTAGGAGGAGAAGGAAAGAGGAAGGTGGGTTCCGGTTTTATTATTAAGGGATTGGGTTGGGGTTTTGGTATGGACCGGGTTTGGGCTTTTGATTTGGACTTAGGATATATATTGGATCAATGGCTAATCATAAGGACCAAACTTGTATTTGCTGAAAATCCAAGGACTAAAACTGTAATTCTGAAAAATGTAATCCAAGGGTGAATTTTTCCAAGCTTCAATAGTACAAGGACCTCAATTGATAATTTCCATTTTTACACTTCCAGGGACTAAATCTGCCAAACTTTGAAACTTGAGGGACCAAACATGTAAATTCTCCAAAAGTTCACCATAAGGACCAATTTTGCCATTTATGAATAGTACAAGGTTAATATTTGATAATTTTCATTTTTTTTTAAATTAACCAAGGACCATTATTGACATTTTTCAAACTTGAGGGACCTTTTCTGCCATTTGCCCAAAGATTCATTCAAGGATTATTTTTGACAACTTAGAATATTTCAGGGACCTTGAATGATATTTTTACAAGTTTTTGAATTAACAGGGACTAGTTTTGACAACTTTTGAAACTTAGGGGACTAAAACTGCCAATTATGCAAACTTGATACGTTTTTCATCTGATTTTGATATTTTTGCATCTAAAACACATAAAACACTTATTTGTGATATTTTCATCATTTTGATGCATTTCTGAGTGTTTTCAGATGTTTTTGCAGTTTAAATAGTACAAAAATGATGAGTATTTAGACATTCATCAATCCCCCACACTAAGATATTGCTAGTCCCTAGCAATGATTTGAGAAAAATTAATGGATTTCATCTCTTTACCAAAAGCCATTACTTCTGGAGTAGCCAATTGTTTTAGTTCAAGTAAGAACCTTGGTACGATGATAACCAAATGATTTTGAGCAAATCATAAGCTGTAAACGGATTTGATTTGTCTTTACCAGAAGTCGTTTGCTTCTGTACTAGCCAACTCTTAGATAAATTATCAATATTATCTTTGGTGAGTCGATTACCAATTATGGTTTTCCAACTGCCTTTACCACAAGCCATAAACTTGCGGGCTAGCCAACTCTTCACTAATTAAAGATATGGTGAGCTGAACACCATACAATTTTGGGCAAATTGCAAGCCATTAACGGATTTGAGATATCTTTACCAAGAGCCGTTTGCTCCTGGATTAGCCAATCCTTATGTGGGTTAGACATGGCGGACTGATTACCATTTGCTGAGTAAGTGTAAAATACTTACTCCAAAAAAAAAATTGGCCATTTTGGGGGAAAAAGGGACTAAAAGGGTACATTTATGATCAAATTCGCCAGAATTTCCCCCCCACACTTAGAAATGAATATTGTCCTCAATATTCAAAGTCCCGGCTATTATGCCGAATCCTTGAACGTAAAAAGAGAACATTACTAGCCAAGTGTGGATACACAACAATTATTCTCTTTTTTAATATTTACAATTTTCATTTTTAGATCTATATATAACATGTGGGGCATCTCCCCCACACTAGGGTGGTACACACGGGTGAAAACCCATGTTTAACTACTTTTTTGATTACCGAGTCGCTAGCTTGACTCGACCCCGAATTCATTGGTTCATGGGGAAGCAAAGTGGAAGAAACAATCTTCATCGGACTTTCATTCAAGATGTTTGTATAAACATTTGAAGCACGCGAAAGTTCCTCACCGATGAGATATATTCAGACAGACCCGGCTCACAAATGGTACATGGAAATGCCGGGGTCAAAGATAATGTCTTCATTCCCGAAGGAGTGAAGAACAGGAGAAGTGACAGAATATATGAAGAAAAGAAAGAAAATCATGATAAAAATCATGACTAACTCTTCATCCTCAATAGGAGAATTCATAGTTTCATGAATCTCATCAGTTAAGCTCGCTTGATCAAGACATATTATGGGTGTGTCTAGATCAAAGTAGAAATTATCATACTCCGGCGGAGATATGATATGAGTAAGTTCACAGGAGAACTCCTCGAAGGTAAATGAATCATATTCATAATTGGTATCAGTGGGTTCATTGGTGAACTCCTCCAATGTAAATGATTCATAATCGGGGAGAGAATTATGAGAATGAAAAGTGGTACTGCCACTAATCTTCTCTCCCATATTATCAAAACAGAAGGCTTCCATTTCCAGAATAGAATCATCGGAAAAAATGTCACTATCCTTTATGGGGATAGGAGATGAAATGGGTTTTTCTTTGAAAGCCTCGATTTTAGAAATGAGAAGACTGACATTCAGTAATGTTGCACGAAGTGCTTCATCTTTGATTTCCATGTCAGTAACTTCATCATTCTCTTCTTCTAAGCTAACAAGCTCAGAAGGTAATTCTTCCATATAACTGATGTCTCCACAAGATAACGAATCGTCATCAATAGAATCGGAGCACATCTCAACATGATTACTTTGGAAGACAAGAGGAGGAGGGATATCACACACATGATCGAAAGTTCCCTGTGACTCTCTCGGGATTGGGACAAGGTCCTCAACACTAGACTTTATGAATTCGTCCGATTCCTTTTCAGGAACAGTGTCAAGATGCTCGTCCCCCATGTTCAGAGAGTGAGTGGGAGCTTCGGGTGTGATAGCAGTTGTTTGAGAATGAATCTCAACTGCTGGGATATCAACTGATGAATTTGATGAATCTTCAAGTGTATCCTCATCATCACTGTCATCAGGAATGAAACGAAATTGAGAGCTAGATCTGGCTGCTTTCTCTTTTGCAATTGATTCCCTAACAGATTTTTCAAAGGCAATTTGGGAATTTATTTTAGCAGCCTGCTCTTCAGCTAACAATTCTTCCATGGATTTCTCATGTGAATTTTGAATGACGGGACATTGTGTGAGTGGAGATTTGTCAAAACCAGAAGGTTGACATTGATAATCATCATGAGGACCCCCACAATATACACAAGAAAAACTGGGAACATTTAGAAATGTTGTTTTACTCAACTCCTCAGTTCTTTTCACGACTCCGAAGCTCTAGATAAGTGTCTTGTTGGATTTTTTGAGGAGTTTGAGTCATTTGGCACTGTGGAGGTTGGTCGTGATATGGATAGTCGTAATTGTTACAAGGAAATGGATTCCCTGTTTGACAATCAGAGCTGAAATGGGGACCTCCACAATTCTCACAACAAAATGATTGTTGTGGCTGGTCATGTGAATAATATGGAATTTGATCATTTCCAAAGTCCGAGTGTTACCGAAAACTGTTAGTAAACAAACGTGTTTCCGGATTGACACTCAAATCCTTGGTGAGGACCTCCACAAAATTCACATCAGTGATGTTGATTATATGAAGATAAGTCGGGCTGTGGTGGGTAATTGGAAAAGTTTGAAGGGTCGTTAAATGAGTTCGGATTAGGATCATAATCAAATGAATTCCTCGAACCACAAAACAAACAACTCCGTTCCGAATATCATTACCACACTGTACACACGTACACCAGTGACATGGTGAACCAAAAAAGGCTCACCACAACGACACAAGGAATAAACAATTCTATTTGAGAGTTATGAGAAGGAATCGGTTCATTCAAAGAATCAACAAAACCAACATGGTGATCCGAATGACTATTAAGACTCGAAGAACATTTTGAAAAATCCGGAGGTGGGACAAGTGGTGAGCTCTGAGAGCTAGCAATTTCCACCACTTCCGTTATGATCTCTGGTTCTGGTTCCTGAGAAACGTGAAGATTTGGCAAGTCATTCTTGCTAGTCACCGGTCTAAATTCTGCATGATTGCTTCTAACCGTAAATCGTGAAAGTGTAGGATCAATTTTAGACGGCTTAGGAGCAATTGAGGGATTAGATCTTTGGATAACCGTAGGTTGGACGTATTTAGCACTTCCATTATCAGAGGGAAGTACCTGGTCCTTTGTCACCCTGGTTTCTCGTTCTATTTCCCTACGCAGAATTAATGGATCATCACGAACAACACGAATTCTTGACATTTGCGATAAAGTCTGAAGTTTTTCAACTTCGTCCCAGAATTCGTCGTAGTCGAGAGATTCCATGAGAATAGAAGAAGTTAGAATCAAATGGATAGAGGGTAAAGGGATAAAGAATCAAAAAGGGTAAGAGGGTAAAGAGGAATATTTTTGGTATTTTTGAAAAACATGATGTAAAAACAAAGAATGAAAATCTTTTTGGGTTTTTGATTTTTAAGATGTTTTTGGATTTTTGGATTTTTATAAGAAAATATAAACATATATAGATGGTATGAACAATGAGTGAATATTCAAATCACTAATCTGCTAAACGTAAGATAATTAGCACAGCTCCCCGGCAGCGGCGCCAAAAATTTGATCGGATCCAAACCGTCAAGTTTATCACACAAGCTAACCACTTGTGAATGGTCAACCGTAATAAACTTCAAACAGCTCAGAAACAATGCAATGAAGATCTAGAGGAGTATAGTGTTTCCCCAGGTCGTTAAGTCCCAACGAGCTGTGCGACTGAATAACCAAACGTATAGTGATCGGGTGAATTTGAACGGGAAAAGGTTTGTGATTGATACTAGATGACAAAGGAAAAATGAAAGAAAATTAAAAAGCTAAATTATATTAAATAAACGCTATCACTATTTTTAAAATTTGATTTTCTTGATTTTTCTTTTATAAATTTAAATTGAAAACTACGTGACGTACAAAAGAAAATGTGAAACTGAAGCAATATTAATCCTAAAAATATGAAAATGACATTTTTACAAACCTAATGATAAGAGAAAATTTTTAGAAAAAGAAAATTATTTTTAAAACTATTTATCTAATTATTATAAATTAAAAACTATTTTTACTTATTTAATAATAGCCTAAAATACAAGAAAATATGAAATAAAGCTAGAAAAATGAAATTATGACTTGGAAAAATCTAAAATAACTAAAGAGAATTTTCAAAACTATTTTTATATTTTTCTGATTATTTTTCTATTTTCTATGAATTAAAAACTATTTAAAACTAATTAAATTGCTAAAAATTACTATTTAAACTAAGAAAATTATGGAAAAATATTTTTATGACTTTTGAATATTATAAAATTAAGAAAATTGAAATTGTATTTTTTTGAGCTTTTTCTAATTTATTTGAATAAAAAGCTAATTAAAAATGCTAAAAACTGAAATTAAATGCAGAAAAATAGCAAATGAACAGTGAAAAATATGAAAACTTCCAGAATATTATAAAATATTATTCTAAATATATGAAAAATAATAAAAGTGGTGCAGGTGTTCAATAATTAGGTTCTGTAGTGAAAAGTGCTTATAAATAAGCACTAAAAATAAGCTATAAGTACCAAATGAGCACCAAATTATCACAGAAGCTAGATTATGCTAAAATTACTTAAAACCAACATATTCCAACTATCCTAAACCTCTGAACAACAATCTACAATGATATGGGTCTATTTAAGCACTAGTGCCAAACACCCCTTATGTACTAACTTTAAGCCCTTGTTAAGCCAGCTTATAAAAATCACAAAAATAAACTAAAATCACCATGAAAACCACTACCAACCAACGTGTCTAAATCCAGAATTTCAGCTAATAAGGACTAAAATTGAGGAAACTAAAAATGCAAAAGTGGAAGCTATGGAAACGGGTCAAAATGGGCTATTAAGCTTGCATAAGCTAATAAAAAGCTACCACTACTGAACCAAAGGTTGAATAAGCTATAAACAAGTTATGGGAACTTAGAATAAGCAACAACAACAAGAAAAACACACTAAATAAGCAAAAATAAGGAATAAGCAAAAACGGGAGTTTTGTGAAAAAGGGCTTAAAAGAAGCTAATGAATAAGCAGTTAATAAGCTAAGTAGAGATAAACTAATATTTTTCTAATTAAGATGAGCAGCTAAACTTTAATATCCCAAAAGCTTATATCCTAAATCCTAATGGTAAGATCACAATAAAATTACAAAGTTTATTCAAAAACTGCTACTAGGAAATTTTGACTTTTTTAATTACACTAAGAATTTGACTTTAATGAATTTTGATCACTTCTAAAAGACTGAATATGTTGTATTAGACTATAATAAGATTGATTTAAGCTAGAGTACAAAGTTACAAGCTAATTTGATGAGATTTGCATTTCAAAATCTTAACAGTAAACTGGCTAATTAGGATTAGAAGCTATTTTGACTTTTTGACAAATAAGGACTATGTTTTATAGTTTATCTTGGCTATTTAGAACTAATATAGCATGCATCAAACAAGAACAATGTTACAAACAACCTTAAACACAGTGATAACAACAAATCCAAACACCCCTTATCATTTAGTTACACCAATTAAGCTTAAAAATAGTTTAACAAGCATTTTAATGAAAGAACAAGCAATAAATATTGAAACGAGACTAAATCTAAGCAAAGTAGGCTGAAAGAAAAGGGATGAGCAGTTGGCAATTAGCTCTAATTAGGGGGATGCTAAACTAACTATGGAATTATAAGGACACAAGAGGCTAAATAAAGACTACGGAAACACAATAAGATAAATCCTCAAGAACCTAATTTATATTATCTAAATAGGTTTTCTGCAGTTCCTAAATAAGCCAACAACCTACTGATATGATAAAAAAAATGTTACCTGAGTGATGACTTGCGGTCGAAAACACCCAACGAGTGGCTACTGAGTTTAAAGCTTATCTACCAAACCCACTCCAAATCCTGAAATAGGTCTGCGTGGTGTGCTTGCTGCTGAATAACTCTGAAACACCCACAAGGGACCTTTACGGCTTAAAAAAAATAAACTCCCAAAGTGATCCTAAGTAGCATTGGATAAGGCTAAAGTTAATAAACCTAAACTAGGTACACTAAATGTCATAAGGGAAACCTGAATAAGCTGCAAATGAGACACAATTTGTACAATAAAACAGTTACACAGCTGCTGTTGTTTTTGAAACAGATTCTAATAGGGCTAGGGGTACTTTTGAGGCGAAATAAGCTACGAAAAATAAGCTCTAAAGGCAATAATAAGCTAACACAGATCTAGTACATACATCTAACTACTTGATTTCTACTACCACTAATCCTAACTCTCACCTTAAACGACCTAACTTGCGCCTAGAAAGGAGGTGTCTGTTGTTTCAGGACAGCAAGACAGAAACATTTTTTTTTTTTTTTTCTCTTTTATAAAACTAAACTTAAAAACTTAATTAGAACCTTAGAACACAATGGAACTTAACAAAAGCAAATAAGTTGGAAGCTAAATAAAAGGAAGCATTTTCATTACAATTGAAACATTACAACTACAAGAAAAATACAGTAAAACCAACTTTAAAGCTAAAAATCCTCAGTACCAATCAAGGTTACACTAGACAAATTAAATAATAATGAAAGAAGAGTTAACTGCAGAAATATTTAAGTGAACTGGAATTAATGGGATTGACAAATAAACTAAGATTGCATTGAAAATAAAGGAGTACAATTGAATTTAAATGACAGTAAAAATAAAACGGGGCTAGAAATCTGATTCTAGACAAATTTTTACACTAATCCTACTTCTCCTATTTATATATAAAATAACTTCTGTCTTCAGTCTCTTTTTTAATCATCTTATGGGGTCCTTGCAGACTTTTGAGACTATCCCACCAATTATGAGCCTTTGATGTGGTCTAATTCATCCTGACCTTTGATTTCCACTTTTGGAGGGAAAAGTCATATTGACAGTTGTAGATTGCTTGTAGGTTTGAAGAAGCAATAAATGCTTCTTGGTTATTTGTGGAGGTGGAGGGGACATGGCAGGATAAGGTGAGTGAGGTGGAAAGGGTGATACTTTGGGTGAGTTGCAGAGGATGAAGAGAACAGGTGGTAGGAGGAGAAGGAAAGAGGAAGGTGGGTTCCGATTTTATTATTAAGGGATTGGGTTGGGGTTTTGGTATGGACCGGGTTTGGGCTTTTGATTTGGACTTAAGATATATATTGGATCAATGGCTAATCATAAGGACCAAACTTGTATTTGCTGAAAATCCAAGGACTAAAACTGTAATTCTGAAAAATGTAATCCAAGGGTGAATTTTTCCAAGCTTCAATAGTACAAGGACCTCAATTGATAATTTCCATTTTTACACTTCCAGGGACTAAATCTGCCAAACTTTGAAACTTGAGGGACCAAACATGTAAATTCTCCAAAAGTTCACCATAAGGACCAATTTTGCCATTTATGAATAGTACAAGGTTTATTTTGATTATTTTCATTTTTTTAAGTTAACCAAGGACCATTATTGACATTTTTCAAACTTGAGGGACCTTTTCTGCCATTTGCCCAAAGATTCATTCAAGGATTATTTTTGACAACTTAGAATATTTCAGGGACCTTGAATGATATTTTTACAAGTTTTTGAATTAACAGGGACTAGTTTTGACAACTTTTGAAACTTAGGGGACTAAAACTGCCAATTATGCAAACTTGATACGTTTTTCATCTGATTTTGATATTTTTGCATCTAAAACACATAAAACACTTATTTGTGATATTTTCATCATTTTGATGTATTTCTGAGTGTTTTCAGATGTTTTTGCAGTTTAAATAGTACAAAAATGATGAGTATTTAGACACTCATCACAACTCGCCACGATTAATTTGTACACTAACTCGCTAACATGAACATTACTAAGTCGCTATCAAGAACACATTATACGCAACAGACAATCATTACTAACCAACCAATCATGCAACACCAATCCATGGGCACACTTACCAGGCAATATAGAACGGTTACAATCACAATATTTAACACACTTGCAATCGAAAAACAACAACAAACTCAACGCATTCATCGACACCCTATTGACGCAATACAAACACCATTAATACATTCCAATAACACCAAAATGACCATAATACACAAGCAAAATGGTTCCATAAGAGCACATTCATTAGCAAACCTACGTGGGAATCAAGTGATACGGATCAAATGCTCGGTGGGATCTGTGTAAAAGGTTGTGTTAGTCAAGCATCTACGACATATAATATAGAGCAGAGAGGGAAAGATGCGAATCATACCACTCTTAAGTCGCTAACTTGAACAATTTACGAGAGAGAAAGAGAGAAATATAGAGTTTTAAATTTTTTGAATAAACAGAACAAATGGTAAGTCGCTAATGGTATAGGGAGGGGTTTAAGTCAAGATTACCAAGTTGTCATATTTAGTCCCTGTAGTTTTGTGAGTGATTAGCAACTCGCTATCCTAGAATCATAATAAGTCGCTAAGACTTTTCAAAGCAAGTCTCTATCCTCAAATTTACCAAACCAAGTTGCTAAGACTTTACAAACTAGGTTGCTATTTGTCAAATTATGTGTTACAGACTCATTAATTTCATGAACTTATCAGATTGCAAAATAGCACAGATAGCATAACGAGATAACATAATAAGATAAGCAAACTAACATAATGGATAAACACACTAACAACCTACGTTTGAACACAAAACATAACCAACACTGGCGCAGAAATAAGCAAGATATCTTGAAACAAAAAAATCTCCCCCTCAATCAATGTCAGCAAAGACCATTGATTGACTTTAACCCACCCGTTTAAAATAGGAATATATCAGTTGTTCGAACTTCATCTATGATCCCGTATCATTATTGAATGATATTTCTAGGATCGTAGATGTTATCGATTACAAAGAATATATCCTTTATTAGATGGATAAAAATAACTAAAAAAATATGAACTAAAAAGAATGAAATATTAAAACAGTATTAACCCAAAATAAAAATTAATTATTTATTTTTATTTTTTTTTAATTTTTAGAATTTAGAATATATATATATATATATATATATATATATATATATATATATATATATATATATATATATATATATATATATTTAAATAAAAACTTGATTTGTACACAGATTTAAAAGAGCGAGTCCTGATTCAAGATGAATAGGAGTCAAAGTAAGAGGTACATCAATTCTGGCAAGCTATAGCTCCTGAATGAGCTATATTCATTTCTGATGGGAACCAAGTCATGAAGTTCCTGATTGAATTGAGCATTGTACCTGAAAAAGACTGAGAGCACATTGTACTAGAAGCACATGTAGAATTGCAGTTGGATGGGTTAGAAAAAATGAATAATCTCACTATTTGATGTAACACTGGTTAATACAGACGTATCAATATTAGAGATCTTTTTAGGCTCAATATACTTGAAGAGTTTTCCTGTGGGCATTCACTTAAGGCAAGATCTAGGTATGTAAGTCCGTTTGGATTTTGTGAACTTAAATAATCTGCCAGTGGGAATCCATTTGAAGCAGCTACTAGTAGATTTGTATGTGTACACTTCCCTGTTTTGACTATTGGTCCTTTTGTGTTTTGTTGGTTTCTTAGGGGATTGATCAGCCAAATGATGTTTCTTATGAGAACTAGTCATACTTCTAGTATTTCTGAACTTTGAGCTTTGAACATTTCCCTGGAGTTTGAGATTCATCATATCGGAACGAAGCAATGAAGTGACTGGTTTTGACAAAACAACGTTCTCATCAATTTGGGAGGCAAGCCTAGATTTCGATGATTTAACTCTTTCAGTTCTAAAGGCATTAGGCTGCTTAACTACTGTACGTTTAGAGTGGTTCTGACCAGTTGACTTCCCCAAATTTGATGGTTTTGAAAACTTAGTGTTCATCCTATTTCCAATAGATTTCCTAAGCTCATTTTTTAAGGCAACAATATTGAAGCTCTTATCCTGAATTTGGGATTTGAGGTCATCAATGTCTTTCAATAAGATGTTAGATTGATTGATCAACTTGGAATTGGTCTCCTCTATGTTCTTTCTTAATGACTCATTTTCCCTTAATAGGTTGGACACACATAGAGCTAGTTCAGCATTTCTAGATTCAAGTGTATCACTCATCTCATGACAGTCATATATTTGCACATCTGAGAGTAGGAGTTTCATATTGCATATGGTTGAATCTTTGTCCTGAATCTGGGTTTTTAATTGATTAATTTCAAAAAATTCTTGAAATTCTGGAAATTCCCGATCAATACAAGATTTTTTTGCATAAAAGCTTTCATCCTTTTGTTGTATTTCAACTTCCAATGAAATACAATGTTTTTCAAGAATTGAGTATTTGTTTGAAAGTTCATCATATATCCTTTTTTCAATCATGTCATTAGCTTTAATAGTTTTAGATTCAGGCTCAACCAAGATCGATTTCACAGTATTATGTTCAGAGTTAGAATCAGGTACATTAACACATGAATTACTCTGATTAGTTAAGTGTACCTCATCACATGAAACCTTTTTTGACTCTGAGTCTTTGAGATCAGTACAGTTTTCTTCATCCTCTTTAATTGTTACTGAACTTCTGCATTCATTATCATTCATCGGTTCAACTGATTCGTTGCACGCCTTTTCACAATCATTCCATATCATCTCTTGACATTCATCCACTTCATTCAGCATGTCATTCTTTTGAGCAGCTTCCTTAATGTATAATTCCACATTATCCATGAGTTGAATAAAGGTGTTTCTGAACTCATGAATTTCCATTCCAGTGTGTTTCTTGAATGAAATTCCAGTCATGTCATCATCAAAATCTGAGGAATATTCCCCTCGGATAAGTGGCTGAAATTGATTGAAGATTACTTGAAGAGCTGCATTAGACTTATCAGTTGTGAACTTTTCATTTGTAATTTGAAACCTCAGTTGTTCTAAGTTAAGTAACACAGTTCTAGTCAAGGTGGGAAAGTCCTGACGAAGAATAGCACTGCTTGTTCGATCCATAGCTGTAGATAAAAGTAGATTGAGATGCTGATGAAGTAGTTGAAAGGGCTCAATGTTGTATTCCATTTGCTTTGCATCATTTGCCAGTATTAACACATAATTGTTTTGATTATAAGTTGCAAACTCATTCACTGAAGGGTATTCTGGGAGGCAGTCTGTATCATTATTCTGCGAGGTATCATATAGTGCAAGTACTTTGGTGATTAATGGATCAGTGATATAAGACATTGTGTGGAAGAGTGTGTTTATGGGAATTAGATGTATGTAACTTGCTTCACTTCACCAAGGTATTAAAGACCAAGTCGCTAGGCACCAAATTGCTAAGAATATTAACTGTAAGTCGCTAAGCACCAAATCAGAGTACCAAGTCGCTAGCAAAATTTTGACAGCAAGTCGCTACAAACCAAGTCGCTAAATAGCAACTCGCTAGGCACCAAATCGCTAACACCAAGTCGCTAACTTTCACCAAGTCGCTACCCGTAGTGGAGAATCCACTAAGTGTACTATTTGTCGGCTTGTCTCACTAGACAAGTCGCTAAGCCTAAATCGCTAACAACTTCAACTCTAACTCGCTACCAATTTGCAAAGCAAGTCGCTAACAAGAAAAGCACTCCGTGGGTCAAGTCGCTAGCTAGAAAAAACTCACAAACATCACTTATTAATCCAAAAAAAACCCAACCACGATGATTCAAGCTTACCAAATCAAAACCTAAACACTTGTGATGATTCTAAACCCAAAAGTACTAACAAAATCCAAACTTTAACACTAGAAATCAACCAAATGATGCAAAGACCACTAAACTTTTTCAAACTCAAAAACCACTAGAAATCCATAGATATGTAAGAGATGATCTAACCATGGCTCTTGATACCAATTGTAATATATTGGATTTCACATACACATCATAACATTAACACTTAGGCTTATAGATGATTTAAGAGAGAGAGAAAGTGGGATATTCTAGAAAGAGAAACTCATGTAAGGTTAGATTACCAAAGAACATCCAACCCTCTACCTTACAAGGTAGAGGGTATTTATAGTTTACAAAATAAACGACCTCCTGACGGCCTGTGAATCAGGTATACAATGGGTAAAGACCCGTCCTTCCTCCACGGTGTTGCATTAAACTATTCTATGCTACTAAATGACTAATTAACTACTGAATAACGTAAATAACTACAAATCTACGAGCTAACTTATGCTAGATAATATTTGTGGTGACCGACACTTTACTTATGGAATTTCCAATTCCTAACAAGGAAGCTTAAAAAGAAAAAGAATAACTGGAGTTAAAGATCAAAAGTCATCAAAGAAAGTTGAATTAAGATCTGAAACAAATGATGAACTGAGGAATTACTTAAGGATTGTAGATTTTGAGTATTCTAAAGATGATGCTGAATTGAAGATGAACAAATCTCCAATAACTACTTTTGAAGTTGTAGAGTCAAAAGATGGAAATTATCTGATGTTTCACAAAGAAGATGAAAGTTTCAAGGTGTTCAATATGCTATGGGATTTATTGCATATAATTGATAGAGTGGATTTATTTCATTTACATCATGTCGTGAAAGAATATTTTGAACACAATCCATCAGAAGGATTTGGTTTAGTCTTGCTTGGAGATCTCATAACTGTTTGGGAAACTGAAGAAACAAGTACTGCTGAGATCTGGAAAAACCAAGAAGATTGGGAGATTACTTGCTGGAGATTCTTTGAAGAATCTGGAATACATGTTCTAGAGCTAGAAGATGGGACAATGATTCACATGTTAGCTGATAGAAGATATCCTCTTACATCAGATCTCATGAGGAGGATGCTGGAGCATGGAATGGAAGTTGAAGAAGATAATGAAATTGCACGTTTGGTCATCAAATTGTTTATCAGATGGACTACAATCGCTGATGATGATGAATAACTGGTATGAATCTTAATTGATTAAAATTTTGATATATTAGTACTTTATTCAAAGTACTGCTGATCAAACAGTACTTTAATCAAAGTACTGCTTAAAGTTTTAAACCAGTTACTGATTTTGAAAAGAAAACTTTTGTTAAGTGTTAAAAATTTTGAAACAAAGGTTAAAAGAAATAAATGGTTTTTGAGATGGTAACACCAATAGGTTATCAATCCACCATGGTTACAAAAGGATTGGCTAATCCATGAGCAAACGGCTCTAGTAAAGATATCTCAAATCCGTTTTATAGTTAACAACTTGCTAATAAGTTGTATGGTAATCAACTCACCATATCAGTAATGTGAAGAGTTGGCCAGCCCACAAGAAAATGGCTTGTGGTAAAGGCTGTGGAAAAACCATTATATGGTAATTAGTTCACCATGATGAAAGAACTAACTAGTCCAAAAGGGTACAGCTTTTGGTAAAGACAAATCAAATCTGTTGATAGCTAATGATTTGCTAAAAATCATATAGTTATCAGTGTACCATGATCTTACACATCAAAACATTTGGCTACTCCAGAGTTAATGGCTTTGGTAAAGAGACATCAAATCCATTAAATTTTCAATGACACACCTCTTATAGGAGTTTACACACCTGGAAGTGATGAGAATAGACTGAAACTTAACTGAATTAAATGTATAATTGTCTTATGTTGCTAAAAAGATGGAGCTTGCTGAATATTGCTGAAAAGAAAGAAGATTGCTGCTTGATGCTGAAAAGAATTAGACAGATAAAGACAACTTTGATGATGATATAAGCACAGAATCTACAAAGATAAAATTTGAAGATAAAGTCACAATTCCTCTTTGAAGACAAAGATGTTAAAGCTAAATATACAAAGGAACTTGAAATCAAACAAGTAGAATTCAAGTTAGGGGAGGATTGTTGGGATACAGAAAGTCAAAGTACTGAAGAGTTAAAGTGCTGAAGATTAACAAAGTACTGCAGAAAGACAAAGTACTGCAAGAAGTCAAAGTACTGCTAAAGAAGAAGTCAAAGTACTGCTGTCGAAGTCAAAGTACTGCAAGGCTAAAAGAACTGTTATATTCGTTTATGGAAAGCTTTGTAATTCTAGAATATTCTTTATTAGATTACTTGTCGTACAAGGATACAAATTGTAAACCGACTAGGGTTATCCTTGAGCCTATAAAAGGATCCCTAGATTGGCATTAGATGTACGCGTATTATTAGAGTTTTAGAGAGTTCGATATTATTAGAGTTGTAAAAGAGTCTGCATAACAAGAAGATTTAGAGTTATTAATATAATTATTGAAAGTTAAAATTTATATTCTTCTTAGCTTTGTTAAGTAAATTCCGCATACTTCATAAAGTTTGCTCAGTGTTTCATTGTTAATAACTTAGGATTTATCCGAGGTTATTAAACCTTAACAAGCTATTTAAGTTAGTTTGGTTAGAGTACATCGATCCAACAAGTTGTGACCTTGAAAGAACTAAGATACTAAGAAATAAATAAGATAATTTGATAATGGTAGGATAAAATGGATAGAATTATCCTAATTACACAGAAATAAGAGTTTAGGATAAAGAGATACAAAAGTGAAGCTTAACCAAGATTATAGTTATGAATTAATTCTCAATATTAAGGTTCAATATAGTGGGTGAATATCGCCAGACTCCTTTGGTCAATTCGTCTTAGCCTATGATCTAGTCTATGGAAACTCGGCCGTTAGGAACTTAGACTTCCCCTAGCTTCTTAAATACCTTTACTTGATAGGTGATCATTTGGTCAGTTCGCACATGAAGAATGGTTGTACTATTGCCAATTCCTTCCATACTTTGCAACCTAGTGAGTTGAGGTCAGTTGGTCAATTCTCACAACCCTCTAGCTACTAACAAGCTTATAATATTACCGAAACTAGCGTTCTATGATAAGACTAAGTAGATGTCTATAAAGAAAGATAAAGAGGATAAATAATATAAATATAAACTTGAATTAATAACATGAATCCATAGTATGATTTCTAGAAAAATATAAAAGAATCCAAACTCGAATACAAAGGAAATCGTAGATGAGAACTTCGTTCCTCATGCTCCTAAGCCATAATTCTTCTTCTGTGTTTAATCTCCCCAAACCCTAGAAAGGTTTGGGAAAGGAGAGATGATTTGAAATGCAGAAATATTCAAGTATTTATTGGCGTAAAACCTAGCTAAGGCGTAACATTATGACACAGTTACGCCGTAGTTCTTCATAAGCAGAAATATTGATGCTTATCCATAGTTACGGCGTAACCTGAGCTGATGGTTACGCCGTAGTCTTCATAAAAATATCAATTACGCCGTATCATAATCTGATTGCTATGGCGTAATCTCATTACGGCGTAACTCTATTACCTTGTTACGTCGTAGTCTCCATATATATGATTACGGCGTAACTTCATCACTTAGTTACGCCGTGGTCTTTAGTGAATGTGAGAATAATCCGTCCTTGAGCTCAGAAATGTCCAAATACCGCTTCTTCATAGTAAATAACTCCTAAAATGAAATAAGAAGGAATAAGGATGATTCTAATAGCATTTTAAGCATAATATGTCAATAAAGGGGGAAATTAACACTAAGAATATTAGGATAATTTGATGGTATCATTCGTATCATTTCTGCTTCCAAAATGTATAAATAGAAGATCGACTGCCAACTTTTAACACACAATACCACATACAGAAAAGGTGACGACTGACCACACAAGACACCACCGGAAGGACGAATTCAGAGCAATAAAAAGGTCCTTATAGTGCATCAATTCATAGAGAGATTCGTTTAATTTGTTTAGTACTCTTTCAATCGTTAGGTTAGCGTACCTTTTACTATTTGATCGTATTGAAATATTTCCAACCATTTTTAGAGTATATGATGTTTAACTGGATGCTCATGCGTATGTTTTGATTACTTTATTAGTTTATCGTGCCTTGTATGCTATTTGGCTCGCACAATTACATCATTGACATCTTTTGCATGATTAATGTAAGCCCTAACGGGTTAATTAATAAATAATCTAGTTATCATTAAGGTGGACTTTATGCATTTTTAATTAATCGTGACAGGATTAGTTTTTTGGAAGACTTAAAGAAAGAATCTAGGGATCTAGGGGAACTAGACGTATGAATGATATATGCAAACACGTGAGCAACCAACAAGAAAAACCATAATTAGTACTCATAATATTTAAATAAACTATTAACGAATACATCTCCCTACTATCGGCTTGACCTCTTATTTGCTATCTGTTTTCTGATCTGTGTACGTGTGTGTCATTCGCCTCATTACTTTTACTTATAGTTTTACTTAATCTAAACATCGTGCCAGTCTCTCAAGCTGAAAACCCCCTTGCGTTAGATTGGTTTAATTAGACTAACTTTAGGATTAAAATACTGATAGATATTGAAGTGTTAATGTTTCACTCTTAGTGATCGACACTCTATTTACCAACTAGGCTACATTGATCGGGTACACTTCCCGTTAGTGTTTGTTATAGGTTAAGTAGGCTAAATATAAATTTAAAACTTGAATACAATAATCTATACCTACAACGATAGACACATCACTTTCTAGGATAGTTTTTATTATATATAGTGTTTACAGCCGATTTTAAGCGAGGTTTCGTGTTCGTTTTCTTAGGAATTTACAAGTTATATTAGACAAGAAGATTCAAGTGCATACTGGAAGAGAAGCACATCATTGATCTTATCTTCTTGGAGGAGGATTTAACCGTATTTCTATATCGTCTATGCAGAGCAAATCAGGGAGTATTAGTTTCTCCAATCTCTTTTATTTTTTCCGTTATCATATCTTTGGTACTTTTTAAGAACATTGGAGAGAATGTTCAATTTAAGTTTAGGAAGAAAAAAAATGACACCTTAGAAACTAATCACTTACTTGATATTTGTCGTATTTTCTAGTAATTGTGTAAACCGAAAGAAATACTTGTTAGGGTAATTTTAGCACAAAATTAAATTTTTTATGACATTTACGAGTAAAGTTTAGTCTTAATAAAGCGTCTCATGGATAGGAGTTATATAGCTAGCACAAAACCCTACCACTCAAATTCCACCCCAAAATGTGAGGTTCACCTTTAGATATATAAGATAAAAGCATTCACTTTTAATGATTGTACCGGTAGTATATAGATTATAGAACTTGTTTTTGTGATGCATTCCGAGATCGCTAGTGAGACTACATTCGTGTAGTTAGGATTAACTAAATGATAAGAGGCATTAGGATAACTCTTATTTTAAACCTGTTTATATAATTACATTGGCTACACTGGTCGAGTAGTTACCCCACACCCTTGCTATGTACTCATTTTTAGTACAAGATACCCTTAGTTATCCCATCTGAGCCTATCCTTTTCGCGGTTCTCGTGATATTTTGGTAGATTCCAAAATATTAATGAAGAGCATTGTTTAGAATCCACCCCAAATGTACACCTAAATCGCCTTAGCGTTTTTTGTATGCACTCATTTTTAGTGCATTATTGTTATTTGTTAAACCCTTAGTTAAATGTCTAGTTGATTACATGGTTGCTAAGTCAAGTCATATCTTACATATACAGTTTTGGCTGATTGGGACTCATAGGTTTTGTAATATTTATTATGGAGTAATGGGGACGAAGTCAAAATTATAATCCCCACATCTACGTAAATGTTTAAGTACTCCAAGTGTTTTGATCTTCGTAATTCGGGTCATTAGTTAATTTTTTATATATTTAAAAGTTCAAGTGTATGAATGCAACTATAAATCCCTTATGATGTATTATTTTGCGGATGGTAGGGCAAAGAGTAGATAGAAAAAAAAGAGAAAAAAAAAAAGAAAAGAAAAACATGGACTAAAATCCTGCCTATATATCTTTTGTTTAAGTCAAGAAAGTGTCAAGAAAATTATAAAAAGAATTAATAGTTAGTGAGTTGAGTCTAGCAACGCCACGTTATACATGTGATTAGCTTAGATAATTAACTTGCCACCAGTAAAATTATCTTTATCCACAAAACCGAGTTTCCATACCCTTACAACTAACGTTACAACCCTTTAAAAGCTCTCTTTGATAGTTTATCCTAGGTGCTTACGCCAAAGCGGTGGAGATTTGATATTTTCTCAAGCATATGGAAATCTATGTGCTATGACAGGTAGAGAGTGTTTAATTTTCCCGTTTCCATAAATTTTATACAACTTATACACCAGAGAGATGAGAGAATCCAAACACTTTATGTAAGGTGCTAGTATATATTTTTCGTGCTTGTTTTGACTATTGTAGAACTCGTAATGTTGAAAATTATTTTAAACCAATGTTAAATGGCCCTTAACTTTTAACTTGATTTGATATTTTCTCAAGCATATGGCAATCTATGTGCTATGACAGGTAGAGAGTGTTTAATTTTCCCGTTTCCATACATTTTATACAACTTATACACCAGAAAAATGAGAGAATCCAAACACTTTATGTAAGGTGCTAGTATATAATTTTCGTGCTTGTTTTGACTATTGTAGAACTTGTAATGTTGAAAATTATTTTAAACTAATGTTAAATGCCCCTTAACTTTTAACTTGATTGGATAAAAATACATTTGCTTGGGGACAAGCAAATCTCAAGTGCAGAGATATTTGATAAGGATTTAAAATGTGCGTTTTTAAGGGGTCATTTAACCTCTAAACTCGTTCGTTTGTAATCAATTATTGCTCTAAATTGTTCTTTTTCATATTTTAGATACTTGGGACGCAAAAGCTGAAAACCAACATGTTTTGGGTTATTTTGGACAAGAAAATGAAGAAAACGACCAAGTCGCGAAAGAAGTTAGGAATGGAGGCCTGACGGTGTCACTTGTATTTTTTGTCTATTTGAAAGGTGGGTCCAACTTTTTTAATAAGACAAAAATGTCAAGTTGGTTAAGCAAAAAAAAAATAATAATAAAAAAAAATAAAAAATAAAAAAATTGGTCGCATAAAACATCATTTCGATCTAGCAAAAAACATCCAACTAACTTTTGAACATGTACTGAGATATCTATGGGGTCACACGGTTTACTAGTCGCATAAAACTAAATTTGAAAACTCATTTTTTTTCTAGAAAATGAACCCACATATATAAAAGTGGCTGCTTTTAGAAATACATGACTTCAAATATTGGTGGAGGACATAAAGATTCATCTTCCGATGTTTAAATGATGCAGCTTGAGAAGAAATGAGTATAAATATTAAGATAAGGTGGGACAAAATAAAATGGTTTGTGAAGTGAATAAGTATTCTTCACACAATCTTTTTCGACATCCTCAATAGTTCCCAACTATTTGGATAGATAGAAAAAATAATAATTCAAATACTCCGTATAAGTTTTGGTTTACTGACTTCTAAGTGACCGACATTTTCTATGTCTCTTTCCAACACTATTTCATGACCATCTTACTATAACATCACAAAAAATCATACTAAAAAAAAACACCCGACACACACAAACAAGTCTCTTCTTCCTTTTTGGTTTGAAATAAATAGGTCGGTCAAACGACCACTCCCCCTTTTCTTCTCAACCGACCGACTTCTCCCAATCTCCTGTTCCAACCACTAACACCCCAACCGACCGACCCAATCCCCCTTATTACAACCAGTCTTAGCATATTATGCTGTATTTAGTATTTAATAAAAACGTAATTTTAAAATTTTCTTAATAAATACTTCTTTCGTCTCAAAATTATTGTCATAAGAGATAAATTACTAAGTTTAATACTGGACCCACTATAAATCTCAACCAGTCAACGAGAATATTTTCTAGTTTTTACTAAAAATGAAAAGTGAACAATCTTTTTGAGACATTCTAAAATAGAAATATGAACAATTATATTGAGAGGGAGGGAGTATTAAAGAAACACATAAACTACCATAAATAAAGGGGCATTTACATATATATGCTTGCAAAATTCAAAAATTACATATATATTATTTTGATGCATTAAAAGCATTGTACTTTATGCATTAAAAACTAGTAAAAAGGATATATATATGTAATTTTTGAAATTTACAAAGATATACATGAAATTATGCCTAAATAATTTATGATTTAATGATCACAAATGTATAGAGTATTCTATAGAGAGAGTGAAATCTATAAAAACATGTGTTGAAAAACATTCTTTTTTTTTTGGAACTAGAAAAACATTCTTTTTAAGTCTTAACTCTTAAGTCAAACAAGTCAATCAGACGATCAGTTCAGCATTTCAGTGTCTTTTTACACTATTTCAATTTTACTGGTCACTTTTTCATACCAAACTCCATATTTAAACATTATTAGTTACAGTACATCTCAATGATTCATCATATCTCTTTATAATTACACTAAATCAATAAACCTTAAACAAAATCTAGTGTTTTTTCACTTGTAAATCTTGTTTCAGAATCAAATGGAAAAGAAACTGAATTATTGGAGTCTGGGTCAATTATACTTGAATATATATGTTGGTTGTTTAGTCATATCTTGTTATAAAATAAATGCTGATTCTTTCACTATATCAAGCTTTACTTATGGAAGAACTGTGCTCAGACCTTATGATTGGAGATATATTAAAGGTACTCCAATATCTTTACTAATGTTAAATGGTATTTTTTTTTTACTATATTACTTTGATTGTATGATGATTTTACATGGTGGGACAAATTCAAGTTTGTGAATTTTTTAGTTGAATGATTTTATGTTGGTGGATTGGCATAAATATACTATTTGATGTATAATTTCAGTTAAAGTTAGTATGATTATAGAAATGATGTGTATAAGTGTATTTATCAAAAAAGCTATCAATCAGTATTTACAATTAAGTTTGATTTGATTATATATTAACCATAGACAGTGAGCTGTTTATATAGTCTTATGAAAGTGATATTTGATCATTACTGCCCTAGTTATGCTAAAGTTTGATAGTATATAACCATATGCAGTGAGCTATTGCAGGTGCTCCTAAGTTTCTTGGTGGTAGTTATCTTGATATTTTATATTAATCGCAATATTAATCTTTGTTTAAGTTTATTTGAGAGGAGTATATATTGTCTTTATGGTATATAAGGCTGTAATTTCTAGTGCTACTTGTTGAGCTTTTGGTCAAGGATTTTCTTAAGGTTTATTAGACAGAATTGGCATCATCGGGAACTACTGGTTGAAGAGTGAATAATCGATACAAATAAACTTTTATAAAGTACTTATCAAATGCAACTAGTTGAGATAACACTCTTGCTATTTTTGTATTGCAGTCCTCAATAGAATGGATGAATTAAGGTGACTATATACCATTATTAGATCGTCTTCTGATGCATTTATTTGTTTTAAGATTTTGGTATCACATTCGTTTTTATTACATTATAATATGCGAGAAAAATAGAGAAGCAGAAAACAAGATTAGCACATACTTTGATTTATGGCCAATAATTACTTATCGTATGCTAATTCATCTGCATGTTTATTGTTGCAGTTGATTTACCAACATGGTTCTCTTCAATGACTGTATCTCTAGAGTCGGATGTAAACATTGTAAGTGTGTTCGTCTACGTTACCAAAACTGCGCAAACGTAAATCAGTAAAGATGTCATATAAATGCTGCATTTTTGGTTAATGTGCAAGTGCTTTCTTATTCATGTAAATGCTGCATTATTAAGACGTCAATATTTCAGATTCGTGTATATTACATTCCTTTTAGGTTTCTTGCTTAACATGCTCTTCATTATTTGCAGGATACAAATAGAATTAGGATGACAGACATAAGTAATCTACCAATGATTTGTGCTCGTGAAGGCAGTCCTCCTTTGCCCGACACATATAATACTTCTTTTATTGGTTTAGGTACAACACGAAATTTATTCCATTACATTAACTCCCCTCAGTCTTGTATATTCCAACTTTTTGTGGAATATAAGGTCCCATTTTAGTTTGCAACACATACTCAGATCTGCATTTTCCACTGAAAGTTTTGAATGTTATGCGGTCAATTGAATACATCATTTAAAATTCCCATCTTGGCAGATTCTTTAATCTACGTTTATTTTTTATTGGTTCACTGCTGCAGTGCCTGATCCCATTTTAAATGGATCTTTAGCAATAGAAGGCCTTCAATTTACCGAGAAATGTTATCCCATGCAGAAAAATATACTGATAAGACTGACAAACGAGCAGGTTGACTTTCTTTATATATTGTCACATGAATTCTACTTGCACGCGTGCATCTGTATCAGTATCCATCTTCTTAGTGGCTAAACACGGTGTTGTTGTACAGATTTCCCCTGGAGAATGGTACTTTGGGTTATTTAACGGCATTGGGTCTGCGAGGACTCAATCAAAGATGGTAATTAGATATTATCTCCAATGCTTGTATCGATTGTTTATAATTTTCTTTTATCATTAGAAGTACTCCATGAACATTGGATGTAGTTTAAGCGAAGTGTCTAACTACATATCAAATGCCTAAAATACCCTTAAACAATGATAATATAGGAAATTTTGTAGACCCAAATCAAGTAATCATGTTTCAAAAGATTACCATAATAATTCATATGAATGTATCCTGGTCTTTCATTACAGATAAATCGAGGGTCAGGGTATTCTTTTGGTGGGAATGTGAGTGTTGAAGGTTGTTTGAGCCCATCCATGTCGGGGCAATTTTGCAATCACACAATTGATCATCTTTCATGCGTTGACCAGAATTCAACTCAGGGAATCATCACTTCTTGTAGAAACAATGGTGGAAGTTCTTGCATTCACCAGAACGAATCAAAACTTTATTCTTTGGATTTGTTGGGAGTTTCAGAAGAGATTGTTATATCAGCAACCAATGTCATATTCAACCAAACACAGCTTTCAAATAGTACAAATAACGGTAGTAGTAATATTGTACTAATGTGTTATGCTCGACATGGTGGGATATCATCATCATTATTACATGATTATTCGGGGAATATCAATAATAACCCTTTGGTTATACGATCACCAAAAGTTGGTCGGTGGTATATTACAGTTATACCCCTTAACATCTCAAATGGAACTGTGGAGACCATGAGTATTTGCTATTCATTGGAGTGGAAAATAGTTCGTTGTCCTCTGGATAAAGCTGGATTGAATTGTACGTGGGAAAGATACATGCTTCAGGTTTGTTACTATCTCTTTTTGGGCTTGCTTATAAACGGATTATTGCTCCAAATTTGAGTAGATACCAACTGGCTTATTTTAAAGTCTGCTTATTACTTGATTGCTTATTAGCTCTACAATAAGCAGATAGACAGATTCATACAAACACTCCGAACTGCTTATCCATTTAATAAGTAAATAAGCAAAATCCCATTCACCCTCTTAATAAAGTCATTTGCACATGAAAATCGTGATATTAGATATAGTCTCATTTTGTGGGTCTTTTGTATGTAAAAAGGGTAATAAAAACATTGTGGTGATTCCCATTCTACGTGAGGGAAATGTAGATGGAGCCCACATTTAGTTTCTTTTATTATCTGTTGTTATATTCTTATAGGAAACGCATGAAACATGCAGACAATTTTGAGGAAGAATCCATCGGTACCTTTTGAATCATATTATTTACCAGTCAGCGATAAAGTTTATTCGAATTCTGCCAATTTTCTTCTCGAACCTCTCCTTAGCAATTCATCAATTGGTCAAAAGCAAAGTCAACATTTTGGTTGGACTTATTTCCTTGTAGACATCCCTTCAGCTGCAGCCGGAGGAAGTATTCACATTCGATTGAATTCAGAGACAAAAATAAATCACGAAGTATATGCATCATATGGGGGATTACCGTATGAAGAGCAATGGGATTACTTTTATGCGAATTCGACTAGCAACAGTAATGGTTCTATGTTTTTTAAGTTGTATGATTCAAACGAGAAGAGGGTTAGTTTTTATATCTTGTATGTTAGAGGAGGAACATGGAGTTTTGGTGTAAAACATTTGATTTCTGCTGGTAATACCTCAGAAAGTCAAAGTCAAACTACCATGTCTATTTCGATTGAAAGATGTCCTAAAAGATGCTCGTCTCATGGAGCATGTCAAAATGTTGTGGATATGAGTGGTTTGTCTCTCTACAGGTAGTTATATATTGTCCACCGTGTTTAATCATTTTTATATATGTTCTATCAACCAATAAAAGGGTATGATTAAGAAAATGCGCTAAAATAAAGCTCTCAATGTGTCGACGTGTCTAGTTGGTTAGAAGTTGGCTAAAGAGTATTTATATGCTTAAACTTCCTAAGATCATGTAATTTTCAGATAGTTTTATATCAGATATATTTTCGTAATCATAACTCAATGCTTTAGTAACTTAAAAAAATGGGCAAAATGTATACTTGGCTCATCACCGCCTGACCGTTTCCTGCTCTAATATCTACCTTTTTGACCCTGTATGCAACCCACTCATTTTTCCACCTCTTATTCGGAGTCACTTAGATTCTAACTTGATATATGTCAGCTACTGTTCGTGTGATCGTAACCACGGTGGCTTTGACTGCAGTATCGAAATCGTCTCACATCGAGGTAAACTTATTTTCTGTCATTCAGTAGATCAATAGATCTTGGACTTAATTTGAACTTGCGAGTCCGACATTGATATGGTGTTCGTTGTATAATGCAATATCGTGGACTCTTTTGTAGGGCATGTATGGCAATCTGTTTCACTTATTGCATCAAATGCTGCATTTGTATTTCCAGCTTATTGGGTGCTCCGTGAGAAGGTAATTCTCTGACTCCCTTTTTCCGGGTTAAGTATAAGTTTGACTTTTGAAAGTTAAAAGCACAGAGTTTAGGTACTCAGACAAAATTAGATGATAACCTGAAACTACGTGTGAGGTCAATATGGAACATTGCAATATTCCTCACATGTCTAGACGTCTATCATTTCTGCAATTAGTATCATATCTCAAGCTAAAAATAAATTATGTAACTTTTCAAAAATCAACATAAAGGGGACATTTTTTTATTTTATTTATTTATTTCATATGAGACAGACATGAGTGGAATTATGTAATTCTTGCAGGCATTTGCTGAGTGGGTGATATACACATGTAGTGGAATTTCAAGTGGGTTATATCATGCATGTGATGTCGGCACATGGTGTGCTTTATCTTTCCATGTTTTGCAGGTACTAATGCATTAGATTTTTCTATCTTTGTCAATTTCTGATGTTACTGCATAATAACTTAATAGATAAATGACCTAAAAGGACATTTTCGTGAAATGGAAATTTTATCTAACAGATTAGCTAAAAATATAGGGTGAGAAAGAAAAAAAAAAAAAAAATAATCCTGACATAATCAGTTTTGTTATGCAGTTCATGGATTTTTGGCTTTCATTCATGGCTGTCGTAAGCACTTTCGTATACTTAGCCGATATCGATGAAGGGTCAAAAAGAACAATTCATACGGTTGTTGCCATTCTTACGGCCCTTATGGCTGAAAAAGGAGCAACGAGGTAAGCCTGATATGCTTTATGGGCTTAGAAGTGTTTGGTTATGCATGAAGGACGTTCATCAACGTTTTGCTTCTTTGACTGGTTCTAGTGCTTAAATTTCTGCAGATCTTCCAATATTATTCTTGTTATAGCAATCGGAGCAGCAGGTCTTTTCATCGGCTTCATGATTGAGTTTTTTAGGCATTATAGACGATTTTCATTTTCATTGGAACTCTTCTTAAATCTGCTTCATAGGTGAGTTTCTCTATATACATTTACAGTCTCCAAGAATTGGACGCTTAGACATTTGGGGTCAAAACTAGTATATTTTATATTTATAAATGGCATATTTTTTGTTAAAATTCAAGCCAACATTCTTCATATTTGGTGCTTGTTTTTTGAATGTAAATCTGAATATTATTGACATCATATCATTTGACAAATCTGTTTTCAGGTGGCAAACGATTAAAGTATGGTGTCATAATCTCTTAAAGACAGTTCTTAAACGATTTCGGCTGTACTTTGTGGTCGCCGGATTTGCTGCACTGTCAATGGCAGCCATAAGCTGGCATCTCGAATCGACCAGAAGTTACTGGTTTTGGCACAGGTGAGTGTATAATTACTTCTAGACTAAGCACACTCTACCCCCTTGCAATTTCCGCTAAAAAACCTTTGACGGCAAAGGAAAGTCTTTTATTTTATGGTGGTCTAAGTGGTGTTGAGAATCATTATAATACATTTGTCAAACTTTTACCTTCCTCGATTTTTAGTGTCAAATCACACAAATTGTTTTTGCAGTATGTGGCATGTATCAATATACACATCTTCCTTCTTTTTCGTATGCTCGAAAGTCAATGCAGTTAGTTGTGCAAATGGAGAGGCGGCTCAAAATACAAGTTATGAGTTAACTCGACAAGACTCCCAATCAAGAAATCAAGCCCAACCCCAAAATGAGCGAGTTCAGTAGATGTTTTATCCATTCTTTCTATTTTTACTGTCATGTTGTTGTAAGAGGTAAGCTAGAATTGTATATAAAAGGTCATCAGAACATGATGTAGAAGTAACAATTTTTCCTATCCTTTTTGTGTGGAGAGTGGGGGCTGATATATTGAAATGACAGAGGGGTAGTGTATTCACAACTTTGTATTATTTAACTAATTCACAACTTTGTATTATTTAACTTTTGTAACACATGTATTAAGGTTACATCTTGAAGCCGACGAGTCTTGGTACATCGACACATATGTAGAGAGATTAAAAGGTTTAAATGATGGATTGGTAAGAAAAACAGCCTTTTATGATATTACTACAACTGCATTTTACTGGATAGTGAAATACCGGCCATACAAAATGAATTCACAAAGGCAAACACAGCTTGAAGTTGCGGTTTTTCTCCGACACATAATTGACAAACTAGTATATATTGCAACTAAAAATTACAATGACATTATATGTACATAAACTGGAAGCTATAGTGTGTGACCACGAAAAACACTGATATTACATGTAAATAAATTCAGTATAAGAAGCAATATTCAATGTATTTGCTGACAGTATAACAAATTTTTCGCACCCAATGATATACAAACCTCTAATGATTGAATATATAATGCACAAAAGGCTGGTATCTAACACACTAACATATAAACCCCAAAACAATCGTCTTTGACTCTTTTTTTTGTTTGCTGAAACGGTAGATACCAATACGAAGGTACAATCTTTTTCATTTATCTCAAACAAGCCTTCACTCAAAAAAGACAGGCTTGTTTGAGATATATGAAAGCTGAAAGGATTACTTACATTCCCTTACAATCTTTCTTATGGTCTTTTCCCAACTGCATTGTAATGACGGAACTCGCAAATTTGAAATTACAAACCAAGTATGTTTGGGCCCCTCGAAACAAAATTCAGAGTGATACCATATCAAACTAGCATTTCTTTGTAGTCCTTTCTGATGTTCCACAAAACCTCAGCACATCTCCTCATGATTGGCCTGTTATGTCTATGAGATGCAACACATTGTAAAGCCAGTTCTAGAATCTTCTCGAGAGCTAACCTGTTGGCATCTGATTTTTCTAGGTTTGGATCCAATACCGTAATTGCATCACCATCTGTAAACTTCTTCATTGCCTGTAATTTCCACCAACTGAATGAGAAACACAATACATTAAAAGGTTATGAGAAAGAGTACATTAGTCTTTTTGAGTACATACCCATTTAGCTGTTACACGTTCTTTAAGTTCCCTTTTGGCTTCAATAGGCCTCCGACCAGTGACTAGCTCCACAAGCAATATACCAAATGAATAAACATCACTTTTTTCTGTGAGTTGATATGTCTTGAGATATTCAGGATCTAAGTAGCCTGCAGTCCCTTTAACCTGAGTCGAGACATGGGTCTGACCTAATTCTGCATCAGCTGCTCGGCGTGCAAAACCAAAGTCTGCAACCTTAGCTCGTAGCTTTTCAGTGAGCAGGATATTTGAAGACTTTATATCCCTATGAATTATAGGGTGGTCTGCATTCAAGTTTTCACAATATTAATTATCAACGTCTTGTACAATATATTTCATAGATTAATTGTCATGGTTTAAGGAGACAAGGAGAACCTGTATACGTGTGCAGGTACGTGATAGCGTGTGCTACATCTATAGCGATATCTAGACGAGAGGCTAGACTAAGAACATTTCCATTAAAACCTGCATTTTTCATATAGTTGTTAACCGAGGGACCACCTTATAATAAAAAAAATAGAAGTTGAAGAACCGTTATTGCCATTTAAAAAAGCTTGGTCATTTGTAAGTCACATCATTTAACCATACACCACCAAACTAATGGCATTTGTCCATTTCACCTTCACCAACTAAATGAGAATTGGTAAGGTAGAAAGGGACTTTAAATGGTGAAGGGTAAAATGGTAAAAAAACATTATTTCAAATTACTTCCATATAATCAACTTGCTAGTTCACATACAAATTTGAGTTTCTTTTCTGAGTAAGAAACAACTCACATTCCAAGTGTTCACGAAGCGTCCCATTAGGAACGTATTCAACAACAATGATCCTTTCATCTCCATGCTCTAAGTAACCATAACACTTAACCAGATTCAAATGTTCCACCTGTGATAACGCCTGAATTTCACTCTTGAACTCGCCTCCAAGATTCTTATCATACATACTCTGCACAAAACAAATCAAATAGAGCAACTTGCTGTTGGATATGAAATTCATTTTATGCTTAGTTTTGTGTAATTTTGAAAGCTACGAGCACTAGGAATAAGAATCTTAGATGCACAACTAGTTTCAGGACTGACCTTTTTGGCACGTTTTACAGCGACGAGGGTTCCATCTAGAAGCTGACCTTTATAAACAGTCCCAAATCCGCCTTGACCAACTTTAAGAGTTGGGGAGAAGTTCTTTGTTGCCTTGTTGATTTCAGCCATTGTAAATTTTATACTTCCAGGCTCTCTCATATGTGTTAAATCATTCTGGACCGCGTATATACCACGAGGAGTGCCTCGCTTCTTTCTTTCCGCCGAATCAGAAGCCCCAGAAACATCTATGAAAAACAAACAATTGCGCTCTTAATTAAGGGTACAATAAGCTCTAAAAACACAAAAAATATAGTTTTGATAAGCAAGAGCATGCATTCAATGGTAAGAGTCATTCACGAAACTATGGAAACATGCAAAACTGAAAATGCGAGAAGAAACCTAGCTTTAAAATGCCATAATTTCCACCAAAAGCTCACAAACAATGGGCACAGTGTTAGAGCTTTGCTTCAACCATCGGAACCAAATTCCTTCATTCAGGGCTCTCTCTGAATTAAACTTTTTTGTTTTTTGCTTTTCTTCCCCGTGATTTTTAACTTGATTAAATTTTACTTTATAACGCAGATCACTTAAAATAAACATTGTGCCGATTATATTAAGGCAAAAACTAGTTTTCAAATTTTATCTGTACATCAGAAGGGTCACTGAATAATTTCTGCAAAACACTGATAAACGTACGCTCACCAATCCACACGCCCAGCCCAGTGGCGGATCTAGAAATCCGGAGTAGGGTGTGCACTGTTTGAGCGAATTGTTTTTGAATTCGGGTTATTCGGTTCTGTTTGTTTGTGTTAGGGTATTTTTGTCTCTGAATTGTTTTTCAAATTCGGGTTGTCCTTTTGTTTTGTTCTTTACGTCGGGTTATTTTAGATTAATTTAGTTTATCATGTACGTTACTTGAGATTGGTTTGATAATTCGGGATAATATATAATAGTAACACTAAACAAGTATAAAAAGTTAAACCAAGTCTAACTTACTCAGATCAACATACAAAACAAGGAAGAAAAAAAATCAACATGTCACAGTTTCGTGTTTCTAGAGTTTTATGTTGTCATGTATATAAACTTTTGGCCTTTATAATAAAGATGAGAGAAAATATAATAATCTTTCCCCATAAATTATACAACTAAGCACTCCCTCACCCTCTTTTTCATCTTCAAGATTAACAAAATAAGACTCATTCCATTTCTATTACAGATTTCTACATTTTTTTTTTTCATTTTCCAGAACGGTAAAATGGTCTTATAGATCTGGGTGTGCACTCTATTTTTTTCTTTATGCACCCAATGTATATTGATTGACTATAACTTCAAACAAAAAATAAAATTACACTACAAAGAGGAATTATAGGGTATGCACTTATATACCCTGCTTAAGCTGTAGACAATATGTGAAAGGCAATACTTACTGAGCGACACACTTAAAAAAGTTAGCATATGGGAAAGGTTACCGATTTACTGTCACACATTTCATTATTTCCTCTAAACCAATACATTGCTTTCATGTTAGAGAGAGAGAGAAAAAAAAAAAAAAAAAATTGCTTTCAGCATTAACATTTTCACATTTAAGAATTCCTAAGGGTTAATGTCATAAAATAGCAACGTACTTTATAGAACTTTCTATTTTGATAACTAAACCTTTTTTTTTAAATCCAAGTTGGTTATTATTCTTTCTTGCGTAAGTCACAATTGTGATAACATTTCAAAATGTTTAGCGTGTCATATATTACACTCAAATATTGAAATGTTTTGATGTTTGAACAGGTATGTTAAGAGAACGGGGCAAAATTAAGAAATTACAATAATCGAAGATTTTCCTGTTTCTCCTTACACCCCACCAAAAATAGATGAACATTTAAGTATAACTAAGAGCATCCACTATGATAAACTATTATAAGGCTTTATAAATTAATTTTTCTATGCCACATCAATAAGTTTTAGACCTTTTGAGTTAATAAACCTATTTCTACTATGGTATATTTATAATTATGTCAACAACATATGCGTTTAATGTCTTGAGATTACGAAGATGTCTAACATTTAGGATCTTTTCATGTCACATGGGTATAAAATGAAACTCCTCTGTAGCTAATATGAAACATAAACCTTTTTAAGTTTTTTTAACTTATTCTTGCACCTGTCATAGAGGATGCTCTTAGAGATTTTCACCGGTTATGCAGATTATTCATTGGAAAAAAACTGAAATAATAACTATTATGAGTTACAATGAAAGTATAATAACCAAAATGAATCAAAAAAATGCTTAATTACTAAAATGGACAATCATATAAAGCACGTTCATTTTATGACATTAACTCAATTCGTAACTAGTAAAGTCACAAATAATTAACCACGCGATCTCATCATTTCTATGCTCTAACACATGCAACTAACTATATATGTAGTAAAAAATAAACAATCACTTCAACAGTTAATGACTAACCTGACGTGGAACTAAACACATCAGAACCACTACGCTGATGACGTGTCTCCTCCTCCTCCGGCGGAGTAAAACACGACACAAAAACTCCGGCAACCGATCTGGCCGCAGCTTTGACTTTGTTCCGACCAGACGCTGACTTTCTCAACGAGTACGTAGTAGAGCTTGAGCTTGCTGAAGACGATGGATAACTTGACCGGTCAGGTGTACTCATGCTAGAGCTATCTCTCCGGCCCCCATACATTTTACTGTGTTTCTTTTTTTTTAAAATACAGTATTTTTGACTCAGATGTACGCGACTTACCAGCTTTATATGTCACCTTTTTCAAAAGTCTCTTTTAAAATATTTACTCAATGATATATAAAACTGAACCTGTTCAAATTCTTAAAAAACAGATTGATAAATTTAGTGGTGGTGTGTTTTAGTGTGTGAGAGAGAAAGATGGCGGGGATATGAGTTGTGTGACATAACGTATATAGACTGAAATGAGAAGACTTTGAATTTTATGTAATTGGTGGGTGTGTCTAACGTGCGCTTGCTAGTAAACGCTGACGTGGAATGTATAAAGCTGGATTTTTGTATTTTGTATGCCACTTGATGATGTGGTATTGGGTTACGGTATTTATTGCGTACTAGTGGCAGCTAAAGATTTTCGTTATTGAAAATGATATATCCACAAAACAAAAAGTATTTGTTAACAAGCAACTCAACTAGTATTGTTTAATCATTGCATGCATATAAAAAACATGAACTCATGTATTTTATAACTAGTTATAATATCTGTGCGTGCACAAGGTTTAGACAAAAAAATTTATTTTATATCAATGCTGAATATTGTGTCTTTAAATGTAATTACATATAATTATATATTTATACACGAGTTTTTCATTAATATCCATTAAAATTTTGTATAATCAAATTTTATAAAAAAACTTGTTAGATAACTCAAGATTCAACTATATTTAGTTGATATACATGTTGATGTTCCTATTTAAATTTTACACACAAGATCCGAGTTTAGTTGCACATAATAAACGTTGATAATGTTAAAATATACTCCTTAAAGTTTTTTTAAAAATGTTTTTCTACATATCCTTATATAAATAAATAAAAATTACATGAGTAGTTGTTATAAGTACAATCACCTTTTTTTTCCTTCATATTACAGTAGCTCGTACTTACAGTTTGATAATTATATTCCCGTTTTCAATAATTTAGCCATGTTTAATATACAAATTCGTGTCCACATTTGTCATACTTTTAATATGAAATAAATGAGTCCTTAATAAACATATATAGTAAAAAAAATGATATTTATAATCTTATGTATATTTATATGTTGGAGTTTTAAAACAACATATATACTGTATTTTTAAGTTATAAAGTATAAGGTGTATAAAGTATAAGGGAGTATTTGTTTAATTTTCAAAGTTATTAAAAAATATGGAAACTTATAATATTACACTTAACTCTATACAATTTTTAAAAATTTAACCACTAAAGTTTTATTAATTACCCCCGTTTTTTTTAATTTTTTGTTTTCACATATTTGGCACCTATGTTTTATTGTTTTTATGTGTTTTCTTCTTAACCAAATTTCTCCACCAAATTAATTAAAGGTTGACCAAAATCTATTTAATTTTGACTTTTATTAACCAATCACATCACACAATTTTGCTTACGTGGCAAAATTAAGCTCTCTTATTGGTTTAATTTTTTTTTTCAATGAGAAGGGTTTTGCAAAAACACTCCGAAATGATGTAATTCTTTTATTATATAAAAGATTATACATTTTTAATCATTTAAAACATAATATGTGTTGTTAAGTATGAAATATTTGAAAGTTATTAAGTGCTAATTATCTAAACATGAAATGCTTAAACAATATCCTAAGTTGTTGTTAACAAATCATTTGACAAAATTACTTGTCATCAATAAAAATTAGGGCTAATTACTTAAAAAGGCATCAAACTTGTTATTTTTTACCGTTGTATGTGGTCATGTTTTTTTTCCTAATGTGACACTAAACATTCAAATTTCATACATTGTGTGTACCCAGTGACGACAGTTAGTAAATAACTTGACATCGTTAGTCCTTTAGACTAACAGTCGTTAGTAAAATAACTTAAAACTCCGTTTTCTCACGTCAACTTGGCATCGTTATTCCTATATACTAACGGCCATTAGTAAATAACTTAAATTTTCGTTTTCTTACGTTTTCGATCTTATTTTTACGTTTTCGTTTGTTTTTTACGTTTTCATCATTTTTTTACGTTTTCGTCCGTTTTTTTACGTTTTTGACCATTTTTTACGTTATTGTCTGGTTTTTTAAAGTTTTATTATGTTTTTTTTACGTTTTCATCTATCTTTTAACATTTTCATCTGTAGTTTTTTACGTTTTCGTCAATGTTTTACGTTTTCTTTTATTTTTTTACGTTTTCGATCGTTTATTTACGTTTTCGTCTGTTTTTTACGTTTTAGTCCACTTTTTTACGTTTTCATTCATTTCTTTACGTTATCGTCTGTTTTTTTACATGTTCGCCCTTTTTATACGTTATCGTTTGTTTTTTACGTTTTCGTCTGATTTTTTATATTTTCGCCTGTTTTTTTACTTTATCGTCTGTTTTTTTTACGTTTTCGTCTGTTGTTTTACGTTTTCATCAATTTTTTTTATGTTACGTCTATTTTTTACGTTTTTGTCCGTTTTTTTACGTTTTCACCCGTTTTATACGTTATCGCCTGCTTTTATTACTTTTTCGTCCGTGTTTTTACGTTTTCACCCGTTATTTACGTTATAGTCTTTTTTTACGTTTTCGTCTGTTTTTTTACGTTTTCGTATGTTTTATTTACTTTTTCATCTGGGTTTTTACGTTTTCGTCTATTTTTTTATGTTTTCGTCTGTTTTTTTACGTTTTCGTCCTTTTTTTTTACGTTTTCGTCTGTTTTTACGTTTTCGCCTGTTTTTTTACTTTATCGTCCGTTTTTATGTTTTCGTCTGTTTTTTTACATTTTCATAAGTGTTTTTTACGTTTTCGTCTATTTTTTACGTTTTTGTCTGTATTTTTACATTTTCATATGTTTTTTTACGTTTTCGACCGTTTTTTTTTTTATGTTTTCGTCTTTTTTTTAATGCTTTCATCCGTTTTTTACGTTTTCGCCCTTTATTTACGCTATCATTTTTTTTACGGTTTCGTCTTTTTTTTACGTTTTTTTTTTTTACGTTTTCATCTGTTCTTTTACGGTTTCGTCTATTTTTTTTTCGTCTGTTTTTTTACGTTTCGTCTGTTGTTTTACGTTTTCATCTGTTTTTACTTTTTCGGTCGTTTTTTTATGATTTAGTCTTTTTTTTACGTTTTCATCCGTTTTTTACATTTTCATCTGTTTTTTATGTTAGCTTTTTTACGTTTTTGTCACTTTTTTTACGTTTTCGCCCTTCTTTTACGTTATCACGTTTTTTTTTACGTTTTTGTCTTTTTTTTACGTTTTCTACCTTTTTATGTAAAAAAGGGACGAAAACATAAGAAAACGTAAAAAAACAGACGATAATGTAAAAAAGGGACGAAAGCGTAAGAACACAGACGATAAAGGACAAAAACGTATATAAACGTAATAAAACAGTTGGAAACGTAAAAAAATATATGAAAACATTAAAAAAATGTCGAAAACGTAAAAAAAATAGAAGAAAACGTAAAAAAAAACTGACTATAACGTAAAAAACAGGCGAAAATGTAAAAAAAAAAGACATAAACGTAAAAACAGTTGAAAACGTAAAAAACAGACGATAATGTAAAAAAATATACTATAACGTAAAAACGGACGAAAACGTTAAAAAACAGATGATAACGTAAAAAAAGGAGCAAAAACGTAAAAAACGGACGAAAATATAAAAAATAGACGAAAACGTATAAAAACGGACGAAAACTTTAAAAAACAGACGAAAACATAAAAAAATTGGTTGAAAACGTAAAAAAACAGACGAAAATGTAAAAAACGTTCGAAAACGTAAAAAACGGACGAAAACGTAAAAAAACAGACGGAAACGTAAAAAAAGATTGAAAACGTACCAAAACGTAAGACTTTTTTTTAAAGTTATTTACTAACGGCCGTTAGTATATAGGACTAACTATGCCAAGTTGATGCGAGAAAACATAATTTTAAGTTATATACTGACGGCCGTTATTATAAAGGACTAACGATGCCAAGTTATGTACTAACGGCCATCACTGGGTACACACAATATACGAAATTCGAATGTTTAGTGTCACATTAGAAAGAAAAAAACATGGCTACATACAACGATAAAAAGTGTCAAATTTGATGACTTTTTAAGTAATTAGCCCTAAAAATTATTATCTTTCACAAAATTCTCTCTTTTTCGATACATGCTACATCCTTTTATAAAGATAATCTTTTATAAAGTTTTTGTAAATGTAACAAAGAGAATAAAGAATGCCATGCACAGTGACTTTTTCTTTGATATAATATTTATAATTTGGTTATGTTTGTAATGGAGTATAAGGCCGAGCAAAACCGACCGAATTCTGAAAACCAATCGAATCTCGAGCTAAACCGATTGTTCCTAAACCGAACCGAGCATACTCGAGTCGGTACTCAGTTTGTGTTTTCAGCATTTTCGGTTTTCGGGTCGGGACGAGCCAAAAACCGAGAAAAGATAACCAAAAGCGACTGAAATTGACAAAACAGAAACCGACCGAACCGAACCGACTAATACTGACTAATTTCGGTTCGGTATTCGGTTTAGGATTTCCCCTAATGTCAGGATCGGGCTGGGTCGGGACGGGTCAGGTCGGGTCGGGATTTGGCCCGATGCTCAGCCCTAATGAAGTGTTTTTGAGTAATTAGCATTTATCATATAAATTATAAACCTTGTATTATAAAAGCGTGTAGCGTTTTATATTTTGTGTAAATGCTAAAAACCTTGGTTTAAAAATGCGCACATCATTGCGCAAATTGCACGCATCATTGCATTGCATTTAAAATTTCGCATCATGGTAGTTAATGCAAGACCATCCCAGATTGCGCTCGCAATCAACCGCAATATATCGCAATTGTGTAATGCTAGCAATAGTCGCAATTAGCGCAATTTGGAATGTGAGCTATTTAGATCATGTTAATAAAAACTTCATTGATAAATAAAAGGGTCTAGTCATGAAATATAGAACCAAAGATATGCAAGTTTAGATTTACGAAATTCATGATTACCAGTATATGATCTTGGATCATCTCTATGCTATTTTAGTGCTTATGATTGTATTTCCCAGTAGTCCAGTACTAGTTAAGACATTGTGCACTTTCATCTACTTGATATTGCATTTGGAAACTTCAATTCTTTTGAATAATTGTTTTTTTAGTGTAAGAAGCACACATCAATTACACATTTAGTTATGACGTTTTCATTTAGTTGTGATATGGCTGTTACGTTTTCATTTATGTGACAACTCGTAATTTCAGGTCATTTTACAAACTTTAAAAGTTTCACTATTTCATCATTTATCGTAAACTATGTTTACGAGTATCAAATTCGCGTAACCTTAATGGTTTAGCTGCGAATTCATGAACATATCATCAAGGACATTTCATATAGACAAGGTTTAGTCTACACATCATTAGTAACATCATTTCATATCAATTTATGCATGGTTTTGCATTTTTCATTAAACGTTTATTTTCCTATTAAATAAACGCTATCGCTTAATTAATTATTTTGAACATTTGATCCGACACTTCCAAAAATATTCCTAATATATTTTTATACTCATTTTAAGACTATAAAAAATATATTATTAATTTACCCGATGTTTTCAATTTATTTCGTATATAAATTGTTATATTTATATAATTACGACGGTTTTCTTAAAACTACACGATAATTATTATTTCACTCAAATTTTGCAAGAAATGTATTTTTATAATTTTATGACCTCAATATATTTTATCTTGACCCGTTAAAAATTTATATTTAGCTAACGCTACCTTACAAGCTCAAATATATACCTAATTACTAAACTAAGCTTACAAATATACATCTATTCTACACATTTATACTTAATAATAAAAAAAATTATTATCAAGAGATAATGCTAATACCCCTTGTCGGTTCAACAAGGGTGAGTCACCTAAAAATCCACTAAATATCTTACAAATACTCATATTATACTCATAACTTACATACAACAAATTATCCTTTAGTGTAAAATCAAAAAGTACTCTCTTCTCTCTTCTCTACCCAACCGGCCACCCATAGGATCAAGAAGGAGTTCACCAACAATTTTCAAGTCAAGTTATTATCAACCTAGTTACACTATTAGTTTAGGTTTTGAAATAAAAACCTAGGGTGTTAGAATTAAACCTTTGTTCTTTAACCTCATCAAGTTAACTAGTAAGCATCTCATATTCATGTTCATCTTTCATATATATTTTTATGTTCATTTTTATCATGCTCAAGTAAAACATGCAAGTTATGTGATGTCTATACCACTTAAATTGTTTATAAGCACTATTAATTTATATTTATCATCCTATAATTACTCCTTGAAATATATCACTTTTGGTGATGTCTAGGAACCCATGACAACCTAAGAAGGTGTATGGTAGGATTAGAATAGCTTCGGAGTTGTTTTGAATTGGTTAGAATAGGTTTGGCGCGAGAAAAAACTCATTTCGACAACTTATTTTAGAGGTCTGATCTTATTTTCAAAATCTGGAATTCTCGACAGCAGGTAAAAATTTTTGGCCTAGATATTTAGAAAATATACTTTAAAACGAAAACGTGGTCGCTTGAACGGATTAAAACAGAGTTATAACGAAGAAGTTATGAATTTTTGAAGTTTGACGACGAAAACTAATAATTTCAGAAATTTCAGCATGTAAATGTCACTTTTTACGAGTAAAAAATGAGGCTTAAGCATTATGAAATGTGTCGACTTATCAAAAATATATTAGTATACTTTGATACGAAGCTAAGGACATATAAAACGTAGAAAACGGACTTGTAACGATTAAATTATACACGTTTACACAAAGTTGCCGTAACTTTATTCTATTAGCAAAATTAATATATTTTCTATTAAACACATACTACGGCAACGAGGGACCATGTTGAGAGTCGTTTTTAACAATGACGGAGTACTTTTTATAAAATGATGTCTTCTAGTAAAAGTAAGTCCGCCTAGCCTATTTTCCAAAATGTCCAACCGTTCGTCAAACGGAGTTGTAACGAATGAAATATAGTCACTTAAACTTTGCCGAAAACCACCCTTAAACTATATTTTGGCTACAAGTACCATACTTTACCTATATTTTTCTCTATGATCGAGACCTCTAGGATGAAAACTTAAACACTAAAACTTTGAGATAATGATACAAGCTTCCCAAAACCGTTGAGTTCGTTTCTTAACACTCGATGTACACCATTTTACAGCTTTTTAGAGGCCGTTTAGTCACTTTCATGAAAATTTCAACGACATTATTTTACGACGAAAAGTTATAATTTCATAATAAATCACTAAATGATTATCGTAGGATATCATTTCAACGTAAATACATGTAAAGTAATTTAAAAATGGTCAAGACGTTACGAGATTATTTTTCGACGATAAATATCATTTTCAAAAATTCACAAGTGGTATAGATATCATCCGAATTGCATGCATAACATTACATTGTAACTTATCATATATCATATCATTCATAATAGGTTCAAGTTAGAGATTCACGCTACATTTCGGTGTACTCACTTTTGTCATCGCATCATTGTACCAAGTGAGTTCATAGCCCCACTTTCTATTACTTAATTGTTTTACAAACTCTTGGGGGAGATACATGCTATATTTTTAATCGAACACAAATGCTTTGAATTGTACGTTATATCCAAATGCTTTATTGTCACTAAGTATTCTATTGCCATGTTTGAAGTCCCTACATCATGCACCATTAGTCACTTGCGAGTGAGCGCGAATATTGTGAATAGGCCTATTGGAATTAACACTCCCGTTCTTATTGACCCAGTTAGGGGAAATCGAACGCACTATATTTGAATCATTAAGGTAAATTGGCAAGTTTACCTATTAGGGCTGCGAGGAAACGATTTTTACCAATTTCTATTGGTACGATGTTTATGCTTTGGTTGTCATGAACTTAGTGAAATAAATGCTGTTTTGTTTTCAACAATGAGTGTGAAACAACGTAACTCACACTACGAATATTGTGTTCAAACGAATTAATTAAACCTATGAATTTCACTCAACCTTTGTGTTGACAGTTTTAAGCATGTTTTATCTCAGGTATCTAAGGCATACACATCATGGCATGCATGTGGACTTATCATAGAGTCGTGGTGACGACGCGTTTCACTTGGGTTTTATATACTTTAAAACATCGTTTGAATTGTAACAAATTTATTTCCGCACAAGTTGATTTTCATTTGGGACCTAGACTTTGTAAACTCTGATTGTTTTATTAAATCAAACGATGTGTTTTTCCAAACGACACTTTAGGTCGTTCAATATAACTGTGATTGTGATGCTATGACAGTCAGCCCCCAGGAATTCCATTCCGCTGCAAAACAGGTAATTTGAGGGTGTGACAGATTGGCATCATAGCTTCAGTTATAGAGAACTAGGTTGCATCATTGACCCTAGACTATAACTACATCATCATAGCATCTCATCATTTCATCATAAGTGCATGATCACTTTACATGCGGTTTATAATACATTTTTCCTTTCGCTATTTACTTTCATTTCACATCGATTGTCACATGGATGCCTTTAAATACCCATCCCATTATCATTTCCTCATACTCTAATGTGGAGAATGCTTTGTCATTCCCTATCGCAATTTTAATATATCAGTTGACTCATCACCCTAAACTCGAATGCCGAGATAAACCTTTAAGTAGGGCAAAGTCACACTCCTCCTTTGCTTCACCACTAACATGTCGAGTTACACGTTATTCACACATTAAGTCACTAAAACATCATACATTTGAAGCACTTACAACATCTCATAACCCATCTTTTGGGAACCCGTCGATCATTTTGAAAAATAACCTCAAACTTATCACCTCATATCCACATCTTTTAGAGCGCTTTATTTTACATAGGACCTTTGCTACATCTCCACCTTTCCCTCCTTATTTTGAAGTTATGGCGCCGAAGAAAGCTCCACAAGTTTTGACTCAAGCGGCTATGCAAAAGTTTGTGAGGGATAGTATAGCCAATGCATTAAGGACTGAAAGAGCATCGGTGGCGGCTGCTGCTGAGGCTGCGGCCACTGCTGAAGCCGCTAGAGTCGCCATCGCCACTGAGGCCGCAGCTCACGCCGGCCGCCAGGCTTGGTAATGCCGCCGCTGCCGCGTAAATCCGCTGAAGCTACTAGAATTGCAGGGAAGCCGGCTGCTAGGATTCGCTGCCTGCCGCAGTATTGCGGAGGGTCCGGTTAGAAGTTGTCGTATAAGGATTTTAAAAGTGGAGATCACACTAAGTTCAAGGGTACTGAAGGGGCAACTGCCATGGTTAGATGGTTCGAGAAAATGGAGTCCGTGTTTCTGTTATGTAATTGCCCTGAGGATAGCAAGGTTAAGTTTGCTACAAGTACACTACTAGATGGGGCAATGTCGTGGTGGAACTCGTATGCCCAGCCTATGGGGATGGAAAATGCTTTCAAGCTCACTTGGGAGCAATTCAAAGGTTTGTTAACGAAGAAGTATTGTCCGCGTACGGAAGTGAAAAAGTTGGAGACCGAATTTTATGAACTAGTAACTGTTGGGTATGACATTGATACTTACATTCGAAGGTTTCAAGAATTGGCCGCGTTATGCCCATCTATGGTTTCAGATAACGAGAAGCTACTGGAGGCTTTCATTGGGGGACTTCCCCAGATTATTCAAGGAGACGTGATTTCTTTTGATCCGCAAACGATTGAAGAATCTATCCGAATATCTCAAAAGCTCATGGAACAAGTTTTGAAAAATGGAAATGTTACCAACACCAACCGTAACAACAATACCAACAACCGCACCAACTACAACAACAACCGAAACAACAACAACAACAACAACAACGATGATAACCAAATCAACAACAACAAAAGGAAATGGGAAAACGACCAAGGAGGTTATAACAACAACAACCAAAACCGTAACACTAACCATCATCAACAACAAAAAGAAGGCAAGAAGTGCAATGGTTTATGTTGCTACCAATAGAAGGCGAGAGGTTGCTGGAACACACCCACTATGTAATCGATGTAATTTCATCACTCACCGTGAAGTGCCAAAAATCGGACACCTAGCCAGGGATTGTAGAGGTAAAGCCATAGTCACATGCTTCGGAGTGGGATCAAGGACACTACCGGAACCAATGTCCCCAAAACGAAGGTCAACAAGTTGAAGGTGCTCATGGGAATGCATACATGTTAGAAGGAGGAGAAGCTCGTCATGGTTTCAACAACGCGGAAGACTAAGAAGTTCGAAACTAACAATCTTAATTTTCCTTATGTACTATGTCGTACTAAGTTTATGTCTTCCATCGTATTCGGATCTTTATAAATTAAGATGACTTATCGTTTGATAAACCACTCGTTGTAAAATATTCTCATCTATCGTACTTTATTTTCTTTTCGATTTGTTATCACTTACGAGAATTTTACTTCCTTTTTCTTTAACGACCATTTTAACGACACGGTTTAAATCTTTGTAAACATTGAGAGTTATAACAACTAAACCGAACGTCACATTATCGTTCCTTAATTATACATAGCCTAGCTAACTATGTCTAATTCTGGAGGGATCATGTTATGTTGGGAGCAGTTATTTATAAATCTTAGTGCAAGCAAAATTTTCACATATTCCAAGTCAAAGTGTTACTCACGGAAGATTCATCCAATATTTTCTTTACTATGATGTTTTATACACCCTTAATCATCGATAACCGTAACGACACTTCCTCATGTCTTCTCTCCTCGATATTCATCATAAACTCAAAAATTCGATAGACTAACACGAACTGAATTGTGGATGAATTCCTTTTTGGTTGCGAATGTGACAAGTCGTAATTTCGGTCATTTTACAAACTTTAAAAGTTTCACTATTTCATCATTTATCGTAAACTATGTTTACGAGTATCAAATTCGCGTAACCTTAATGGTTTAGCTGCAAATTCATGAACATATCATCAAGGGCATTTCATATAGACTAGGTTTAGTCTACACATCATTAGTAACATCATTTCATATCAATTTATGCATGGTTTTACATTTTTCATTAAACGTTTATTTTCCTATCAAATAAACGCTATCGCGTAATTAATTATTTTGAACATTTGATCCGACACTTCCAAAAATATTCCTAATATATTTTTATACTCATTTTAAGACTATAAAAATTATATTATTAATTTACCCGATGTTTTCAATTTATTTCGTATATAAATTGTTATATTTATATAATTACGACGGTTTTCTTAAAAACTACACGATAATTATTATTTCACTCAAATTTTGCAAGAAATGTATTTTTTATAATTTTTATGACCTCAATATATTTTATCTTGACCCGTTAAAAATTTATATTTAGCTAACGCTACCTTACAAGCTCAAATATATACCTAATTACTAAACTAAGCTTACAAATATACATCTATTCTACACATTTATACTTAATAAAAAAAAATTATTATCACTAGATAATGCTAATACCCCTTGTCGGTTCAACAAGGGTGAGTCACCTAAAAATCCACTAAATATCTTACAAATACTCATATTATACTCATAACTTACATACAACAAATTATCCTTTAGTGTAAAATCAAAAGTACTCTTCTTCTCTACCCAACCGGCCACCCATAGGATCAAGAAGGAGTTCACCAACAATTTTCAAGTCAAGTTATTATCAACCTAGTTACACTCTTAGTTTAGGTTTTGAAATAAAAACCTAGGGTGTTAGGATTAAACCTTTTTTCTTTAACCTCATCAAGTTAACTATTAAGCATCTCAAATTCATGTTCATCTTTCATATATATTTTTATGTTCATTTTTATCATGCTCAAGTAAAACATGCAAGTTATGTGATGTCTATACCACTTAAATTGTTTATAAGCACTATTAATTTATATTTATCATCCTATAATTACTCCTTGAAATATATCACTTTTGGTGATGTCTAGGAACCCATGACACCCTAAGAAGGTGTATGGTTGGATTAGAATAGCTTCGGAGTTGTTTTGAATTGGTTAGAATAGGTTTGGCGCGAGAAAAACTCATTTCGACAACTTATTTTAGAGGTCTGATCTTATTTTCAAAATCTGGAATTCTCGACAGTAGGTAAAAATTTTTGGCCTAGATATTTAGAAAATATACTTTAAAACGAAAACGTGGTCGCTTGAACGGATTAAAACGGAGTTATAACGAAGAAGTTATGAATTTTTGAAGTTTGACGACGAAAACTAATAATTTCATAAATTTCAGAATGTAAATGTCACTTTTTACGAGTAAAAAATGAGGCTTAAGCATTATGAAATGTGTCGACTTATCAAAAATATATTAGTATACTTTGATACGAAGCTAAGGACATATAAAACGTAGAAAACGGACTTGTAACGATTAAATTATACACGGTTACACAAAGTTGCCGTAACTTTATTCTATTAGCAAAATTAATATATTTTCTATTAAACACATACTACGGCAACGAGGGACCATGTTGAGAGTCGTTTTTAACAATGACGGAGTACTTTTTATAAAATGATGTCTTCTAGTAAAAGTAAGTCCGCCTAGCCTATTTTCCAAAATGTCCAACCGTTCGTCAAACGGAGTTGTAACGAATGAAATATAGTCACTTAAACTTTGCCGAAAACCACCCTTAAACTATATTTTGGCTACAAGTACCATACTTTACCTATATTTTTCTCTATGATCGAGACCTCTAGGATGAAAACTTAAACACTAAAACTTTGAGATAATGATACAAGCTTCCCAAAACCGTTGAGTTCGTTTCTTAACACTCGACGTACACCATTTTACGACTAGCTTTTAGAGGCCGTTTAGTCACTTTCATGAAAATTTCAACGACATTATTTTACGACGAAAAGTTATAATTTCATAATAAATCACTAAATGATTATCGTAGGATATCATTTCAACGTAAATACATGTAAAGTAATTTAAAAATGGTCAAGACGTTACGAGATTATTTTTCGACGATAAATATCATTTTCAAAAATTCACAAGTGGTATATATATCATCCGAATTGCATGCATAACATTACATTGTAACTTATCATATATCATATCATTCATAATAGGTTCAAGTTAGAGATTCACGCTACATTTCGGTGTACTCACTTTTGTCATCGCATCATTGTATCAAGTGAGTTCATAGCCCCACTTTCTATTACTTAATTGTTTTACAAACTCTTGGGGAGATACATGCTATATTTTAATCGAACACAAATGCTTTGAACTGTACGTTATATCCAAATGCTTTATTGTCACTAAGTATTCTATTGCCATGTTTGAAGTCCCTACACCATGCACCATTAGTCACTATGAAGTGAGCGCGAATATTGTGAATAGGCCTATTGAATTAACACTCGCCTTATTGACCCAGTTAGGGAAATCGAACGCACTATATTTGAATCATTAAGGTAAATTGGCAAGTTTACCTATTAGGGCTGCGAGGAAACGATTTTTACCAATTTCTATTGGTACGATGTTTACGCTTTGGTTGTCATGAACTTAGTGAAATAAATGTCGCTTTGTTTTCAACAATGAGTGTGAAACAACGTAACTCACACTACGAATATTGTGTTCAAACGAATTAATTAAACCTATGAATTTCACTCAACCTTTGTGTTGACAGTTTCAAGCATGTTTTATCTCAGGTATCTAAGGCATACACATCATGGCATGCATGTGGATTCTATCAGAGTCGTGGGGACGACGCGTTTCACTTGGGTTTTATATACTTTAAAACATCGTTTGAATTGTAACAAATTTATTTCCGCACAAGTTGATTTTCATTTGGGACCTAGACTTTGTAAACTCTGATTGTTTTATTAAATCAAACGATGTGTTTTTCCAAACGACACTTTAGGTCGTTCAATATAACTGTGATTGTGATGCTATGACAGTCAGCCCCCAGGAATTCCATTCCGCTGCAAAACAGGTAATTTGGGGGTGTGACAATTTACTTGAATGTTGAAAGAGAACATGAGTCTATGACATAATCAAATTTCAGAACCACGAGTCTATGACATAATTTCAATATGTTAGTGATTTATTACAAGTTTATTGCATTTACTTGGCACTTGATAAAATAAATTATGTATAAATATTTTTTTTGTTACTAAACGCATCGCGTCTAAATTGCGCTCGCAATCGCATCACGCATCGGTCTCTGGGACCTTGAGCGCATTGAATCGCAAAACGCAATTTTAAACCAAGCTAACAACATAAAGGCTACTTAAAGAAACATTAAAGTATAAACATAACCGTTTTTCATTACCATTTTTTGCTACCGTTAGTTTTGATAAACACACCAGTCAATGCTAGTATTCCATTTTGTCCAAAAAAAACATGTTACCTCCCCTCGTCACTTCGTCAAGAATGAGTATACGTTGGAAAATTAGTGCAATTGTTAGTTTCAGGTCACACCGTAATTGGTTTTGAGGTACGGATTGTACACCCATCAGGTTACTGAACCACCCTAATTCTGATAGTGGTATAGTGGAATTCATGTAGCTGACGAGTTCAGCAGGTACGCTCATCAATGAGCAACACTAAATGCTTTCATCAGGTTGATGGTGTCCTACTTTTCACTGAGTGGACATTAAATGGTATCATGAGTGAGTAGTCTCCTCAGAGAGTGTACTCGGGGGGCATTCCCTTTTAGGGGGTAACCTCATTAACAAGTAAACATGTTGGACTGAGTTCAACTAACTTGTAACGACTTTGAATTGTTCGAGGGCAGTTATAACTGCAACTTAATGAACATGTTAATTGGTCATGTAACAACTATTGCAATGATGGAGGAGTATTATGAGGAGATTAATGAGCCGATTCATTCTCATAACTCCATTAACTAGAGTATTCATCTTTATATAAGAGATTTGCATATGCATGGAAAAACATACAAAAAACCAAAACACTTAGAAGCGAAAGGGTTTTTCGATTTGTGCCTAAATAAAAAACAAACATTTGATATTATCCAAAGGAGATATTCGTGTAACCCAAACATTAAAGTCGAATAATTTCATTTGAAAAATGATTACACAAATCTAATTGATATCCGACTAAATTGATTATTTTCCTCCTATTGGTGTTGCATAAACACAAATTCACCAACAATATCCTTCTTCTTGTTAGTACTTGATCTCTTTTTTGGTTGACATCGAAAGATTAAACAATGAACATGCTATGAGAATCTAAAGCAAGGGGCTCAAACTTATGGGAGGATATGCACAATACCAAAACTGATGTGCACATCATAATTATGTATTTATGGTTGTATTATGTGCATTATTAGTGTAATTTTATAATGTGCACATCACTTTTAGCGATATATCAACTCCTCAAACTTATAAATACTTGATAGGGAATGTATCTAGTGAGAAGAGATATTAAAATGAGAAGAGTGAGAAGAAATATTAACCAATTATTATTTTTAATAAAAGGAGAAAAATAATAGGGAGACGAATGATTAGTTTCCAATTAATCGGTCCACAAAAATAAATATCATTCTTTCCTTAACTACGGAGTATTGATTTTGGCAAGCTGACTATTAAATGCGACAACTTTATTGACTTGATTGTGCTGACTAGAAAATATTATTAGCACAACTGGACAAGCCACTAAGAAGGAGTAGCAAAAAAGACAACTCATTTGTCTAAAGAATATACTACTTACATGTAATTTAACATATTTAACAAACTGGGAAAACTTTGCATACTATGATTAGTCAGATTATAAAGTAGGTTGATCTTAACTTTCTCCTTTTTAAAGTTTAATCTATACATTAATCTCACACTAATTTAACTCATGGCTATGTATGTTAAAATCCATATGATCCAGTTTTCTATGTACGACGGCGTGGTAAGTGGCCGAAAATTAGCACTAAGACACACAATGACATAAAAAATTACGATTAAAGAAAAATTGATCATGGACCCTAAGGGTGTGTTTGGTAGAAGGAAATAAAAGAGGAGATATGGAAATACCTCCATTTCCATTGTTTGGTAAACCAAAGAAAATAAAAAGCGAAGATTTGAAAGTCCTTTGAGAAATTTTGTCTTTGTAATTTGATTTCTCTCAATTCTTTATGATTGGAGTAGAATTGTGAGTTACACTAGAGAATTTGAGGTGGCAACAAAATAAAAGAACACGTGATATCTCATTTTCACTTTTCAAACATTTATATAATAACTAATTAACTATATAATAATTAAATCAAAGTATTTTTTGAATAAAACAACTCGAGCAAAGTCTTGAGGTGAATATACTTGCGTCAAAATTTGTTTCGTTCATATGACTAGTCAACGTAAAATCACTAGAACAAGAGATATTCAATTTTTGTTTGTTTTTATTTTTTTGTATGTGATTTTCTCATTAAACAAAAAAAAGTATTAAATAAAAAAAATTATTTCTTATTTCTCGGGTCAATTCTCTGTTGTTACCAAACAGTAGAATTCATCACAATTCTTTACTGATTTCTATTCTCTGAATTTCTAATCTCTGCTCCATTTCATTTCCTTGAATTTCTCTCTACCAAACGTGCCCTAAGGCTTTTATGAACCCGCCGAAAAAGCTATACTATATCATTGGGAGGCAAATCGACAACAGAGAATGACTACTTCAGCTTGTATTTAACATTTCCTCTCAAATGGTTTTTATTTATTTTTTTTGAAAATCATAAAAGATGAATGATGGCAATAAATGATGAATGATGATTCAGAAAGTTATGACAATTCGTAAACAAATGGCAAATTCTATTAAGCAACCTATAGTTGCTAACAACACAAAAATGGTAGAAAAGTATCATAATCAAAGTGGTTGATTTTGGAGATTCTTACATGCCACTTCTATAGATGAAAGTTTGGTTGCTATATCATAGTCAAAAGACACCTACATGAGAGTGCATGAATGGACTATACAGTATAAACATAAAGGATTAATGCAAAAGAAAATGATGAAAAATTACAATACAATTATAGGATGTTGGTTAAGGGGAAGTTAAGAACTCCAAAAGTCTTTATCATTGGTTAATAGGTGAAATGATGCTTGATCCCAAAGGCAAGGCAAACAACATGATTTGAAGGTAAAAGGTTATAAAAAAACAATGCATATATTGAGATATTAGCATGTTATAGGTTGTTTTATTTTCAATGATATATGTATGCAGAATGAAACACTTTCGTTTGGACAACTAATTAACATAAAATAAAACGCTAATATGGGATTTTATATGTGTCTTAGACTCTTCTTAGTGATACATGTTAGTAAGTCTTTAATTTCATTCAATGTAAAACAAAGATAAGAAAAGATTAATTAGAGCAGTAAACATCATAATTAGTTGAGAGGAAAATGTCCAAGTTAGCATAAAAAGCAAACCAGACATCTTAATCGGCTAATCATAAACGCAACATTGCCAAAAATAGCAAAAAAGCACTATCATGAGCCAAAATAAACACTAAGCTGACTCAACATGAAAGTGGATAACTAGCAAACAGTAGCAGAAGTAACACAACACAAAAGATTATGTAAGTTTTTATAGGAGTATTCGTATATTGCATTGCTCTTAGCAATAAGATTTGTTGTTACATATTCTTTTACTGATTGTAATTGGCAATTTGAGTAAAATAAAAACATAGCCATTACTGTTGAAAGTTCAAATCATCATTGAATCCCATACTGACCATAGGACCCATAAAGGGAGGTACGCTTTGCTTTAATCCCAAATACAAGTGAATGTATCTTTGGGTGTAAAGATGTCTACAATATATTGCTAGCAATTTCTTTTGCATTGAATTCTCTTTGTTTTGTAGAAAGTAAAGTCAAGACTTGACTTTATTCAGCAAAAACTCACCTATTTTGTGGCTTATTCAGCACACCCATAGTGTTTGACTTTAGCTTCATCATGGTTGTAGATGCATTTTTTGATCATTTATCATGTCCACAAAATAGCTGTCCTTTGTGATCTCAATTATTCAATAGATTGAGAAGCAAAATCATAGAAAGCACATATATTGAATACATTCCATAATTACATTGCACTAAAAAATTATTCGTAATGATATAATACGGCTAGGGGTGTAGAAACTTGGTCTAAACCCGCTTGAAACCAACAAACTGACGCATGATCATGTTGGACCATTAATGCTATAGAAGCAAAGTGTAGGATAGTTAGTGTATATTATGTATTATAAGCCTGTAAACCCATTATGTCCTGGGTCATTAGAATAGAACGTCCTAAAACCGTTATTTTAGAATAGGTATATCGTTTAGGAGAATTGAAATGTTGTATCCCTTGTGATGGCAGCGATTCATCAAGTATAAAAGGTCAAAGTCTGTAAATAATTCAGTTGTTCAATATATGTTAATTCTGTGTTAAAAATTAAGAAAGTATTTCTGCATTTTTTTCTTTTGATTCTGTCGCATATTTGTTGTTCCAAACAGAAGATAGAAACAAGGTTTAGTCGACGGTATCTGATCAATAGTGGCATCAGAGCCCAAGGTTCAATTCCAGAAGAAAAAAAAAAAAACCAATCAAGAAGCAGTTACAATTCGGTTTCAAAAGAAGGCAGTTACAAAGGGAAGAACCAGTGCAAGTAGACAACCGATTATAGAAGAATCACAAAAGATACATTCCTTTTTCCTTTTTAATCTGCACTTTTTCTTTTTAGTTTTTGTTCAGAAAACAGTTTGAATATACTTCGGAAACCTTAATTCGTTTGTGGATAGACATAGTCTAGGAACCCAAGCCGATTAAGATTTAGATTTGCCCGGGAATTAGAAAACCAAAGAACTGCTGAGACAGTTGGTTTAATTCGCCCTGAAAAAAAGGAGAAAAAAGTTTTTTATATTTGCCCAGGAATTAGAAAACCGAAGAACTGCAACAGTTGGTTGATTCGCCCCGCAAACAAGAAAGAAATTTTTTTTTACTCTAAAGAAGGATGGATGCTGGAACATCAAAGAAAGATGAAGGAGGGATGTCAATGACATTCCAATGCCCAATTTTGGATTCTACAAATTATACTATTTGGGCCGTAAAAATTAAAGCACTATTTAATGTTTATGGAATATGGGGAGCACAGAAGGAGAAGTGGATACAAAGAAAAACACAATGGCTATTGTTTATCTATTTCAAGCCTTGCCCGAACAACTCAAATTACAAGTTGCTCATCATACGAAGGCTACTGATATGTGGAAGGACTTGAAGGCTCGATTCGTGGGTATAGACAAAGTCAAGGAGGCTAGACTACAAACGATAGAATCAGAATTTGAAACCTTGAAAATGAAAGACTCTAAATCACTTGATGAATTCACTGGAAAGATTAGTCAACTCGTCTCACAAGCAAGCAATCTTGGTTCCACAATTGAAAACAAAAGATTGGTTCGAAAACTTCTAGGATCTGTCCCAACAAAGTTTATCCAGATTGTTGCTGCAATTGAAAATTTTGCTGATCTTAATACCATGACATTTCAAGAAGCTACTGGAAGATTAAAAGCATATGAGGAACACATTAAGAGGCCAAGAAAAGAAGAAGATGTACATGACAAACTTCTATACACCAAAACCGTCGAAAAGGAAGAAGAAAAACATCATAGTTGTGAACGTTGTGGTTATAGGAAGTCGAATCAGGATAACAAAGGAAGAAGCCGCGAAAGAAATTGGAATAAAGATGGTAATCAACTACAAAAGGATAAGAGTCACATAAAATGCTTCAAGTGCAACAAATTTGGACATTATAAACATGAATGCACAAGGAAGGAGGAAGAAGTTAACTTCGCACAATACGAAGATGATGAACCAGTAGTTGCTGCACCATTGCTATAAAAGAACTTAGAAGGCTATGAAGTCGATTGCCGTCTATAACATTAGGGGGGTGAATGTTGGACTATTAATGTTATAGAAGCAAAGTGTAGGATAGTTAGTGTATATTATGTATTATAAGCCTGTAAACCCATTATGTCCTGGGTCATTAGAATAGAACGTCATAAAACCGTTATTTTAGAATAGGTATATCGTTTAGGAGAATTGAAACGTTGTATCCCTTGTGATGGCAGCGATTCATCAAGTATAAAAGGTCAAAGTCTGTAAATAATTCAGTTGTTCAATATATGTTAATTCTGTGTTAAAAATTAAGAAAGTATTTCTGCATTTTTTTCTTTTGATTCTGTCGCATATTTGTTGTTCCAAACAGAAGATAGAAACAAGGTTTAGTCGACGGTATCTGATCAATTGATCAGGTTCTCAGTCCATGCTCTGTGGTAGGAGTAAACTTGTGTTGTAGGTTCAGTAGGATCTTCTTCATTTAAATTAAATAAACGATGTCATTTAGGAAATAGATCGAACTTAAATCAGTGGCCAAAAAGTTTTAGCCAGGTTCAGAATCTAGTTTGGGAACAAACAGTTTAAAAGAGTTACCAGACTAGCACCAAACCAGCATTACATCCTCCAGTTCTCGGTTCAAATATTTTCAAATTGTTTCGGTTTGAACTGTTACATAGCTACTGAAACTAAATCAAACACCACAATAATTCCTAAGCCTACCACTTCACATACTAGATTGGTAATGTTGATGTACCAAGTTTATTTCAATGCAACTGATAGGAAACTATAATACGTGGCCAAAAAAAAACATTTATTCCAAATAAACTCATGGGTCCATCTGTTCAGTACTTCCATATGACTAAATTGAGAAGTCTAGTGACAAAACTCACTTATGAAAAGCAATGGTGCAGACTCAGACTAAAATTCAGGGGTTATAAAAGATACGCCATTAAGCAGCTTTTAAAGAGTTGGCGACATCAATAACAAATCGATAACGGACATCAGCATTGTAAAGACGCTCCATTGCGGTATTGATATAGTCAATGTTGATGAGCTCAATTGATGCTGTTATCTTGTGTTTTGCAGCAAAATCAATCATTTCTTGTGTCTCCTTCATCCCTCCAATCAAACTTCCTCCCACCAGCTTCCTACCTGATATCACAAAACCTTGTTAGTACGCGCCACATACTTGTATCTTCTTATCACATTATTATTCAATGATTAAATTCTGTTTCTGAGAAGACAACCACCAACTAAATAAGCTAGTTTAGATAACCGTCACAAGCTCCGAGCTTTTAATAGTACTTAGTTAACTAACTTTGCTGAACATACCCTTTAATTATCAATCACCACATGTGAGTAAACAATTTGATCACTGATATATTCCATTCATAGCAACAATGACCTCTCTATCTACTTAGTAGAAGTACGACAATAAGCCATGGAAATTGCTAACGAATCTAATTTTCACATTCACTGACATATAATGCTACAGATATTAAGAGCTTGAAGGGAATACACATTTAGTGTCAAATGCATGCCGAGACTATTAAATCAATCCATTTGTGAGGAAGACATAACCTTACTGACACCATTGGCAATAAAATTGTAACACCATGCGTTAAAGAATTACGGACCTATTATCTCAAAGGGCCAAGATATATGGGAGTGATATCTTTGTTTGCCATTTGCTAAAAGTTGTAAATACTGTATATATTCCATCCACGTTATTCATTCTATATATAAGAAACTAGAAATACAATGAGGAAAAACAGATTCATACCTGCAAGCAAAGGGAAAGCAGGTAATTCATGTGGCTTTGCTGGAACACCTACCAAAACCAATTTCCCATTTGGCTTCAGGAGACTGATCAAAGGCATGAGTGGGTGCTCATCAGAAGCAGTGTCAATAATACCGTCCATAGTACCCACAGCTGCCTGCAGAAACAGTTGACAAAATTATACAAAATGAATAAATTTGAACTATGCTTTGACTATCAAAGTGGTTCCTAGAAGTATCAGTCATACATAAAAGAAAAAGTCATAGGTTTGAGCACTATAAAAGAATAAAGGCGCTATCAAATGGTCATAGGTAAAAGTGATCAGATGAGCATCTTTGTAACGGGTCAAAACAGATTTAAATTTAAGCGGGTCACTATTAGTTCAGGTAGGGTTGGTTGACTTACTAACTTTTTTAGTCCATCTTGATTGTACCTTACAAAATTATTGATTTCAAAATGAATAGAAGAACAATATTATTAGATTAATGATCCAAATATTTTTAATAACATGACTTTGCAGGTAGTATGCATTAAAAATAGATTTTGGACAGTTTCAACTTGTTTGACCAATTCCATCTTAGCAATACTTTGACCCGTTTATTTATTTTATTTTCTTGAACGGCAACTAATTATCTCAACAAACTATCTCACACGTCCTAAGCAGGACTTGACCTCACAACCATTTTGGTTAGGGAGCTTATCACACAACAAGGGGTACCATTAGGACACAAGCCCTTTGGTGACCCGTTTAAGATCTAACACACTCCAAACTGACACTCGTCTAGTCATAGATGTTACCTCCATCTCGGCTTGATCACGGCTGACCAAGAATGAATCAGCACCAAATTTACTAATAGCTTCTTCCTTTTTCTTTGGGCTATGACTTACCACAGTAACTTTAATACCAAGAGCTTTAAGAAACATAACAGCGACATGGCCTAACCCACCAAGACCAACCACACCAACATGCATTCCAGGCTTATCAAGCCCATAGTAACGCATTGGGCTGTAAACAGTAATACCAGCACAGAGTAGAGGCGCACCACTATCAAGGGGAAGGTCTTTAGGCCATGCTACGATGAAGTGTTGATTGGCAACCATGTGGTCAGAGTAGCCGCCATAGATTACCTCAGTAGTGGCATTGTAGGTCGGCACGAATTTTGGGCATAATTGCTCTTGATCAATAGCACATTGATCGCATGAACGGCAAGATCCAACCAAACAACCTACCCCAACATTGTCTCCTATTTTGACTTTTTTGACCTTGCTGCCCACCTCAGTCACCACACCCACAATCTCATGCCTGTAATGAAGCAACTTAAGTTAGCAATGTAATATGCCTACTACCACTGAGATAACAATTTGTGAAGCTCATGAGCAAGCATCCTCAAAACATATCCTCCTTTGAAGTAACAATATATGATAATAAATCTAACTTTTCTATGAACACCACCTAAACATATCCTCATCGATATGTATGCAATTTCATTTATATCAAATTCTAACAAAAAAAAAGCCTTGAAAATACAAATTTACCCTTGGTTACTTTTTCTATCGTGTATATAGTAAAAAATAATCACTATGCCAAAAATTAAGGGTGTTTCTTTAACTGGTTTAACAGGACTGTAATATGCTTGTAAACAGATTATGATTTTCTTTTGTAGTTACCAAAACATTATAGCAGATACATTGAACTTCTACATTAAATAATGGATCATGATATGACCAAAACATAATCCTCTTGAACATAAAACCTGTTTATTTAACAGTTGCAAAAGGAAGTAATACTAATTAAGCAAGTTGAAATGAAAGGGGTACCCCAGCAAACAATAGTCATAGCTAGAAAACAAATATAGAAAAACCACCAATAAGTTCAACACCATCAATATTAATGCATAAACAATAGTATCAGTTACATATGTCTCGAGTGTTTACCCGGGGATCATGGGGTACTTGGAGTTGAGCCAGTCATTCTTGACAGAGTGAAGATCAGAATGACAAACACCACAATACAACACTTTGAACCTCACGTCTTCATCTCCTGTCTCCCTATAATCATTGTTCATTAAGATTAAAGATGAGTTACAAACAACTACGATGAACAACAGAAAAGCTTATGCACCAATGGAATTCATCACGTGCCATACTTACAAAGAGGCTTTTTTTTAACACAATTAGTTTAAATATATGTACACAAACCGAAACATTATTATCCAATATCGCATACTTAAGTAACATTTGTTACAAAGTGATCCAATTTTGTTCCATCTATATCAGGTCTTTCAATTCTTTCACAAAGGAAACCAAACAGATACAAATTAAGTCGTTTACTAACGAAACCAATGCTTTTTAAAACCATTTTTTACGTGAATTATAATTTAACCATAATCATAATCAAGCATTATGCACATCACATCCTAAATATAATTTAATTAAAAAATGCAAATAATTACCAATCACCATTTACAACAAAAATGTAACGAACCTAAACAATCTCTAAATTAAAATGTCTAATATCTTTTGATAATCAAGATTCACATAAGACTCCATAACAAATAATACAGATCTGTACATTAAATTATCATTATTAAAAAACATGAACAACAACATTTCATGCAAATATGATTAAACACATTATACCGTCGCGAGAAGTTGATTGGAGAGAGTACGCCGGAAGCGTCTCGAGCAGCGTATCCAACGGCCTTCACTGGATGCTCCATATCTGGTGAGCTAGTCATTGACGATCACCGTGTGTCTTTTTACGTAAAGTGTGTGAATTTTGATTGTGTATATATAGCGTGTTGGTGAGATTAGCGTGTATATATATTTCTATATTTGCATCTATGGCATATTTATATTTGCATGTCTTTAGGTGTAACTAAAAGTTAATATTATTTTACGCTATCCTGACCAAAATTAGTATCACTATTTACTGTTATATAATCATGACCGACCATATAAGGTTTATGACTTCCTATTAAAACTGAAAAAAAATAAAATAAAATAAAATAAAATTATAGGTCGATTTTCTTGTTTAATTTAATTTTAAGTATCATATAACGTAATTATTCACTAATGGTATCACACTTCAATTTTTATGCAATGATAGTAGTATTTAAAAGTTTGTTACCTCTTCTCATTCAAAAATGGTTCCAAACTTTTATATCAAAGGGTTTGTGTTCCAATAGTATTTTTTGTTATATGATGATAACGTAAAGTCTACATTCGGGTCACTAACCCGACCAATGACCGCTACTAGCGAGCCCAGTACGACTGGGCTAACCCAGTAACGGTTTGGGCCCACGAAGGCCCAAACCCGTAACTTATTTATGGAATAAGATATCGGATATCTCCTAACTTTGGAGATAATCGTTTACCAACCGACTTTGGCGGGATACGCCGAAGGTTGGGGAACACGAAACCAACAAGGATTTCGTGCGTATATAAAGGGAACCCTATCCCTCATTAAAGGTACGATCTAAACCCTAACTCTCCATAACCCTAAAACCGATTACTTACTCTCACGCCAGAGGATAATCGTGGGAGACAATCTCACGATAAGCCTAATGGTGTTTTCTGTTTACTTAGTGCGCAGGTCTCAAGCAGCAATAATCAATTGGTACAAGAGCCGAAGCCCCAAACAAGTAACGCCCAACTTTTGTATCAACAAGTGGCGCCATCCGTGGGACCATCACTAAGAACTAAGAACTAGAATAACGAAGCACGGAAATCACGGTCGCATTAGCGGACCTTACAGGAAAGAAGCTGCAAAGCGGATAAACTTCTAAGCAGGACTCTGGGACAACCCGGTGTCGCTAAAAATCGAGGATTAGGCCCGGACCTAGTCCTCCCTACGGTGGAGCAGCAGCAGGACAACCAGGCCACTACAACCACCACCAGGTACCGCAACAGAGTCCGCTGCGCACCCTTTTGCTACTCCCTTCCATTCAGTGCTAGAAACTGACCTCTCAAAGGCACCAGATGCACCTGATAGAAACAAGGGCCCAGTGCTAGAAACAGGCACCCTGCTCTAGAAGGAGTCGCACCGGAACTAGCACCGGGAGATTTTGTATCGCAAAATTATGAAACTTTGGCCGCTCTCATGCAAAAGGAAGCAAAAAAGAGGTCAAGTCGGAGCATGCATGCCCGACTAAACTTCGACTCAAAATACGAAACATCCCCATCCGCGTCAGGAAGGAAGGAGAAGCGGGAGGATATAGTAACCCCGATATTTAACGAGAATTGGGAGGAGAATTGAGAATGATGAGACATCTAACTTCAAGCATTCGGTAGGAAGGCGAGGAGGATGAGGCGTACCAATGTCCACGCGGGCTTGGTGGCCGCAGAGTTTAGGATAAACTTGGGCGAAGGTATTCCCCAAGTGAAAGCCCTTCAAGCGGAAACTCGGAGGATAGTCGGCGCAAGCGCCGAAAGAGGGAAAACTCATCCTCTGGTAATTCCTCGGATAACGGGGACAAAGCGAAACGGACCACTGGAAGTCCGGGAAGAACTATCGCGATCAAGAGGAGGAGGACATGTCCCTCCCGTAATGCGCGCCAAAAAGTGGATCGCGTTCACTCGGCGCATTAGTGATTTCTCGAAAAAAAGAAGCATGCCCGTAACGTGAAAACTTATGATGGAACAGGTGATCGGATGATCACCTAAAAATTTCGAATCGGCCACTACAATCGAAAATTGGCCACAACCCGTGTGGTGCCACATGTTCAATTCCACACTGGTTGGAAACGCGTGAAATTGGTTCAGCAAGCTTCACGCGAAGCATCAATGGCCGAAGAGCTGCGCAAAGCATTCCGCTGAACTTCACTCAAAGGAAGTAGTGCGCTAAAACCCTGCCGAACTCGCCGAGGTAAAACAGCGCCAGGGGAATCCACAAGCGCTTATGTGGAGCGCTTCAAAGATGAGTGCATACAGGTTAAAGGCGTGCCGAAGTGTTGAAGATCTCGGGGTTCATGAATGGGATTAATAACCCGAGAACTCATCAAAAGGCTGAATGAAAAATCCCCAAGCATTTGATGAACTGATGAGCGCACAAGGTCCTTTATCCAGGAGAAGCTGCTGCGGCAGAATAGCAAGAAAGGTTACTCCAACTACTGAGTCACAAGAACAACCTCGGAGATAATCCAGACCGGAGTAGCACGCATAGCGAGGCAGCGACAGGAGTTACCGCAGCCGAGGGGAGTGGCGGGATAACGACAAGTATACCCCACTCCGCAAAGACTCCAAAAGAGATATTCTTGACGGAAGGCGCAAACTTCCCACGGCCCCCACCAATGCGCACTCCAGAAGATCGGAGCGTGGGAAGTGGATACTGCGACTACCATGGACAGAAGGGCCATACCACCAACGAGTGTGTCCAATTGCGCCAACTAATCGAGAAATTAGTAAAGGAAGGCAGGTTGGACCACTTGGTCATAAACATCAAGGAGAGAAAAGATAAGCAAAGGTTCGGGAATAAGAAAGAGGCACCCAAAGAAAGTAGGAAACCATATACATGATACAATCATGGCAGCAGTGACTAGGAAGAGAACCGGCCGAAGTTTTCCCGTGGAAGTGAAATCTCCTTCCCCACTTTGACTGCGGACAACGCAGTGGTAGAGCCGCTCACCATCGAAATTAGCGCGGGGTGTCACGATATCCACTGCATGTATGTAGATGGAGGAGCATCAGCAGACATAATGTATGAACACTGTTTCAAACAACTGCGACCTGAGATACGCAGTCAGTTAAGCCCGGTCATGACAACGCTGACTGGCTTCACAGGAGAAAAGATATGGCCTATGGGGCAAATCGCCTACTAGTCGGTGTGGGTAATAAAGAACACTCCGCGGCAACTGGATGAATTTTATGGTGATTAAATCCCCTTCTCCGTACAATGGCATTATCGAAAGACCGGGGATATCGACCATCGCGCGATACGTCTACAGACACATGGGATGCTCAAATTCCGATGGAAGGTGGTATTATTACTCTCTACAACACCACTGTACCACATAGAGAATGTAACGGTTACATGCGAGGCGGCACCCATTCGAAGCGGCGCGCCTAAAAAAAAGTCCCAAATCTGAAGGTTGCAATTCATCCCGATTACCCGAAGAGGAAGTATCGATCGGAGGTTCAGCTGTCGGATAACGGCAAGCGGCGTATGCGCACTCTTGCAAAAGAACCTAGATATCTTTGCATGGGAGCCAAAACACATGACTGGGGTACCGCGCTCAATCACAGAACACAAGCTGAGAATCCGACAAGGATACTCACCGACACGCATGAAGAAGCGCGGCCAAGCTCGGGCGTAGCGCCAAGCAATTCTGGAAGAGGTACACAAACTTTTGAAGGCAGGTATTATGCGAGAAGTCTACTATCACGGCCCGGCTTTCCAACCAGTCATGGTGAAGAAGAGTGACGTGTGGCGGATGTGTGTGGACTTCACGGATCTCAACAAGGCATGTCCACATACGTTACCCACTGGAGATAGGCTGGAAGGTAGAGCCTTTGTGTGGTTACCCACTCAAATGCTTCCTATACGCATACAAAGGATACCACCAAATCCAGATGGCTAAGGAAGATGAGGAAAAAATGGCCTTTCATACAAGCCAAGGTGTCTACTGCTATACTAAAATGCCCTTTGGCTTGAAGAACGCAGGCGCCACCTACCAACGGCTAGTAGATAATGCGTTCGAAAAACAGGTGGGCCGTAATCTAGAGGTTTACGTTGACGACTTGGTCATAAAGAGCCATACTGAAGAGGAATTGGTGCGGGACATCGAGGAAACATTTAGGACTCTCAAAGAGATCAACATGAAGCTAAATCCTAAGAAATGCACTTTTGGCGCTACAGAAGGCATGTTTCTCGGATACCTGATAGAACCTGATGGCATTAAACCATGCCCAGAAAAAACTAAGGCTGTCATTGAACTTCCCTCACCACGCACGTTGAAGGAAGTCCAATCTCTTAATGGAAAATTGGCCGGCCTAAATAGATTCTTGTCCAAATCAGCAGACAAGTCACTCCCCCTCTTCAAAACACTCAAGAAGTGTATAAAAAAGGGAGATTTTCGCTGGACTACGGAGGCAGAGGAAGCCTTTACACATCTTAAACAACACCTGGCAACGCTCCCAACACTAGTCGCACCCCGACCAGGGGAAGAATTAATTATGTATTTATCTGTGACTCATGGAGCAGTCGGTACTGGCGAGATAGGAATTCCGTACAAACACCTGTGTACTTTGTGAGTAAAGCGCTGAAGAAAACGGAGATTAACTACAGGACAATGGAAAAGTTAGTCTTGGCGCTAGTGTTCGCCGCTAAACGGCTGCGCAGGTACTTCCAGGCGCACCCCATAGCAGTAATCACAGACCAACCGATTAAGCAAATTATCTCCAAACCCGATGCATCGGGACGACTGCAGAAGTGGAGTGTGTTACTAGGTGAACACAACATTTCTTACAGGCTACGCACCACAGTAAAAGGGCAGATACTAGCAGACTTCATCATTGAAAAACCTGACACTGAAGATGCACCAGCACCAATCAAGAAAGAACTACAAGATCCATGGATCTTGTTCACGGATGGATCTTCATGCGTGGATGGGTCAGGAGCAGGCCTCATCCTCACAAGTCCGGAAGGAATGTAATTCACTTACACACTGCGTTTTGAATTCACAGCAACAAACAATGAGGCAGAGTATGAAGCCCTAATCGCCGGACTACGCATTGCAGCCAGAATGGGTGTACGCATCCTGGAAGCAAATGTGGATTCCAGGCTAGTAGCCAACCATGTGTTGGGCGAGTACGTGGCTAAAGAGGAAAACATGATCCAATACCTCAACAAGACAAAGGCACTAATCCAAGGCTTTGACAGGTTTACCATCAAGCAGGTTCCAAGAGGGGAAGATCGAAAGGCGGATGCACTAAGCAAGATTGCATTCACAAGCTTTCCACACCTGTCAAAACAAGTATTGGTAGAAACGTTGAATAGCAAATCCATCTCGGAGATGGAAATATCCACGGTAATAGAGGAGGAAGGTCCGACGTGGATGACACCTATAATGGAATTTATCAGCAAGGGCGTATTGCCCCAAGAACAGAAGGAAGCCCGAAGAACACGTTGCACCGCACAGAGGTTCAAACTTTGAGAAGGTGTACTATATCGACGCTCCTTCCTGCAGCCATGGCTCCGCTGCGTCGGCCCCCTACAAGCAAATTATGTACTCAGGGAAATCCATGCCGGTTCATGCAGCATGCATTCAGGACCACGATCGGTAGTGGCGCGCGCCCTACGGTCAGGATACTACTGGCCCACCATGCATCGTGATGCACGGGAATTAATAAGAAAGTGCAGCGATTGTCAGGTTCATAGGCCCATCCCGCGCCAGGCCACAGCGGAGCTAACGCCTATACGGCGCCATGGCCATTCTACAAGTGGGGTATCGACATCGCAGGCCCCTTCCTCGTTGCCGCAGGAGGATTGAAGTTTCTCATAGTGGCCATAGATTACTTCACAAAGTGGATCGAAGCAAAAGCAGTTGTAACAATTACTGGCAATCAGGTCAAACGCTTTGTTTGGGACAATATTGTATGCCTCTTCGGACTTGCTGGGGAAATCATCTCGGACAATGGGAAACAATTTTGCGATAATCCCTTCAAGGACTGGTGCGAGAAGTTGAATATCACGCAGCACTTCGCATCGGTTAAACATCCACAAACTAACGGCCTAGTAGAACGTTGTAGGACCTTACTTTTATCCACCTTATCACAAACCCAACACGTATACAAGTATCACCACGTTTACCACGCTACGCGTAGAACACGTTCAACCCAAACACAAACATAAAGCTTTAACAAAGAAGGAAAGATTAAGAAAGATGGTGACTTGATGTTATACAAACCGTGTATGTTGTGAGAGAAAGATGAAAACAATAGATGTTTTATTTCAAAGGAAAAACACACACACACTTTCAAGCACACCCCTCAAATGACACATTTGAGGGGTATTTATACTTGCACACTAAACACCCTAATGGGCTTGGCCATGGGCTATGTTTGGACTTGGATTGGGCTTTGGATTACATGAACTTACAAAAGGATAGAGTAACATAGCTTCTAGCCATTTAGCTTAACCCAATCTATGTGCCCGTTGACTATTCTAGTAAAATATCTAACACACGTTACAAAGTTCCTAAACGTGAATGACCATTACTTCTATTAAATATTATTAAGGCTAACAATCTCCCCCTAAGGGGTAGTCATTCAAAGGATGCTCAACTTGATTAGGTCTTTACTCTCCTTGAGCTTGAACTTTGTGTGTCGATATAGAATAGTCTTAATTCTTTGTTCCTTCATGCTTTGTGATCAGTTAATGTTGTTGTCTGCCGTTTGTCAGCTTCGTTGATTAGGTGTCTCCACGTCTTTCTCCACCATGCTCACACTTCCTTTGACTTTGAATTACCAATGATGAAGTTCTCGAGTCTTTAAACTTTCTAGATTCTTAGACATTGACGAAGAATCATCTTTAACTTTGTGTTGCCTTTGATTTTGATGAGAACTTTCATGAGTTGTGATGTTGGTATGAGCATGGGAAGATGGTGCGGTCTTTCCTCCAAGGAACAATCATCAGTACCTGCATGAATATGTTAGTTGAAAAATACCAATCGATCATTGTGGACTTTTCTTAAAGAATTGACCACTACGATTGTTATACTGATGAATGTCTTGATTCCATTCACCTTGGTCGGGCGAATCAGCCGTCCTAATCCCATAAGGGACAGTTGGCATTACATTGAATAAATTCAAGTAACGACCCTCATATTCAGGATTCGATTCGTGAAAGGAATCTCCTTAGCGGGATTTCCAGCACTTACAGGTTCGAACGTCGAGGGTGTTAACAACATATTGTGAAAACACATCTCTAATTCTTACAAAGGCTATTCCTGAACTGGAGGCCCTCAAGAAGGCTAACACGATATACCAAAGTATATCTACAATTCAGGTGAGTCGTTGAAGTACACCGAAGCATCACTTCACGACTGTAGACCGTTTGAGACACACTAAGCGTAACCCATAAAGAATTACCGAAGTGACCTGCTGTCAGGGCTGTTTAATGTTGACCCTGGCAGGAATTTCCATTCAATCATTGAGGATCACATTTTTGAAACCTCTCATAAATGTTCTGGCAGATTTCTAAGATCTGCGTAGGACTCTAGAATGTATCACTTGTGTCCTTATTGTCAAACAACAAGAGATGAAATGTTTAGTGTTCCTATGAGATCTTTTGATGAATCTCGAGGCTCTAGACTCAATTAGTACATTTTTGGTTTTCCTAAGCGGAGACTAGGGAGAGGGTCTCCTTCTTCAATACCAATGATCTCTAAGAGAAAGTCGATAGATTATGTAGGGTACACAGTGAGAATGAAATAAATCCTTTTAAGAGGAATTGAGTGGCTAGAAGGTTAGGTGCAGTGCGTCACTGGGTCCATGGCGTCTTTGTCTTCAATACCAGCGTCATCTAAGTGACAACTAGTAGCAGATGAATTGAACCCGTTTACGCCTAAGGTTGATTATGGAGGGCTGTTTCTTTTCACCCTTTCATTATATTTCTTTTTAATTCTTCAACCCCTTCTTTCTCCTTTCTCACATTACTCCTTTTTTCAATCATACCTAAGGACTTCTAATACTAACTATGGGTATTTTCCTTGGGTAGATCCCTCCGGCTCTGGCGGATCATAGGACGGATTTTCCTATCCTTATTCACCTTATAACTCCGTGACTGTCCTATTGTTGCCATAAAACCTTTTCTTGAAAATCTCTCAAAGTGTTTATGATTATAAAACATGATTTGTTAACACCTTGAGAGTTTTATATTTCAGAAACACTCACCCTTCACATGTGCTTATATTGTTTTAACTTAAATCTGCACAGAGAGGGTAGAGTTTGCACTTTTTGAATTGATCGGCTCATGATAGACAATTCCCCACGAGACACGGTTACGTTGCCTAGTTAAAGAGTTCCATTGTCAGTTTTTAGGTGACAACTAGCTCTAATAACTAACTTGAAGTTGTAAACACTCCTTGAAAAGGAGGTTAGACCCATGAAGGTGCATATCTATCACAAGTTTCTCGAGATGGTACATTTACTGACTTAGATTCCCGTTAATTCATTGGTTTCGTCTGAGTCGAGCTCATTTTGAGATTCAAACACCGATCATTAAACATTTTTGATCACATTTTAATCACGTCTCCTCCCCCTAAAAAATAGCATATTCGTGATATTTTTGATATCAACGGATTAAACAACATTTTAGAATCTTTTGGGGAGACAAACGGATTTGATTTAAGCATGAATATGGAACATTTTAGTTTTATACTCCCCCTTTAATAAAGCATAATCAATTAAAGGGTTTTAAAGGGAGTTATCTTGAGCACAAAGTATTTTGAAAGATTTTGAAAAATCTTTTTGAACAATCTTGAAAAGGTGCTCAAGATGATGATGATTTCTCACCATTTTTAAATGCAGTGCACTGAAGCGTACACTTGATTTTTCTATAAAAGCACGAGTTTTGATTTGAAGATAATCAAAAGTCATCATTTTGGTCCGGGTTTCGTACTGAAGTATACGAAAGCCATTATTGAAGATTTTTTTTGAAAAACGACATGTTTTAGAAAACATTTAAAGAACTCTCGCTCAAGCATCTGTATATGTCCGTATCATTGTTGAATGACATTTCTAGAAACATACAGAATATCGATTATACGAGAGACATGTCGTGAGAAGAATATTTTTTGGATTTTTTCAATTTATAATGTTTTTGTGTTTTTTGAAAATTTTTCTATTTTTATATTTTGCTTTTGATGGTTTTTCAAATTTTGTATTTGGTTTTTCAAAAATATTTACATAGAAGATTTGAAGAAAGAAGAAATTAAGACGGGACAAGTAAAAGTGGAGATAAGAGTGGAACTAGAAAAGGATTTCCACATGCGAAATTGGCATAAAGTTCTTCTTCACCACATGGGGTATATGAACCTTCAACACTTTTACAAGTACCTGCATCCACAGAAGAAGAATTTTCACAAATAACAGTGTTAGAAGTACGTGTTTCCTCACGGTGAAGGTGATCACTAGCAACGGTTGTAGTGGTTTTGACTTCCTTAACTTGATGAGTTTCACTATTATCTGTGTTGGTGCAAGTATCAAAAATCTTTCCTGTGGGAATCTATCTAAGACCTACTTTGTTGAAAACTTTGCCCGTGGGTTTCCACCTAAGGTAAGATCTAGGAGTTGTTTTCTTTTCAGATGCAGCGGAAGACTCATTTTTAGACAAACTACGTCCTGATAAGATCGTCCTATTAGGTGTCTTTTTGTTTGTCTTTTTATCAACGGGCTTGTTTCTATTTGGTGTCTTAGTGGATTGTGCCTTGGCACGAGAATTATCTTTCTTGAGATATTGTGAGACACATGCATCATGATTAGCTGAAAAGACACATTTTTACATGTCGTCAGACAAATTCAATATTCTTGTTTAAAAAAGCAGCTTTAACTTTGTCACTACAGTCTTGTGGACATTGATTCTTGTTCGAAAAAGACTTAGAATTCCTAGTGTTGTTTTCTAAGGGCATAGCATTTTTTTTTGCGCAACTACTCTTAGATGCAAGCCAATCCCTAGTCTTTTGTAGAGTGTTCCTAGGTAATGGTTTACTACTACTAGCGGTGCCTTGAAATCTTGTAGAATTCATCACCCTAGATGTTGCACCAAGAATTCCGTCTTTTTGAGTCTGTGCCTTTTTCCTAGCTTCTTCTAGATAGTGATTGTTGACCATGTCGTTAGAACCGAGAGATTCTTTAACTGGATTTTTGGTCACATTTCGTGTACTATTCCTAGAAATGCCAGGTGAAATAACTTTTGGTGTTTCAGCAACTGCTTTTTCTTTCTCAAAACCGTTGATAATTCTATTTTTAATAGGCAAAGGCGTGGAGTACTGTTTTTGATAAATCATTTTTCTCATTGACTTTTGGAGGAAATTGAGAAATAGACATTTTTGGTTTGAAAACCGGTTTGGGAACATTTGTTTTCTCCTCGGTCAATGGTTTTGCAAACTTAGTATCCACAGCCTTTCCTTTTAGACTTTCCGGTGAGCTCTCAAAAGAGCATTTTGCTCTTTCATGTCCTTGTAGGCACGCTCATACGACAATTTGTCATACTTGCATTCCTCGGTTTTTCGATCAAGCTGTTTAAAATAGGACACGTTTTCTTTTTCAAGTTTTTCAAGAGCTTTTTCATATTTTGAAACAATTGCGGAGGTCTCAGACTGGAGTCTTTCATGATCTTCAACAGAATATGTTTGTAAGATAATGGACATGATATCGGTGGTCATAACATCTTCGAAGAGAGAATCATTTAAATTTTCCAAAACTTTGATGTGTTGAACACTTTCATTAGCTTGCTTTACCAGGGATTTATGGTCCTTGACAAAGTCAGCTGTTTCTTTCAAAAATGCTTGTTCACAATGAATTACCCTTGCGATGGCATTGGTGAGGGCAATTTTAGTTTCAAAAAACTTTCTCTGTTCGATATCAAAACTAGAGAACCAGTTGTTAGGTGTAATAGTTGTTTTAGTTTTAACAGTCTCTTGAAGATCTGCAATTCGAGTTTTCACATTTTCTAAAATACTTCTCGCATCACTTGTGTTAAAAGGATTGTTTGAAGACATTTGTTCAATGTTCGAAAGAGATTTTGAGACAAAAACTGGTTTTGAAATTGGTTTCGAAGCTGGTGTTGACTCTTTGTTTGAAACACTTGGTGTGATGGAGAACTTTGACTTTTCTTTTTGATTAACGAAAGTGATTCCATTAATTTTGTTCCATTTGTTATAATCAATTGGTTTTAGATCTGGATTCTTTTGTTTCATTTTTGATCTACTCTCATCCGATAGTTCTAACGTTTCAAGAGAATCATGAACAATTATGGCTCTGATACCAATTGTAGGACCTTACTTTTATCCACCTTATCACAAACCCAACACGTATACAAGTATCACCACGTTTACCACGCTACGCGTAGAACACGTTCAACCCAAACACAAACATAAAGCTTTAACAAAGAAGGAAAGATTAAGAAAGATGGTGACTTGATGTTATACAAACCGTGTATGTTGTGAGAGAAAGATGAAAACAATAGATGTTTTATTTCAAAGGAAAAACACACACACACTTTCAAGCACACCCCTCAAATGACACATTTGAGGGGTATTTATACTTGCATACTAAACACCCTAATGGGCTTGGCCATGGGCCACGTTTGGACTTGGATTGGGCTTTGGATTACATGAACTTACAAAAGGCTAGAGTAACATAGCTTCTAGCCATTTAGCTTAACCCAATCTATGAGCCCGTTGACTATTCTAGTAAAATATCTAACACACGTTACAAAGTTCCTAAACGTGAATGACCATTACTTCTATTAAATATTATTAAGGCTAACAAACGTGCAAATCGAAGTCTGGGTGAAGGAATTAAGGCACGTCTGGACAGGCACAAAGGAAGATGGGTAGAAGAATTATCACATGTTCTGTGGGCGCACCGCACTTCAATCAAAACTAGCACGGGAGACACTCCCTTTTCTCTAGTCTATGGGACAGAAGCCGTTATACGAGCCGAAATCGGGATGCCAACTATTCGCACTGCTGAAATCAATGTGGCAACCAACGATGACAAGCGGCGTATCGACTTGGACCTGTTGGAAGAAAGACGCGAGCGCGCAGCCATATGTGAAGCAAGGTCAAAGTCAAAAATGAAAGGATACTATGATGCTAAAGTAAGAAGTGTTTCATTCAGACCAGGTGACTTCGTTTACCGCGCCAATGATGTGAGCCATGCAGAAGACACATGCAAACTTGGACTGAAGTGGGAAGGACCCTATGAGGTTACTGAAGCATTAGGAACGGCGTCTGTACTGCAAGGCATTGATGGTCGGGAACTACCGCGTACATGGAACATTTGCAATCTCAAACGATGCTATCTCTAGGAATGGCTACGGCCCAGTGCACGGATAATCTTGCACTTTAACGAAGTGCCCAATAAATAACCGTGTATTTACATTTTGTTTTACTTAGTCAAATGTCTTATTTATTTTCTTTCATAAAAACTTGCAAGTATCAATAAACCGTCGTGGTTTCTAGCTAATTCAGCGACACATTTCAATTTGTTATTTCCATATACTTTATGTCTTAACATTTTTTATCTTTTGCCTACATGGCGTGCATGCACCTAAAAAGCCCACGATGGTAAATGGATGAGTAAACCTACTAAATCACTCGTTGAGTAAGAGGGTTGCAAACCCATCAACATTGGATCACGTATCCTTGTTAAACACCTTATTCTCAAGACGTTGGAATAAGTTACGTGCGCATCCCACGATGAATGCGCAACAATGCATACTATGCGCGTTCAACAAATTAGGAATCAAGACACTTGGCTCCTTACTATGATATTCGCAATACGCTGCGTATACCAACATACACGACTATGTTCGAAATACTTAATATTCTATAAGTATGATAGTTCATACATAATTATGAACAACAACAATTACTCGCGCTTATACAACAGTTTGTTTCTTAGACAGTACGCATGTTTTTCATGAAAAGACAAGTAACTAAGTACAAATATGATAAGTCGCCACGACATTCAACAAAAAGTAATATTTTATTAAGTACCATACGTTCTTACAAAATATTATTTACAGCATAAGATACAGTCCACACATTACAAACTATGGAAACATCTCAGAGATGAACTACCCGCACAGCTAGCAGCGTCTCCAACCTCATCCAACTTCTTCAATAGATCAGAGTCTTGGCGAGACACCGTGGCAACACTAACCGGTATCCCGTCAGATCTGGGAAGATGAGCTGCACCAACGCCGCACAAAACTGCCTTACCTTTAATCCCTTCCTTCTTCGCAAGCCTGGTAAGATGCGCTTCCAGCACTTTCTTCAACGGCAATTCCTTTTCTAGAGCAAAAGGATTCAAGATATCACGCGGACGAGCAAAAACAGGCACTTGAAGCTGGGATTCATCAGGCTTCAAAAAATAATCAGCTTGCGCTTCCGTATTTTCAGCGCGGTGCCGAGCTAAGGTCAGCCCCTCCATAATGACCCCTATGGGGAAATTCTGGTCGCGCTCTAACTCAGAGATCATGGGAAGCTCAAATGACTTCATCCTCTCCATAGCAGCCACCAGCTCATCATATGATTGCGCATTGTACCCAGGTACCTTATCCACGGGCACCTTCAATAAATTAGCCCCATGCAGCTCCTCAACAGCCTCTGATTTACCCCGCGCCAGTGCACACTGAACCACTCCCCCAAAGGCATCCACCACCTCCTGCGACTCCAAGGTACTGAGCCAGCAAGTCGCATGCCATGGCTAATGAGCCACCTACGCTCATTGATTGTTGACAGAAGTTGGGGATACAACTCCTCATCGTACTCCAGGCTGAGTTTGCGCAAATTCATCTCTTGCATTTCCAGAGCACTGCTCACAGTGGCACCAAAATCTTCCAACTACGAGGTCAACGTGTCCTTGCCCTTCTCCAGATACTTCAGCGCCCAGAGACATGAAGCCTTATACCCTGCTGACTCAGTACGCTCCTGGCTTATTTGGCCCATCAACGCCATCTTCTCTTCAGCAAGCTTTTGGGCGTACAAACTCAGGCTCTCTGCTTCGGTCTTAGCGCTAGCCAACTGCGCTTCCAGCGACGCAATTCTTTGGTCCTTTTGCGCAACTTGGTTGCTTTCCCCAGAAATCTTGGCCTTTAGCTTCTCTATTATCGAAGTCTGTTGCGCAGCCGACAGTGTTAATTCTTCCACAAGCTGCTCCATAGGCGCATCCCCAGCCGCCGATGGCTCAGCGTTTTGACTGGTTGGCTTGGAGAACGCATAGCGTACAGGACTATCTCTAGGGGGCGACTCCGCAGACTCTTCAAACCTGCACACAAGACAGGGAATTATTAATTGTTTCATACATAACCAAGGAATGCGCAAACAACCTTTATGATAAGCACTTACTGTGGACCAATGGTCTCGGCCGAGGGGGGGCGATGCGACGTCACTTGATGACGATTCCACCAAATGAACCACGGGGCGCTTCTTCCTCGATGAGCCTGCGCCGTCACTTCCAAGTGATCTCTTGCGCTTCAACCCCGGGTCCTCCTCTTCCTCCTCTTTTTCCATGAGCTCTTCCACTGCTATTTGGGATGGCTGCACTAAGGGGGAAGGCACTCTAGGACTCGGTACGCTTTGCAATGGCGTCGCCTCTAGTGCGACAGAAGAGCTAACCCCTGCTTCTCCTAGATCCATGTCCAGGGTACGCCCTGTTGTAGCATCAAGGATGGGCTCTTCTCCCTCTCTTAATGGGCGTGTCCCTACATTAACCTGAAGTGGCTTCGCTAGTCGCACGACCCTAAATAGATCCATTTATGCGCAACAACAACACAAGCAACAAACATAGATTACGACAAGTACATATACAAGAAAGACAAACGCTTACAATACTATAACATAACGAAGTATGCAAGGACGAGCACCCACCCTGGCCATCCGCGCCTAAGAAGATTGGAACCTCCTCCGGACTACCAAAATAGTTGCGGCTAATGCCCATGTGAACCAAAAATTCCTCAGGGTAGGAATTAATGGGGATGCGATTGGTGTTTATTGTGTCCGCATGCTCCGCATTATATGATCCAGGGAGGGGACGCTCATCCTTTGGCAGTGTACCCTGGGTATAGAAATCGAATCGCGATGGGAAGTACGCGTTGTCTACCCAGAAAAATGTTTCTCTCCAATTCCTGAGCGCGTCTAACTTTTCAGTATAACACTGAAGGCGTCCAGCGCTTTTAGCAAATGATACCCACCCATGTGACCACGTGGTGTGGTAAAACGCGCGGAAAAGGTGGATAGTCGGGTTAATTGCCAGTAATCGGCAATTAACCTCGAAGTTGGTGATTTTAGCTGCACCTATGCAGTGCAGCTGGGATATATGCATACGGTAGTAATTTAACACGTCGCTCAGGAATAAAGATATTGGCACGAGTTGATTCGCGAACTCGAAAAAACGCGTATATACCCCTATCTTTCCCTCGGGGAAGTCTGCAATTTCGCATTTGCAGCCGGAACTACCGGATGCACCGCGAGGGGAATGTAATAATCGGAAGAGAACTCTAGGAGTTCACCCTCCGTTATGTCGAATGTAAAATCAGATAAAACTTTAACCATGATATTGTTTTTCTAAGCGCACGCGCGGTTACCTTTGAAATAGTAGTTTTCTGAGTTGCAAGTTGGAGGTTTGTTAACAATGGTGGAAATGTTTTTACTGTGGTAATCACAGTGAAAGGAAGATTGATGGTTATATAAGTTTTCTTATCCGCACGATGTACGACACGTGGGTCCCACTAACTCGGAATGAGTGGCCAGGATATGTTGAGGTGACAGGGGGCAGTTAATTTCCCCCGACTTCCGAGGCATTCATTTGACATATCTTGATTAGATTCACCGTGTATTTTTTAGCTTCTCTGCTACGCTAAGATGAGTTAATGGAGTACAGTTATTAGTCTAGCATCCGCAGTTAGTTACTGCGCATACTAGACTGGGGGACATGATGACGTATAGTCTACATTCGGGTCACTAACCCGACCAATGACCGCTACTAGCGAGCCCAGTACGACTGGGCTAACTCAGTAACAGTTTGGGCCCACGAAGGCCCAAACCCATAACTTATTTATGGAATAAGATATCGGATATCTCCTAACTTTGGAGATAATCGTTTACCAACCGACTTTGGCGGGATACGCCGAAGGTTGGGGAACACGAAACCAACAAGGATTTCGTGCGTATATAAAGGGAACCCTATCCCTCATTAAAGGTACGATCTAAACCCTAACTCTCCATAACCCTAAAACCGATTACTTACTCTCACGCCGGAGGATAATCGTGGGAGACAATCCCACGATAAGCCTAACGGTGTTTTCTGTTTACTTAGTGCGCAGGTCTCAAGCAGCAATAATCAATTGGTACAAGAGCCGAAGCCCCAAACAAGGAACGCCCAACTTTTGTATCAACATATGAGAAGCTCTCTAAAAAAATGGTTGTGGGTTCTAGTCATGCTTACGACAAATGAGATATGTTTATCGTAAGATAGATAGTTGTCGTTCTAAAAAAATATATATTGTCTAAAACTAAATTTGAAATATCATTATTGAGCTGAGAGACAATCAACAACAATATCTGAAATTGACCATCTAGTAGCTGATGAAGATGGACTGATGCTAGAAAGTTCTTCTGACTTAGAGTCTATGCCAGAGGATGAAATGATGTATATTTCAGAGGAAGGGGAGGAGTTGGAATTGAAAGTTGACAAATTGATTGATCAGCTGACCTATGAAGATGACAAAGATGAGAAGGTTCAAACTCTGCCTGGGTCCCCTCATCTGTATCCTCCTACGTGTACCAAAGGGCTTGTGTCCCAATGGTACCTCTTGTTGTGTGAGAAGCTCCCCGACCAAATGGTTGTGGGTTCCAATCCTGCTTAGGACATGTGAGATATATTTATCGTAAGATAGATAGTTGCCGTTCTAAGAAAATATTGTCCAAAACAAAATTTGAAATATAATTATTGAGCTGAGAAACAATCAACAACAATATCTGAAACTGACCATTCTAGTAGCTGATAAAGATGAACTGATGCTAGAAAGTTCTTCTGACTTGAGTTTATGCTAGAGGATGAAATAATGTACATTTCAAAGGAAGGGGAGGAGTTGGAATTGAAAGCTGGCAAATTGATTGATCAGCTGACCTATGAAGATGAGGAAGATGAGAAGGTTCAAACTCCACCTGGGTCCCCTCATCTGTATTCTCCTATGCGTGAAGATGCTAAAAAGAGTCCTCTGGCATCAAGATCTCTAAGGCGTCGTTTGTTTTTTCAGAGCTTTTACCTCTTCATCTGCAAACCATGTCTGCAGAAGAAGAGCTAGATCTAAAGTCTTCATCCGCATGGATGAAGACCGTTTGTTTTTGTGCTATTGAAGTACTTCTTTTATTTTATATATTTTTTTCTTTTTTTGCGCTATAAATCCTTTTGTAATATGGTTCAAATGGGTTAATCGTAAAAAAACGTAAGAAAACGTAAAATAACAGACGAAAACGTAAAAAAATGAACGAAAACATAAAAAAACGGACGAAAAAATACGAAAACGTAAGAAAAGCAGTTAAAACGTAAAAAATGGACCAAAACGTAAAAAAATAACGTAAAAAAACAGACGAAACGTAAAAGAGATGTAAGATATTGAGAAAGAGATGTAAGGTTTGTGAAAGAAGAGGTAAGGAGTGAAAGAAGAGGTAAGAAGTGAAAGATAATGTCTGAAATTTAGAAGAGGAAAGAAGTGAAAAGAAGCACTTATGTCTGCAAAAAAACAAACAAAAAACCTCTGCCCTCCTGCAGACAAAAGAAGTGAAAAGAGGAAAAAAGTACTTATTGAGAAAAAACAAACGACACCTAAGTCTCAAACCAGCTCGAACACATGTTCAAGTACAAGTTCCAACAACAACAACAACAAACACCTTCTCCACCAGATGAAGTCAAGATTCCCAAATCTGCACATGTCAGAACTTTAACTTCAAGAGTTGAATATCTATCAGCTAACATCCACAACATGAACAAGCAGATTGAGGATATTTCTTACACCATCTAGGTAGGCGATCACAGTTGATTATAACTACCTTGAAACCTAAGCTGATCACCAAAGTTCTTGAACCTCTAGGCAGAGATCTCATAGTCTCCTGCTCAAACCTCCACACTTATCAAGCCATCTAGAAGACGGAACTTAAGTCTCTACTTAAGACTCATGTGGATAAGAGATGGAAAGACACTTCATCCATGATTAAAACCACCAACACCCTCTTACTCAAGCTTATCAATATGCTTGAGGCAGGAATCAAGAAGTCAACCACCCTACCCCCTGAGCTGATAATGGCACCAACTTCACATGCAGGTCTTTACACTAAACTGGATATAACATCTGATGCTCTGACAAAATTGATAGTGAAATTGCAGGAATCTTCAAGCATACCAGCCCCAGTGATCTTATGAGGGGGAGAAAGAGTTGAAGTATCCAAAGTCCATCAGGGAAGATGATAATCCGTTTGGTGATGATTCCCTATACACAGTCAGACCCTCTTCAATAACTAAGGGGGAGCATCCTTTGGATTCTCTTAGAAACAACCATATTCAGAATCCCCAAAGCTCAAAGTCAACATCCTTATGCCCACTCCTATCAGCTCTATTCATCCTAAGCAGCCATTCAAAAAGTTTGCTAAACAACTTTTAGGATCAGACCACTCTGATCAACAACAAGAAACAAACCATCGATTCCTTCTAGAAGCCCATCATCAAAGAACCCCTAGACAAAGGAAATGGATTGCCTATGAGGACACCTTAATAAAGGATTTAATTCCTTACATGGATTAGAGCGGATTAACTCAACTACCTCTAAAAGTGTCAACCTACACTGACAAAGGAAAACCTATCTTCCACTCTATAGAAAGATGTTCAGATGATTCTTCAAAAGGAAAAGAGACTAGATGATTAGAAAGCACCCGAGGAAGCTGATGCTAAGGCCTTGGAAAAACTCAAGATTTTTCAAATTGCTGAACAAAAGAAGATGCTTGAGAAGTACAATGCAAAGAAGAAGGTTGACTTGGAAAAGATAAGGGCTGACTATATGAAGTGTGTATCCTTTAGGGCAGATCCTCTACCTATCACAACAATCTCTTCTAAGGTTGGAAATAACAAATATGCCACAATGACCATCACCAGGAACAATGATGTTAAAAATTTACAAACCCACACTAAGTTCACTCTAGGCAGGCTTGGGTTCTTGAAATGGATCAAAATTCATGACATGGACAGGAACCAAAAGCTCAAAGACACTCATCAACTCCATGCAAATATGGCTCAGAAGTTCAAGTGGGTAAGAGATACATAAGAAGATCTAAACATTCCTCCACCGCCTGAGCTACTTAAAGTGGACCTCCATGCACCAAAGAAAACGCAACTTGCTCATGGAGATCAAAATAAGAGAAAGAGGATTCAGTTTGAACAAATCTTCCTAGCTGGTGGCCTGGTAACAGAAATCTCAATCCACCAGAGGGAATTAATAAGGAAGAGACTGGTTATATCCGAGCCTGAGCCTGGAATGTTCTTTCATAACCTGTTGATTAATTGTGCTTTCAACGAGAAAATGAGGTTCATCTTGCATCCAAAACTTAGCTAATTAGACTTCATCAGTGAATCAAGTTGAATTCTCAGATAGCTAAGGAGTTCTCAGCCAGGATGCATTGGACGATTGACGCAAGGGATGATTGTGAAGAGGCCAAGATCTTAGAGGATTGGGGTTGTTGTAATATATCTATGTTGTAATCCTTTATAAAACTTCACTTTTGTTTATTTGTCTCTAAAAAAATTACTAGTAAGAAGAAGCTGTGTGCTCACTGACAATAATTTAACTTATTATAATTTATTCAAATAAGGAAAGATTATGGAGACAATTTGAGTGCCCAATGGTCTCTGACTAGATATAAAAATAAAGTAGACTAAGTATAAAGAAGTCTCGCTGATAAGGAAATAAGTGAGCAACCTCATCCAAGTTCAAGTCAAAGACATCGTCAAGGAATCAAAGATAAGTTGAAGACATACTCTCTAGCTGATACGGAGTCAACTAGTATCTATAAGGAACTAGAAGCTGAACGATAAATTTTCATCATGGTTCGACAATGCCCTGATGAACCTATCATTTCTCTCATTTATCCAACATAGCAGAGCTCGAAATATCTCTTAAGATAGTTAGGCTGGACTTTTCAAGATTGCAAAAGAGCGGGATAAAGTGAACATTTGAGATGTTAAGACAAGTACGAGTTGGTGAAAAGGAAGTGATCATTTGACAGTATTGTTCACTAAAATAAGGTTGTTGTGTTTTTGAGTATATAAACATTTAATGAAAGATGCACTTCTCCATTAAATGTTTGACATGTGTCAACAACCCACATCATGTTATTCATTCAATGGTTGTATAGTTGTAAGATATGATATTAATCAAGCTAAGAAATGAAGATAAAATTTCTCCCTTAATTTTATATACTATATTAATCAAGCAAAGACTCAACAACACAACCTCGCTTCTAAATTTTAGGTATTGATTTATTTAAATGCATGAATGGTTCAAGAGGTTGACCTTTCAAATACGACTATATGTTATATTGAAAAGTTGTAAATAATATAGTTACTAAAAATGCTTACATTTTTAAATTATATATCATAGTCATGAAAACTTATTACTACACTTTACAATTACAGCAAAAGGATGTAAATATATGTATAAGAAAATAATTTTCAAAGATTGTATTGACTTAGATCGATTTGAGAGGGTCGTTGGGGAGAGGATGTCTTATGCGAGGGATAAAATAATGACTTGATTAGACAACCCTTCGTAACGTTGTCCTTTCTAACATGGCAACACTTCTATTTAATTGATAAATATTTTCGCACATTGATACCATTTGGACAAAGCCCTGCGACACTTTTTCATTCTTATATCGTCACTCTTTATTTGCTTTTAACAACATTAAAACCATAATAAAACATTATCCTCCATTAACCTGACATATTGTATAATGTTTTCTTAGTTTAGTTATTTTATTTGGTTTTCTTGTTTTGTATATTTTACGTGATCGAGTGAGGTAGGCGTTCAAATAGAAAATAAAACCAAAATAAAAAGGCTTAAAAGTAACCAGCATTCGACACGTGTCTCCCTTTCTTTTTCAACAGAGGGCATTTTTTTAATTTTACTTCCCAACTAATTTATTTATTCTCCGCCTTTTTCTTTCTTTATCTGCTCGTCTCTTTCTATTTTTCTCCCTTTCCTCCTTCATTCCTGGTTTTCTTTCTTATTTTCAGCTGATATATAACCGAATTTTACACAATGATATCCATTTAATTCATTCATCCATTCAAATTCATATTTTTATCATTCTTTCATTTGTTCATATTTTTGCAAAATTAGGGTTTTTTGCCCACTGTTCACATTCATTCATATCGGTTACTCGTTCTCCAAATCATGTTTTTTGTTCATATCGGTTACGAATTTAGGGCTTTTAACCGTCTAGTCAGTTAATCGGATATAAATTTAGGGGTTTTAACTATCCAATCGGGTAATCAGATAAATTTTGGGGTTTTTAACTGTCCAATCTGTTAATCAGATCAAATTTAGTGTTTTTAATCATCTAATTGGTTAATCAAATAAAATTAGGGTTTTAACCATCAAGTCGGGTTCTACTAGTGATTGATGATACTCAGGTGTTTAATCAAGGTATTTTATAATTTTTGTTAATATTTTTTTTATGTGTATAAATAATTGTGATTGTTCATATTTATGATAATTATTGGTGAACATTTTAGCAGTAATTTAATGATTATGTTTGATTTTGATGTTTTAGTGAAAATCTAGGAGACATTAATCAATTAATGCATTTTTGTTGATGAAGATTGTAACTATCCGATGTTAATGAATGATTTTTATCTTTATTTTGTTATTATTTTATCTGATGTTCATCAATTAATGCAATTTTGTTATATGCTTTTTAGTTGATGAATGTTTTAACTATATGATGTTTATGAATAATTTTTGTTTTTATTTTGCTATTATTTTATATGATGTTCATCAGTATTTGCATTTTTGTTATATTATTTTAAGTTGATCAATATTTTAACTACGTGATGTCTATGAATGATTTTAATATTTATTTGCTATTATTTTATCTGATGTTCGTCAGCTAATGCATTTTATTATATGCTTTTTAGTTGGTGACATTTTATCTATCTGATGTCTATGAATGATTTTTATCTTTATTTTGCTTTTATTTTATCTGATGTTCATCTGTTAATGCATTTTTTATATGCTTTTTGGTTGATGAACATTAGTAATTGCTTGATTTTGTTGTGCTCATCAATTAATTAAATGATTATGTATTTTCATATAGGACTCTTCATCATTATTCAATGGTTTTGTATATTTTTTACAGATCATGATTATGTACCTGTCTCATATTCTGTTGGTATTGTGTCTGAGGAGGCTGGTTGTAAGATTTTGGGTTCTTGATGTTCCTGCTGCTGAAAAGGCGGTTGTTGGTTTCATGTATCACTCTCTTGAGCACGCTTATGAGTATTACAAATCTTATGTGAAAAAGCTGGTTTTGAGGTTCGTTTAGGTCAACAGTACATGTCAAAAAAATATGTTGGAATCACTCCTAACATGTACTTCAAGTGTTAGTAATCATTATGTAATAGGTTTCTTAATTGGGCTTTTATGTTTGTATTAATGGCAAGGCTTATGTAGAAAGCCCATAAGCCTTGGCCCAAGTCCAATAAGGAAGGAAGGGGACTTGTAGTGTTGCCCTAGTCCCTTCCCCTATAAATACCTTTGTAAACCTTCTTTGGAAGGTTGGTTGTTCACTTTCACTTAATATCATACGCATAACCTTTCTTATATCATTCGTTTGTTTTGTGTGTGTGTTCATCCGCTCTATCTTTACTATGTTTCTTACATATTGATGCTTGTGTTACATTATGGTGACCTAACAGTGGTATCAATCGCCATCTAGTTGGGTGAAACACCTTTTGTTTTTGAAGTTTTTTCTCATACGCGTGGGTTTTGAACTAGCATAACTTTCTTACGCTTAAAGCTTTATTTTTTACACTTTTAAACTCAAGATTATTGTGGTTTAAGGTTTATTTAGTGTTAAAGTTCAAGTTTTTTGCATCAAGTTTCAAACTTTACGTGTGTAGTGTCGTTTTTAAGCTTGTTTTTAGTCGTGTATCATTTTGTACGCCTAAGGATAAAATTAGTTTTGGATCATCAAGTTTCAAACTTTCTTGTTATTTTGGTGATATTGAAGCTATTTCATCATTAAAATCAAGTTTCAACACAATTTTGGGCATAAAAATCAGTTTTGGTGATAGTTTGTACTTTCTACTCGTAGTAAAACCCTAGTTTTACTCGTAAGCTCAAAGTCTACGCCTAAGCAGTAGTTACGCGTAAGCATTTCATCACTTGATCTTCAGAGCTGTTGGTTTACTCAGCGTTTTCTTGCTTGGATAAGCCTGAAAACACTTCGACTTTGGATATCTTTTACACTGGTATAAGTGTAAAGGATTTTTGGGTAAAACCCTAGTTTTACGCCTAAGCTTAATACTTACGCGTAGAAACTTCTTTGCCTAAGCATTTCCTACGCATAAGCTTGTCTTACGCCTAAGGAAATATTACGCATAAGGTTTCTACTACTAAGTCTTTAGTTTACGCCTAAGCTACGTTTTTCTCAAGTCTACGCGTAAGATAACACTACGCGTAAGCTCCTATCTACGCGTAAGTTGGGTATTACGTGTAAGGTTTCTTTTACGCATAAGCTGGTTTCTACGCTTAAGATTACTTCATCAACAAACAAAGTTTCATTCGACTACAAAGATCCATCATCAACACAAGTTTCAAGATGTCTTAACCACCATACTCTAGCTACTTTCCTCATGAGTATCCTCAACAACAACAATAATTCTATCAACAATATCCTCAACCATCTCCACAACAATTGCAACAATTTCAACAACAATTTCAACACTTTCCTCAAGGAGCAAACCCTCTTCCACCACAAATGGTTCAACCAAACCCACGTCAACAAGTACAACATTATACCTTCTTTCAATATCAGTATCCCGCCAAGTATGCTATGAATGTTACAACACCAAAGGAACCCTCTTGGTGTGCAAAGATGTGTGAAGCTTTAAGTAGCCAACAATCCATTCATGAAGCTGGATCCCTTGACAGACCTCCAATGCTCACTCTCGGAAACTACAATCAATGGGTGATAAGGTTCTTTAGGTTTTGTGATCTAAAGGAGCCACATGGTAAGTTTTTGAAGAAAGTCATCCTTGAAGTTCCCTTTCAAATGCCTACTTTCAATGTACCCGGAGATCCGAATGCTAATCCACCAAAAGATGATGTTACCAACGTTGTCGGTCTTGATCAACTTACTACTGACCAACTTCTTCACTTAGAAGCCGATGAAATTGCAACGCACTATATCCTTTTGGGATTACCCAATCCGATACTTCGTAGTGTTGATGCTCAGAAGACTGCTAAAGCAATGTGGGAGCACATTCATCTTCTAATGGAAGGCACTAAACTCAATCAAGAGGACATGGAATCCAAAATCTACTTAGCATATGAACACTTCATGATTGAACCAGGGGAGACATTAGAGTCATATTATCATCGGTTCTTAGACATCATCAATGACTTGGATAAACATAATATCATTATGCCAAGGATTGCAATCAACACAAAGTTCCTGAGCTGTCTTGGTCCTGATTGGGAAGAGTATGTTACATTCATCCGTCAAGCGAAGAATCTTCATCAAGCTACATACGGATTGTTGTATGACTATTTGAAGCATCACCAAAAGGAACTTGACAAAGAAAGAATCATCCGTGGAGTCCCTGCTTCGCCTTCACTCTCGGATAATCAAACTCTTGCTTTGTGGGCTCAAGCATGCTACCCTCAATTCCCGACCTTGCCAACAACCTTTACTAATCCTCCACAACCCACTGCTAAGATCACACCATATGATCCTTCACAGCAACAACAATCACAAGAAAATCAACTGGTTCCATACAACAACAATAATGATCAAGCACTTTACAGTGAATCTAATGAGGATGCAGAAGCCTTCGATGCATTGAATCAAGGATTTGTCATGATTGCAAGAGCCTTCGGACGTTTTGCTAACAAATCCAACAATCGCATTCGCACTTCATCCAATACAAGGAATCAAGCTGTTGTTAACAATGGAAGGGTTGAGGTTCAGAATCGTGGAAATGGTCGTCAGATGAGTAGTGGTCAAGGGTTTAATGTTAATGGAAGGAATTACATGGGTGGTTCACAACAAAGAGTTCAATTGGTTGATTAGGGAAATGCTCAGACTGGGGTTAATGGTCTCCAATGCTATAACTGCAATAAGAAGGGTCATCTGGCTAATGCATGCCCAAAGCCGAGGACAAGAGGCAGCACTTATCACAAAGAGGCTTTACTCTTGGCTCTCAAGGATGAAGCTTGTGGAACTCTTACCAACAAGGAACAGAGCTTCATGACTAATGCAGATTCTGATGATGACATGGAGGACTTGCAGGCTAATGCTGCTGTGATGTTAATGGCAAACATGCAAGAACTCCACATGAGTGACACAGGCCCAGTGTATGACACTGAAGACTTGTCTCAGGTACCGGATCAAAACATACTTATTAATGATCTGATATCTCCGCCACCATCTGCATCCGACGAGGCTCAGAGTGTTCAACATGAATCTTCTACATCTAATTCCGATGATAATCAAATGGATCCCGTAGTTATATTTGATGATCAAGATGACCTTATGGTTAATATTGATAATCAAGTTGACTCCGTGGTCATATTTGAGGATCAAAATAATGATCATGTTGAGATTCAAGTTGAACAAGATGAACCTTTGTCTAATCTAGATCTTGCGCTCATGACCAACTTAATTAAGACCAGCCAATCTCAACTGGAAAAGTGCAATGACATCAATAAGAAATTGCAAGATAAAATTGCACTATTGACTAAGGATAATGAATGCTATAAGTTCCAACTCAACATTTTTCAAACTAAAGAGAAACGTGAAAAAGGTTTAGAAGTCGCATTTGCTAAATCTTACCAAAATGAAAAATCTTTGGAAAAACAGATATGTGATCTAGTTGCATCCAAGAATGCTTTGTTGTCTCAAATAGAACAATTGAAATTGGATCATAAACAACAACTTAACGCTCTTACTTCGGAAACTCAAAAAGCCAAGTCTGAGTTGTTAACTTGTCAAAAACAGTTTTGTGAGTACAAAAAGCATTCGAGGAAATAAATAGATGACTATCTTGAAGAAATTGTCGACTTACAAAACAAAATCAAAGAGTTTCGAAATGTTGTTTACAAACATGGTGAGTCAATCACAACAATTCAAAATTTTTCTTTTAAACCAAATCCTGATGGATATGGACCAATTCTTGCTGATTACAAACCAAGTTTTTCACATAGAGCATTCAAACCAAATCCTCAAGTTTATAGTACAGAACATAGAATTGATGACTCCATTATGAGTGTTGTTGAGTATAATCGTATGGTGGAATTAGATGAAGAAGACGAGAGTCGGTCAAAAATGGAAAATGTTGTTTATAACAAACCATTTAACTATTCAAAAACCATAACTTTCGTCACACAACAGGATAATTCTAACACACCTTGGGTTATCACGCCTACTCCTGAGTCCTCTTCTAATGATGGTCCCCGACACAATGTTGCACAAATTAATGGTCGTTTACCTTCTTTTAGTGAAATAAAGCCATTAGCTGAACGATGTCAGGTCCTAAAATACTTTGACACTTTCATGTCTGACATCAAACTTTTGGAACATGCAATTGAAGTTAATTCTGAAATAAAAGCTGAACATTTTCAATCGCCATTTGCGCGACAACAAAAGGATATTTTTCAGAAAGGGCTTTTACCACATGGTTGAAACTTTAAAATGTGTGCAATATATTGGGAACGGGAACTTCAGAAGGAGATTGGGCTTATGAAAACAGTTTTCGAGAAAACAGAAACATCGATTTCAAACACTAAACGTAAAAAGAAATCATTACGAAATCATGTTGACCGACTCTTGGAAGATGTTATATGTGCTGATACCATAAATGTTGTGTTACTACATACTGTTGCATATGCATTTGATTATATCGCTGTTGACTCTGTTGATTCTGTTGAAAATGTTGAGAATACCGATAATGTGTCACAAATCAAGTCTTTAAAAAATGAAAATGAGCGATTGTTAAATGAGATTTCGAATGCAAAACGTCGTCTTCAATGGTGTCAAAAAGATTGTCAAAATCGTGAACTTGCTTTACAAAAAAAAAATCAACCAGTTGAGTTCAAAATTTTCTGATCCAATAATAGAACAACTGGGATGATGAGACGTGTCTTTAAAGTGTCAAATTTCAAAATATGAACAAGAAATTGCCAAAATCAAAACTCAATATGGTGTCATATTTGACTTACTCAAAAAGACTCGTGCTCAAGCATCAAAAGATGCTGATGACCAGCTTGCATATACCAAAGAAGTTTTACGAAAAAATGGAAACACTCGCTCTAAAAATCAAGATTTGGTGAAACTTAAGCAAGATAAGATTAGTAACACTAATGCACTTTCCCCAGGAATGTTTAAAATTGACACTAGAACGCCTAATGACAAACCACAAGATACTAATGTGCTTCCTTCCACTAAAACAGGAATAGTTGCCTCTTTTCCCAACGTTAGCACTTCACAGCTTAAGAGCAAAACAAGGAAGAATAGGTAGTTGCAACGTAAGAGAAGAACAATAAAGACCTCTGAAGTAGAAGAACACCTTAGGACTTTGAATAAAAATAAAGTTGCACCCACTTTAGACATTGTGTTAGACAAATGTAATAGAAAAAAAGATGTAACGAATGCGGAACCTTTAAATACTTTGAATGTTATGTTTGAAGCATCTTGTGTTGGTTGTCGTAAAAGCATGTTTTCTGGTTGTCATGATAAATGTGTTGCTAATTCTATCTTATCTCGTAAGCGGAACACTAAAAACGGAATACCTCTAGGCCCACTAATGCTTCTAAGTCTGTGCTAGGTAAACCGCCTTCTAGCATTCCTGCTACAATCATTGATGTACCCATATCACCCCTTCACCTCCTAGGAAGATCTTATCACCTAGTGCATTCACTAAGGCCAAAGCTAAGACTAGTTGGACATGGCAGAGATGGTTACAAAATACACCTGGCTTTAATTGGATTCCTAAAATCATAAACATGTGTGTTTCAACTGTAACTGTATCGGAACCCTCTAACTCTTCGGGTTCCACCTCTACTTCTATTCCACCTGTGTTGTTTGTGTGTAATGCAGGTGATACAGATCATCCTCTGGATTGTTGATAGCGGATGTTCGCGGCACATGACAGGCAATCTCAAACTGTTATCAAACTTTGTCTCAAAGTTCATTGGCACTGTCAGGTTCGGGAATGATCACTTCGCAGCTATCATGGGCTACAAAGATTACATCAATGGGAACATCGAAATTAGCAAAGTTTATTATGTGGAAGGTCTCGGTCACAATCTCTTTTCAATCGGTCAATTTTGTGATGGAGATTTGGAAGTTGCTTTTAGGGAGAAAACTTGTTTCATTCGTGATCTACAAGGAAACGATCTTATGTCTGGAAACCGCACATCAAGTCTTTACACAATCTCAATGCAAGACATGATTGCTTCATCTCCCATCTGTCTACTTTCTAAGGCAACATCTACAAAATCTTGGTTGTGGCACCGTCGTCTTTCACACTTGAACTATCAAACCATAACCAATCTTGCACGATACAAACTCGTTGAAGGTCTCCCAAGATTTCGGTATTCTAAAGATCATCTATGCTCAGCTTGTGAACAAGGGAAAAGCACTCGTGCTCAATTTCCTTCAAAGGTGGAACACAGCTCCCAACATGTGCTTCATCTTCTTCACATGGATTTGTGTGGCCCGATGCGTGTGCAAACGATTAATGGCAAACGCTACATTCTAGTAATTTTTGATGACTACTCAAGATGGACTTGGGTTTATTTTCTTCGAAGTAAAGATCAAGCTCCACAAATGATCATCACCTTTCTCACGAAAATTCAAGTTCAGCTCCGGAACACAGTCCGACAAATCCGAACAGAAAAAGGAACTAAATTTGTAAATCAAACTCTTCGTGAATACTATGAGAAAGTGGGAATTGAGCATCAAACATCAATTGCACGGACACCAGAACAAAATGGAGTTGTTGAAAGACGAAACCGTACGTTAGTGGAAGCTGTAAGAACGATGTTGATAAATGCTAAACTTACAGATTACTTGTGGGCTGAAGCCGTGTCAACTGCATGCTACACTCAGAACCGTTCTATGATCACCAAACGCCACAACAAAACACCTTATGAGCTTATCCATAACCGCAAACCGAATCTAAAACACTTTCATATATTTGGTTCTCTTTGTTACCCAAATAATGATCGTGATGACTTTGGAAAGCTCAAGGCTAAAGCTGACATTGGAGTCTTTGTTGGATACTGTGAAAACTCTAAGGGATTCCGGATCTGGAATCGTCGTACAACGGAGATTATGGAAACGATTCATGCCAATTTCGATGAGCTTACTGAAATGGCTTCTGAGCAAAACAGCTTGGAACCCGAACATAACCGTCTAAACTTCCCCCAAACCCCATCATCAGCTGAACCAAGCCTACAACTTACTCGTCGTGAAATGGAACAACTATTTGCTCCTCTTTTTAGTGATGATATTGATCAACGTGCTCCATATGTATCACCTGTTTCCGCTGCTCAACCTGATACTTATCCAATACCTAATACACCTGCAACAACAACAACTGTTGAAGAAGCACCTCCAATTGATTCTACAACAACAGCCCGAACAAACCGCATCCAATGACGCTGACCCAGCTGATGATCTTCTGAATCATGATGCACCTACACCCTCAGATTATGATCCAAATGCGTTCTTAAATCCTTTTGCTAATGAAACTGCCACCTCTGATGTTGCGGAATCATCTACAAGCCATTTGAATCCTCCTAATCCGCACAATGTATATCAACATCAACCATACACACATCGTTGGACTAAATACCATCCTCTTGTGAACATCATTGGAAACCCGAATCAACCAGTCGTAACTAGACAGCGCCTTCAGACTGACGGTGAACATTGCATTTATGCACTTACCATTTGCCAATCTGAACCCAATAACATTAAAGAAGCAATGACTTATGACAACTGGATTGAATCCATGCAAGAAGGACTTAATCAGTTTAAACGTCTTGAAGTATGGGAATTGGTTGAAAAACCAACAGGGGTCTATGTTATTGGTCTTAAATGGATTTGGAAAAACAAGTTGGATGCTGAAGGTACGGTTATCAGAAATAAGTCATGTCTGGTGGCTAAGGGTTATAGACAAGAAGAGGGGATTGACTTCGAGGAATCATTTGCACCGGTTGCTAGACTTGAGGCTGTATGGATTTTTCTGGCATTCGCGGCTCACATGAACATCACGGTCTATCAGATGGATGTCAAAACCTCTTTTCTGAATGGTAAACTGAAGGAAACGGTCTATGTTAGTCAGCCAGAAGGATTTTTTGATCCAGAGTTCCCTAATCACGTCTACAAACTGAACAAGGCTCTCTACGGTCTCAAACAAGCCCCTCGGGCGTGGTATGATGAGTTGTCTTCCTTTCTCCTATCTCATAACTTTGTTAAAGGATCGGTCGACCCAACACTGTTTATACAATATCACGGGGAATACATTTAATCGTTCAAATCTATGTGGATGACATCATTTTTGGGTCAACCCATAAAAAGTACTCAAATTCTTTTTCAAAACTTATGAAAACACATTTTGAAATGTCAATGATGGGTGAACTTACGTTCTTCCTAGGACTGCAAGTTCATCAATCATACCGTGGTATTTTCCTAAGTCAGTCCAAATATGCTCTTGAATTTTTAAACAAACATGGAATGCAAAGCTGTGATACCTAAGCCACACCAATGGCACATACCAAAAAACTGGATGCTGATTTGCATGGGAAATTGGTTGACCCTACCAAATACCGAAGTATTATTGGGTCTCTCATGTATCTAACAACCGGTAGACCTGACATTGTATTTGCTGTATATCTTTGCTCCCGTTATCAGTCGAGACCAACTGAAACTCACCTCTCTCAGGCTAAAAGAATCTTCCGATACATCAAGGGAACCATTAATTTAGGGATCTGGTATCCGAAGTATTCTGGTTTTGAACTAATAGCCTTTTCAGATGCTGATCACGCAGGTTGCTTAGATTCTCAGAAAAGTACTTCAGGTGGTTTGCAATTCCTTGGTGATAAATTGGTGTCATGGCAATCGAAGAAACAGGATTGTACATCGCTGTCCTCAACCGAAGCAGAATATGTAGCCATGTCAGCGTGTTGTGCTCAAGTCATTTGGATGAGAGCACAACTCAAAGACTATGGTTACGTATTTGACAGAATTCCGGTATACTGCGACGATCGAAGTGCTATTCCGATCTCGTGCAACACCGTTCAACATTCGAAGTCCAAGCACATTGACCTTCGATATCATTTCATAAAGGAGCATGTGGAAAAGGGTACCGTTGAATTATATTTTGTGGGTACTGAACACCAACTAGCGGATCTTCTCACCAAAGCCTTAGCTGTTGCTAGGTTTACTGATTTGATCCACCAGATTGGCATGAGGTGTTTGACTCCAGAGGAACTGGACGAACTTTTAACACAATCTTAAAACCAGTCAAACATCAAAACCTCTTTTGTAAATAATTTATCAAAACAAAATAGAAAAATATAAAATCTGATAAAATTTAAAAATATTCTTCTATCTTAATTCTCTCAAACATTACAAGTACAAATCTTCCGTCAACACTTTGCTCTATCAAAAATTTCATTATTTTTCCCAAACAAGTGTTGAGGGGGAGAATGTAAATATTTTTCAGTTTAATAAAACATTGTACTTGCATATTACCCAAAATTGGTTGTATCTTTGATAATGGTGGATACGTTTATTGTTTTAAAACACTCCTCGGAATCAAATTTGTAAAATTTAACTATTTCTAAAGTCGAGGGGGAGTGTCGTCAAGTTTTTTTTCCAAATTTCACGATTTGCTTAACCAAAATGGAAGTTATGGGCTGTGGTTGAAAATGGTTGAGGTGGAGGGGCTATACTTGTCAAAAGTTAAAACTAATTTTTTACAATAACACCACCTACCTTTTCTTCCTCATTTATTTCTACCATTAATATTTTCACCAAACCAAATTCACGCCTAATATTCATTTCACAAATCCGTGCTACAAAACTTGAATTTTTAAGTTGTTACTGCTTTGTTTTCTGATTACAAACAATGGTTTTAACATCTTTCAAATCTAACGGTTTGATTTTGTGTTATGAGTAATCTTGTGTTCTTACGCATACGCGTATTAATCATGGTTTTGTGAAATGGTTGTGTTAAAAAGGTTCTAATATTGATACTAAAACTATTTCCAACAACTAATCCAACCCAGAAACGGTAATTAACCATTTTTCTAATTTAGGGTTTATGCGTGGAAATTGGGGTTTTTCAATTGTGAGTGTTTGAGAACAATTAGATGTTTGAAACTTGTTTGATACATGGTTAATTAGCCAAAGACAACTTTGAATCATACCCAGAAACATTAATTTTGCAGAATTAGACTTTAGGGTTTATGCACTCGTTGAAAAGGGTACTTTTGATTCATGAGGTTTTTGATGTTAAAACTTGTTGTAAACAACTCATATTGCATCTAAGATGTCCCAGAAATCATTTAGTGCATTTTCCATGGCTAGATTTCTTATGAGTAGGATTTGATTCTAGGGTTTATATTTACGCATAACTATGATCCTACGCGTAACTGGACATAACTGTGATATCTTGAAATATTGAAAGGGTTTGAATAACTTGTTAATGAAAGTGTTATGAATGATCTATTTCAGGTTTTACGCGTTCCAATTCAGAATTAAGGGTAAAATGGCCTTTACGCTTAAGGATCACCTTATGCGTAGACGTTACGCATAAGAGCAATCTTACGCGTAACTTGTACGCATAAGGTTCTACAATGGGACTACGCGTATCCTGTGAAGGATATGCTTAAACTTGGAATCGTACGCCTAAGGTTCACTCTTACGAGTAAACCTTACGCGTAAGTCACTAACCTACGCTTACGCGTAAGCTTTATGCCAAGAGTCCATTCCTACGCGTAAGCTTTCTTACGCGTAAGAGTGACTCCTACGCATAAGCTTAATCCTACGCGTATGGTTACACTGTTTACGCATAAGCTTACAATCCTACGCTTAAGCCAAAATTATATCTTAACTTATGAAATGTTACGCGTACAAACTAGTAATAAGTTACTCATAACATCACAAGACCAAAATGTCACTAATAAGCAAAAATGGTTAAAATGTTGTGTGAATGAGTGAAAATTTGGACTTTAAAACTCAAAATTAAGATTCTCACGTAACTTATCACGTCAACTTTGGACTATTGGACAACATTTGACTTTGGACTCGTAACATTTATTAACATAACAAATTCAATAATTGGACAATAAAATCAACTTTTGACTAACATAATGTTTTTCGATATGCTGGTTCTTTTGTCTCAATACCTTTCAAATCACGATATGGACGTCATCATGGAAAATGTCAATGCACCAAATGAGCTCACAATGGAAGATATCTTCCCAACAGATTACAACATGAAGATTGGAAAGAACAACCTCAAGGTCGATTTTGAGAACTTCACATGCTCAAAGTCTTCATGCAGGATTGCTGTGGACATACTCAAAACTCATCCCTACAACAATATGCTTATCAACTCAGCAACTGTGCCAGAAATTTACATTCATCAATTCTGGCACACAATGAAAAAGGTTGATGGTCAAGATGCTGTCACAGTGACTCTCAATGATAAGGAACTCACCGTCACTGTTGCAGATCTGCGAAAAATTCTTCTTCTGCCTGCTATCGAACCTGCTCAGTATGTACCAATTCCAAGTGAAGAGGCTACATTACAATTCATGGTCGATCTTGGCTATGATGAAGCTGTTGGAGTAATTACCAAGCACTCCTCGGTCGATTTCAAGAACATTCCTCAACCGTGGAGGACCTTGTACATCATGATCGCCAAGTCTGTTTCTAGAAGAGACAGCGGTCATGAACATCCTAAACTCATGCACTTACAAATCTTTTGGGGCATAGTCAACAAAATGCACATCGACTATGCAAATCTGATGCGGAAGACATGATGTCCCACCTCAAGAAGCCTGGGACAAAGGTTCCTTTCATCAGATATACGAAGTTGTTGATCCAGAATATTCTCGGGAAAAATCGTGACATCCCCTTGAGAATTAATGACCCCAACAATCACTCTATGTTGTATGAGCCTACATTGAATGTTCTCAGATTTAAAGACTCATCAACAAAGAAACAAGGTGCAGTACTACTTGACTGCCTTCTCACTGCTGATATCAAAAGTCTTCCATCGTATTCACGATACCAAGAAGCAGTGAACAAAGGCAAAGTCGTTTTATTGATGAAAAGAATTCAGCTATTCCGGTCAAGAAGACCAGAAGAACAGGCAGCGCCGGAAGCATTGTAAGCACTGGGATCGCCCTCAAGTACCTTAAAAGGCGTCCAAGCCTCAAAAGAAAAGTCCCATCTAAGGGTGCCATCCCTAATCCTAACCGGCACTTAAATTTGAGGACAAAGACTCTGAGGATACTGAGTCTGATGATGTGGTTCGCTATTCTGAATCTGCTACTCATGAAACAACCTCGCTGAGGTCCGATGACCAACCACCCAGTCCCAAAGCTGACAAGGGAAAGACTCCAGTTGCTGAGGAAGAAGAAGAAAGCTCTGATGATGAACCTAAGGATGAAGAAAGAGAGTACCACAAGACTCTCAAGCAGCTGAGATTGCAACACGCTGTCTGAATTCAACATTCAACAAACCGAGGCCCTGGAGGTTCCAGTGGTGGTGCACTAACCATACAGTTCGTGATGCGGTTAATCAACTGGTAATGGAACGGTGCCATGCTAAGGAATCTACAGAGCAGCAGCAGCTAACTTATAAGGTTCCATTTACCTTTGAAGAAGAAGAGGAACAAGAAAAGAATGAAAATATAACTGATGAAGATGTTGAGCAAGGAGCTAGGGAAAAGGCTGAAGAAGAGGCTAGGGAAAAGGCTGAGGAAAAGGCTAAAGCTCAAGAGGAAGCTGATAATTATCTTCAAGAAAATCCAGAACATAAATCGGAACAAACTTCTGAGCCACCTAAAGACCAGAGCCATCTCATGACTCATCCTCATCTGATTCATCATCTCATTCATCACCATCACCACCACCATCCAAAGATGCTACAACCAAATCATCATCCAGATCAGTCAAGAAACCCACTGACACTTGGGCATCACGTGCCAAGTCCAAGATTGTTAAAGCTGTCAGACAAGCAAGGAAACAAAACGTGGTTAACAAGAAATTTAATCAGCTGGCTGACAGAGTTAACTTACTCGGTAAAGTGATGAACGAGTTCTCGGATGAAAGAGACCAGATCCAGCAATTCCTCAACCGAGATATTCAGGGTGAGATGGACAAGACGATTAGGGACTACACTCATAAGTTCCTTATCGACACCGTCCCTGGAGTCACAAAAGAAATGTTCGCAAGACAACTCTACCCATATCTAATGTCATTGGTCAAGCATACACTTTCAACAACACCAACAATGATGCAAATCCGACCAGTTCCACCTCCTGTTGTCACTGAAGAAGATTTGATTTCAAAACTGATTATGCAGATGTCTTCCCGATCTGGAACTTTCAATTCTGATGAATCAAAACTTTTTGAAGCATTACTTGCATATCAACTGAAGCAAACCTGCAAGGAAGGAGCTGGTCAAGATAAGAGACCAAGAGATGACGACGATGCGGACAAGGATTCCGAGCCTAAACATCAAAAGAAAACAGGCGAATCCTCCTCTATGCCTCCACCACCCCCAAGGACCACCACCACCACAAGCTCTTCTCAACGTCCTCCTGCTCGTGATAAACCTCAGGACTCTGAGTCTCCACCACCATCGAAGAAAACTGGTGATCATTTCTAATACACCGGTGGTGACGATGAAGAGATTCCTGAGCCCCAACAACCAGCTTCATCAACAACATCAACCAAGAAACAACCATCATCATCCCCCAAGCCAAAGAAGAAACTGTCTACCTCTGTTGTATCTTGGTTGGATGATGATAACATAGATGAATACGACTGGTTTTCTAAGCTGGTTGATGCCACCCCTCAATTACCGGAAGGCCAAGAACCGGTAGATGGTCGAACCATGGAGCACGTCAAGATTATTCAAGAAAAGTTCAAAGTGAAGAAGATGACGAAAGGAGAGTTACGTTGAATCAAGAACGATGCATTTCAACTGCTTAAGGATAGCTCTGATAGTGCTATTGAAGTTGAATATCATCTTAACAACATCGCACGAGCTATGTCCAACAATATTGATTGGCTAAACCCTGAATCCAACATCGACTTCACAAGACCTGACAAGAATCCATACTACACTGACTGGACCAAACCACTACCAACCATTGGTCGACCAGATCAACAAAGGATTCCCTACCAATACTTCTTCAACAACGACCTGGAATTTCTTCAACACGGTAGCGATGTAAGCAAGAAATACGCTACCTCACTCACCTTCAACATCCCGACATCAGTCTTCTCCAATAATGTTGCCATCGAGGAAGAAGCCACAAGAATTTTTGTTTATAATGTGATGAATTATGATCTCGATGCACAGTATGGAATTCATCATTGGCCTGAACGAAGAAGACTATACTACAGAAGTTGCCAGGTTCTAAAATCAAACAAAGAGGTGTACAGTGACAAATGGATCGTTGCTATCATGAATGTCAGTCTGGCAACAAAGTGGGATTACTCATTCCTGGAAGAGATCAAAGTCAAACGCCAAGACGAGCAGGAATATGATTTTACTGAAGCTGATTTTCCGAGATTGTCGCTCAACGACATTGAAGACATGTATCTGGCTAAGGTACAAGGTCGAATGCGACATTGAAGACATATTCAGTGATAATATTAAAGAATCTCGATTTGAAATATTTTGTTTGTGGTAAAGAAGGTTTATATGCTCTGTAGAAAACTAGGGGGTTTGAATAGTTTTACCAATTAAAACTTTGTTTTAAAGTATTTAGATCGACTTATGTCAATCTATTTTGAATGTGTGTTGGATATTGATAGTTATACAAATATATAAACTATGTTACAAGATAGAGAAAGAGATACACAACCACCACACAAGAATTTATAGTGGTTCGGCTACAAGGAAACCTTCATTTCCCTACTCCACTCCCCGAGTACCCAACTTGAGAGTTTGTACTCACTACACACCACAAGCTCCTTTAACTGGCGGAGAATCCTTCACAACGTCGCTTACACTTTATCTGTTACAAAGCTAAATACCGGGTTCTTCACACAATGTAGAACCAAACCTTCGTCTCCTACACTTTATCCGGTACAAGGCTAGATACCGGGTTCCATTACAATGGAGGAACCAACACCATACTCACCGTCAGGCTTTAAAATCTGCTTGAGTCTTGACTTTTTCATTTTCTTCATGTTTTCGCTCCTTTTCGTCCAAATATGCTTCATTCCAAAGATTTTGTTTCCAAAAGACCTAAAATGTGAAAAGGAACGATTTTAAGTAGTAACGTATATAAAATGTGTCGATTTAGGGCTTAAATGACCCTCTAAAAACGTATGCTTAAAATCCTTATCACTGATGCTTTAGATGAATATTTCCAAATGGGTGCGAAAACTTGCCATGATTCTCTTGAATATTTTTGTAAGCCTATTATTGACTTATATGGAGAGGAGTTTTTGCAAAAAACTACTTATACTGATGTCAAAAAGTCTATCTATATCACGAGGAGGAGCATGGGTGTCCTCATATGTTAGGAAGCGTTGATGGTACGTACTAGTAGTGGTTTAGTTGCCCAAATACCTGTCGTACTCAATATTGTAGAGGTAATCACGGGTTAAATCCATTCATTTTGTTGGAAGCGATCGCCTCACAAAACGTGTGGAGTAGCATGTGTTCTTTTGTGTTTTCGGGGTTAACAACGACATCAATGTTATAAGTCAATCACCTTTGTTGATGAAGGAGGTAATCATAGTCACATCAGAACTTTCTGTTTTATTCAAAAATTTTCTTATGTTTTTCTTTACTTGTTAATTGGGATTAGTATGCAATTAGGAAACCTTTACTTCTAGTTAGTTTAGAATTAGGATTCTTAGGTCTATTAGAACCACGTTCCAACATAGTTGTATGCATTCAATTCATTATTAAAAATTTAAATTTAGTTTTTGTTCTTCTAAGCTCGTGAAGTCCAGTAATCAACATGTTTATTGAGTCTGCAATTCTTCTTGTTCACTAGCATTTGCTATGAACAAATCAACCTTTCGCTGTTCTACTTCATTTGTTCAACGATCTCAAAGACGGGAAAGCACGAGAGGTTTCGTTTGTGGCTAATGACGTGACTTATAAATAACAATATTACCTTACTAACATGATATATCTAGAATAGTTTAATCTTGTTAAGTCAATTTCACACCTGGGTTTACATGATACGAAGCGAATAAGGTATAAGGAAACACATGAAGCAGCAAGGAAATATGTGAAACAAACATTTGGCGTGCTAAAGAGGAAATGCGCTATAATAAAAAAAAAATCGTACGACCAACAAACTTACTGAAAAATAACTAATATGATGTACACATGCATCATATTACATAATATGATTCGAAAAGACAAAAAGAAGGCAATCTCTCCCAACTTTTATAGAGATGAGCAACATCATGAGGATGATCTCGTACGAACACATGAAAAAACGTTACAAGTTATTAGCGATTTAGTCAACAAGAAAACACATCTAAACCTTAGAATCGATTTGGTGGAACACATTTGGTGTCAAATAAATGAATAATAATCTGTAATTTCATTTTATTATAATTATTAATGTAATGATTTTTAATTACATGAAATTTTAATTTTGGGTATTTAAAATAAGGGTTTTGCTAACAACAGCCCTTAGGGCTGTGTTTAAGCAAGTGATTGTTATTACAATGTTATTAGTAAATTATCATGATTGGATGAAAATCACTAAAATTGTGGAAATAATTCCGAAAAAGGTAGATGCATAACTAACATTTAATTCTGATTGGTTGAAATAATTTATTACAACAAATTGTAAGAAAAAACATACTTTTAAACACAGCCCTAAGGGCTGTTGTTAGCAAAACTCTTAAAATATAAGATTATTGATCCCAGTTGAGCAAACGATCTAATATAGAAACTGACTTGAATAAAGACTTATTAAGTATAACGCGGAATTTAACACTTAATCTTAAGAAGAAGAACAATAAACATTCAACACCTCAATATTATTATTAATACGAATACTCTAACCAGTATTAGGGTTTTACAACCTTGAAGTGTATCGACCTTAGATATAAAACATACGTATATCTAATCTAACCTAGGACCTCCTTTTATAGGCTAAGGAGTCCTTTACATAATACAATACGTAACCTACAAGATAAATATCTTTTTCATATTTATCTAATACATAATACTAAACCGACTATACAAGACTAGCAGTGGTTACATATCAATATTCGTGGTTACACAATACTACTAGCCACGGTTTGTCTTCATCCGTGGTTCCATTCTTCTTTCCGTGGTTATATCAACTCTGTCCGTAGTTCCAGTACTTAGAATAATTCTTGATCCAAGGAACCAAAACCCCGACAATCCTCCCCTAAACTTGATACGTTCAAACAGAATTCTCAAGTTTCCTTTAAGCTCAAAACATCTGAATTGGAGGATGTAGCCAAACACTTACTAGATTTAAGAATGTTTTCATACTTCAGCAACAAATTATAAGCTTGACCATCATAGGGTAACAACATCTTGATAATACCAGGCTTCATCATCTGAGCAATAAATCCTGGATACTTATTCAGTTGAGGATAATCACCTTCTACAAGCATATGAATAACTTCTCAGAACGTTAAAACGTGAACTCCACAAGTTTGATATAAAAACCATCTTGTAACATGACCATTGTAGAGTCCTTTCCATTCAGGTTCATCATGAGTAGGTTCAAATAAAATCTTCAAATGATGATAAACAAATCTCTCATGATAATCATCTGGATGTTCTTCACCAAACTTATTCTTATAAAGTATCCAAAGATTCATCAAATCATCTCTATCAAAATACTGAAGCATCTGTGAAAATTTATTATACTCATAAACTTCATTGTTGAGTCTTTGAATTTTCCAACATCCTTAACTTCCATTAAGCTCAAACTCATAAGAAATAATTTGATTACCATCTTCAACTAATTTCAATCTTTTAGAATCAGATGTCTCCTGAACCTCATATTTTCTCTTTTGTGTACTTTGAATCCACTCCTTTTCTTTCGAATTCATTGGACAAAAATCATCATTATTAATCTTCATACATCTCAGATAAATTTCAAGAATTCTTTCAAATGAACACTTACTAAGATTATCAGGAATATGTATTCCTGAATTCTTAATAATCTTCATCAATACATTTCTCATCTGTGCAATGGTAGGAGGTTTCTTTCCTATAACTTGTTTCCTTTCTTTACTGATCTTCCTGCCCATTCACCAAAAGTCTAGCTCTTTCCTCATCATCCAACAATGCCCATCTGGTGCAGTATACTCATCATTTATTTGTTGAGAAGCTTGAAGGTAGTTTTGTGATTCATACCATGTAGCTAACCATTTCTGACTAGCTTCCTCTTCTTCTTGTTTTCCTTTCTCTAAAGCAGCTTGTTCTTCAGCTAACATCTTTCTTGCTTACTCTTCATCATAAGCAACTTGTTTCTTCTTTAATTTTAAATCAACTCTGGTTTCTGCAACTCCTTTACCTTTTCAACAACCGATGAGTCACCTTCTTTCTTAAAGGTTCACCAATAACTAAACTTTTGCTTTTGGGTTTGTTGCGTAGATTTAAAGATGAACCAGGTGCAATGATGGATGTGGAACTAGCTGAGGTTTTACTTAGATTAACCAATGTACTTGCAGCTTCTTTTTCAACTTCTTTAGATTTAGGTGGTGATACAGAGATGGTTGTAATAATGGTGGAAGTAGTTAGAACAGCAGTGGGTACAATAGCCATTTCTGAAACTGCAACAGTGGTTTCAAGAAAACTATCCATGGTTGCAGACACACTAGTTGTGGTTGTATTCTGCATCACTTCATCTTCTACCACAGTCTTCAAATTTTCAAGAACAGCCTCATTCCCAGCTTTATCAGATACCAAAAATTCTTGATCTCCACTATCAACATCTTCTTCCATAGATACATCTACAGCCTCCCCTGAATTCATGCCATCACTCATCCCCTGTTTGGATACATTCTCCACATTCAGAGCTGGAGAGGAGTCCACCTTCTTTTTCTTTCTCCTTAGTTGCTGAAAGAAGGCAACCCAGGCCTTCTCATCTTTTCCAAAACCAATACCCCGTGCTTCAGTCTTTTAATATCTTTCCCCTGAAATACAACAAAAAATATCTGAAGACTGGATACTGTATCCTCCAGTTTGGTACATTTGGCCGTCAATTCATTAAATCGTTCAAGAATATCCTCCCCACTTTGACCTGTGTGAACTGGTCCGAGAGGTGGGTCATTGGAAAAGTCATCATGTAGTAACTCAGGATCCGTCAATTCAGGTTCATGTTCCAATCTATCCTCATCACTTGAGCTGTGTTAAGCTCCGAGGAGTGGTGAATCCTTGGATAAAGTAAACATAGCACCAGACCTTGCCTGATCATCTATGCACCCTTTAGTAGCCAGTTGGCTAGGGATTCCTCCACCTGTGTTAAGTTCCAAGGAACTCTCCAAATTAGAAGTTGCCAAAGGTTGGGTCTTAATGATGTTTCCACTATCCTGATACTCATCTAAGCATGAATCAGTAGTGAAGCCCTCCAATCATGTCACCTCCCATCCATGTGACACCTCATGAACAACACCACTACACACCAGCCTGAGGTAGCTTGGTGCCCTTCAGTATCCAGTCATACAATTGGTTTAACAATGGCTTGGGTTTGACTAGAAGTAGGTTGAGTTGCACTAACAGTGATTGCAAGTGTACTACCAGTGGTTTGAGGTGCACTAGCAGTGGGTTCAGTTATACTATCAGTGGGTTCAGGGACTATAGATTGAGATTCAAGACCTTCATCAAACTCAGGATCAACAAGCAAAGCAAGCATATGTGGAAATAAAGGAACATCCCTAATTTGTAAATTTTGTGGCTGATTCCTCATATGTGCAAAGACCTTAGGAAGCATATAATGCACTTCATACTCCCTAGAATGCTCAACAGGTTCTTAGCACCCCTGTGTGTATAGCCTAATCTTTCTAAACCAGCAACAATCTCAGCATCTGAAAGATTATCAATACTATCAGCATCATCAAATTTTAAAACCTCTCTAATGATATCCTCAGTAATGAAATAGCCTTCCACCACAACAGTGCTAAACACTTCTATTCCATCAACCTCTTCAAGCTTAGCATTCCTCCAGAACTGATGTATGTAGGCTTTAAGGATGGTTGGAGTAACGGTTAAGGCATAGTGAATAGAACTGTGAAGAAGGAAATCAATCATTTGATGAAAACTTTCAGATCTAGCATTCTTGACAAGATTAGCAACAAGGTTATGTGTGGTGGAGTACTGATCCGCCATGGTGTGTGATGTGGGTTTGTTGAATTGCAAAGTAAAGTGAGTAGGGTTGATGTAGAGCGCCAAGTTGAAGGAATTTGAAGACCAAGTAAATGATCCATCCGTGATTTTGGGGAGATAATTATACTTTTGCCAAAGTTACCAAACAGCCCCTGTAGTATAAAAAATAAGCAGCATTCTATCAGAGGTTTCAGAACTGCTGTCCGCGGTTTGAAACACACTATCAGTGGATACAATGTATCACTCCAATCAGTTGACCAAGAGACACGGCAAGCAAATCTGTGTCAAAACAAAAGATATCTCACAAAAATATGAAGGATTCTTACAATTTTTTTTTAACAAACACTAGCAGCTAAATACATCATAAGCTCCAATGTACACAAATCCTTCATACCTGCAAGACACAAACAAGAACCAAACACAGAGAAGAGAGTAATCAGTGGTTAGAAAAAGGTATAAGTGGTTCCAGAGACCTATCAGTGGTTAGCCAAAAATGCAGAGAACTATTTCCATATGGCAACTTCTAATATTAAGACATAGTCAAAGTCAAACCACCTTATTAACTTCTCAACCACATTTAACCTGCCCCTCATTAACTTACATAAGCCCTATCTCTGCTTATAAAAGAAACCCAAATCTCAGTTACCACACACATCAATTAAAACCAAAACCCTAATTCCACAAAAATTCACAATCAACAATCACCATGTGGAATCCCAGTTGGAATAAACCAGAAGTCATCGATCTATCAACCTCTTCATCCTCATCATCATCATGATCAAGTGATGATACTCATCCATGGCGGCTTCACCTTCCTCCTCAAGAACCAAGACCTAAGAAATCCCCATTTCTCCCTTCTTCTGAAGATGACAGTGTAGTGAATCCAAGTGAGTCTTCTGATGACTCTGATGACTCTAGTAAGGAGATAACTTCACACCCCCAACCTTCACCACCTCAACCTAAACAGGTGGTGTTCGCTCTTCCTGCGCCATGATTTGGTGCTTCATCTCATATCGTAAAGGGGAAGGGTAAAAGGAAGATGGATTGATTGCTTTTTGGTGAAACCAGTAGATGAAGCACAAAGGACAATGTCATATCACACATTTATCTACTGTATTCATCTTCATCATCTTCGTTTTCATCAATCCATCCTTCCCATTTTGATCCTTAGCTCGTCGTACTGGTCATGCATATCATGGTCATGCATATCCAGCAGTTGGAATAGAAGATATGAGCTAGGATAGGTTTAGGAACTCTTGTATAGAACTGGTACTGTAGTAGCATATGAAGTTAATTGTAAGCTGTAAGCTGTAAGCTGCTTCTTGAATGAATGAACAATTTAACTTCAGTACTTCTTTTGCTTCTGTATTTAACTTTCTTTTATCTACAAAATGGTTAGTGGAAACACAGAGCAACAACCAGTGGTTTGAACAAAACTATCAGTGGTTAGAAACAAAAATAGCAATACTAAAATCACATAATAACAGTCCAAGTCTTATACAAACGTTTACAAAACAAGTTGAGATTTAGAGATTAATCATTCCAATACTAACAAGAAGGTACTGAAACCTCCCCACATCAAAAGCTTTAGTGAGAAGATCAGCAACATTGAAATCAGTATGGATTTTTACCATTTGAATCAGTCTTTTCTCATTACAATTTCTAATAAAATGATGCCTTATCTCAATATGTTTAGTTCTAGAATGTAAAACAGGATTTTTAATGATGCAAATTGTACTGTTATTATCAATGTAAATCTTAGTATGCATAAAATTATACCCAAAATCCAGCAATTGATTCTGAATCCAAAGAACTTGACCACAACAACTAGCAACAGCCACATATTCAGCTTCAGTTGTAGAATTTTCCACAATAGTTTGCTTTTTACACTGCCATGAAATAAGTCTGCTTCCCAAAAACTGACATCCTCCAGTTGTAGACTTCCTATCCAAACTAGCACCAGCATAGTCACTATCTGTGTAGGCCACCAAATCAAAAGGAGAATCCTTAGAGTACCAAAGGCCCAGTTTAGGATGACCTTTAAGGTATCTAAATATTCTCTTAACAACATTCATGTGTGATGTATTGGGTGTGACTTAAAATCGTGCACACACACATACTGAGAACATAATATCTGGCCTAGATGCAGTGAGATACATCAAAGATCCAATCATGGACCTGTACAACTTCTGATCAATTTTGGGACTTCCATCATCTGGTAGCAGTGGTTTCTGAGTCTCCATAGGTGTACTAGCACTCTTCACATCCTGAAACCCAAACTTTTTCAAAACATCTGCTACATACTTGTCTTTACTAATAAAGATACCATCAGTCCTTTGTTGAACCTGCAGCCCCAAAAAGAAAGTGAGTTCTCCCATAGAACTCATCTGAAACTTATCATGCATAAGCTTCTCAAAATCTTTTCATAGCTCTTTATTGGTGAGCCAAAAGATGATGTCATCTACATAAACCCGAACCAGATAAAATATCATCCTTGTGCTTCCTAATGAACAAAGTCTTATCAATCAACCCTCTTTTGAAGTCATTGTCCATTAAATAAGTAGACATGCACTCATACCATGCCCTTGGAGCTTGATGCGACCCATACATAGCCTTTCTCACCCTGTAAACCTTGTCAGGATGATAAGGATCTTCAAAACCAGGAGGTTGACAAACATAAACCTCCTCATCAATTGTGCCATACAAAAATGCACTTTTAACATCCATCTGATACACAACAAAATTCTTGAATGAAGCATAAGCTAAAAACAATCTAATAGCCTCAATTCTTTAAACTGGAGCAAACACTTCATCATAATCCAAGCCTTTAGTTTGTGTTTATCCTTGAGCAACCAACCTTGACTTGTTCCTCACAACAATACCTCTTTTATCTCTTTTGTTTCTGAACACCCATTTTGTCCCAATTGCCCTATTACCATTTGGAAGATCAAACAATGTCCAAACCTCTTGAAGTTTGAACTAAAGAAGCTCCTCTTGCATTGATTCTACCCAACCTTCTTCAGTTAATGCTTCTTCATCTCTCTTGGGCTCCTTTTGAGACAGAAAACATGCAAACAAGCAATTTTGCAGATCTTTATGACTATTTCTTTTGTGAAGTGATCTTGCAAAGAAACCTTGTTCAGGAAAGGTTTTTGTATTCTGAACCTTGCTTCTTGTTTGAACAGGGGTGTTCAAATTTCCAAGTATTTGTTCCTTAGGATGAATCTTATGAATCCTTGTTGAGGTAACAGGACTTTCATGAATGACATGTTCCAAATTAGTAAAATCAGCATTGAAGAAATCATCCATGTCTTCATCATCAGTAGGAGTATCAATTTCAATCAAAGCAGGCATATTAGGATCATGTGGATACTCATCTTCACCAAATAATGGCTTTGCAGTTGGTCCAAAGAAAGTACTATCATCAGTACTTACAACTGTGGTTTCACTTGTACTGGCAGTGGTAGAAGTTGGCTTAGCAGTGCTTTCATTATATTTATCCGTGCTTTCATTTGACTTAGCAGTGCTTTTAGAATGCCTTTTCTTCTTTTCAATTTCTTCTACCGACACTGAGTTATCTTTCAACAACTCATCCTTATCTTGATGATGATCAACATTGCCTCCAGTATTCAATACATCATCATCAGTGGGACCTTGTTTATCAATGATGGGTGAGACAAAACTAGCTTTCCACTTTTCAAACAAATAGAACTCCTGTGGAGAATCAGCTTCCTTAGAAATTGCTTCTGCATCAGAATCCTTTTGTGTACTTGCATTTTCATTAGTGGAAGTTCCTGCAATGATAGGCTCATAATTCATAGATTTGGTTAGCATATCAATGTTAAACAGCCAGTCTGGTCCTTTTGTCTAAACACTAGGAGTCTTTTCACTAAATTAAACATGTAGGTTCTCTTCAACAATTCTAGTCCTCCTATTGTATACTCTAAAGGCTTTACTATTAGAAGAATAGCCTAAAAAGTATCCATCATCAGCTTTTTCTTGAAACTTGCGTAGGTAGTCTATGGTATTCAAGAGAGTAACAGGACACCCAAAAGGTTTTAGGAATGCAATCATTGGCTTCCTATCATGTAACAGCTCATAGGGGGTCTTGTTATGAGGCTTCACTACCTTACTTCTATTCTGCACACAACATGCAGTGCCTAGAGCTTCAGCCCAAAAGGTAGTTGGTAACTTAGACTTTGACAACATTGTCCTAGCAGCCTCAATTAGTGTCCTATTTTTCCTTTCAGCTACACCATTCTGTTGTGGTGTTCTAGCAACACTAAACTGTCTTTCTATACCCTTAACTACACAAAACTGATTCATCACATCATTCTTAAACTCAGTTTCATTATCACATCTGATTATCTTTACCTTATGATTTACTAGATTTTCTATCTTAGTAATGAAACTCTTGAGGATCTCACTAGTCTCACTCTTAGTAGCCAACAAGTATACCTAAGAAAATCTACTATAATCATCACTGATAACTAGGCAATATTGCTTATGGTTCAAACTTTTAACAAAGGTAGGTCCAAATAAGTCCATATGAAGCATAAACAGTGGTTGTGTAATGGTGTTGACAGTTTTGGTCTTATAAGAAGCTCTATGTTGTTTTCCTTTTTGACAAGCCACACACAGTTCCTTACACTCAAAAACCTTAGAAGGTAACCCTCTCACTAAGTTGCCTTTTACCATTTTATTGATTGTTTTGAAATTGAGGTGACCTAACCTTCTATGCCATAGCTTAGACTCATCCACAGATGCTTTAGCAAACAAACAGGTTAAGGACCTATTAGGAATTACATCTTTAAGATCAAAACAATATATATTTTCTTTCCTAGGTACCCTTAGATGTATGTACTTCTCATCAGGCATCTTAAATTCAGGTGACAACACCACACACTCAGTTTCTCCAAAAAGTACCTAGTTTTGCTTATCACACATTTGAGAAACACTGAATAAATTATACTTAAGTCCCTGTACCAGATAGACCTTTTCAAAGTCTAAATTCCCTGTTCTGATTGTGCCTCTACCAAGTATCTTTCCTCCCTTTGGATCATTACCAAATGCCGCATATCCTCCATCAAAAGCTTCAAAATCCTCCCGGTTGCTCCCATCCCAAGTCATGTGCCTAAAGTAACCACTATCAAAAACTCCTTTGTCTTTTAGCTCATCTTGTAGATTGCCCTACACATGAAATTAAACAAATTAGTTCCTTTTGTGGACCCAAGCCAATACTGACTTGGGTCTGCCCTGTGCATCAATATAATCAAATTTGTTTAGGTCCATTGATGCACAGTTGACATGATGTAAAACGTTGGTCTTAGGTTTCCATTGCCAACTAGCTGAGGCCTTTACAGAAGAAAAATGGTTTCCAACCATCGTGTCATATCACCTTTAGAATTTTAAAACTTCTTTTGTATCATGGTGATATTTGCTTAGCAGTGTTTACAGCTTGCTTAGCAGTGTTTACATTTTGCTTAGCAGTGGTTGGAACCCATTTGGGTGCAAGAAGGACAATTGATTTTGTATTTCCATTCCTCATTAACACCTGCCTAGGAATCATGTTTATGTTAGGATGAGGGTTTGTTTTCTTTGAAAAGTTTTGGTGATTTACCCTCCTCCAATGATTCCAAACTTGTGGTCTATTTTTATAACGTTTTCTGTAGTGCTCAAAACAACCACATGAAAACAAGATTTTTAACACATTGAAACTCGTCTCCTAACCTATTGAAATTAGTCCATTGAAGTTTCTCCTGGTTTCCCCTAGGATATATATTTTCATCCTGTTCCCTAGGTACTTCTTGTACTCTACTACTTTCTTAGCAATTTGAGCTCCAAATCTAGGCACAAGGTTGGCTTGCTTAGTATCAACTTCCTTAATAGGTTCTATCTTCTCAGTGCCGTGTTGATACAGATCTATCTTCCTCAGAATCTGATTCCCAATCTTCAATGATGGGAGCATCCGATGACTTATCAGAACCTATCTTAGGTGATTCATTACTAGTTTCACCTATAGGTTTATTGAAACTGAATTCACGCTAAATGACAGCTTCTTTAGAAGGTGGTGCATGTTTCATAAGAGATGGTGGGGGCATATTATGGTAACCAAGACCAGTACCATCCTAGAACAATTTTTGACCTATTGGCTTATTTACTAGATCATAAGCATATTGTGTTTTAGCAACCCTAACAACATGTTTTTTTTTTCTTTTAGGGCTTCTTCCTTTACACTTTTTGCCTTTTCTAGTTTCTCTTTAAGCATCTTAATCTCTCTATCCTTAAGATCAATTTCACCACCAAGTATATTAATTTTATCAACATACTCAAACTCACATTTAATACAGTAATTTAGATTTTCTTCAACACTTTCTAGACCAACTCTATAACCTAAGTTATCTAGAGACAGTCTTTCTACTTCTTTCCTTAAACTCTCAGTGATAGCTTTTTGAGATTCTAAGTTATCTTGACATGATTTAAAAGAACAAGTAGAAGTTTTAGAATCATTTGATACCTCAGAATCTGAACCAGAAGATGAAGCATAGGCCATAAGAGCAAAGTTATGCTCTTTGAAGCTTCACTAGCAAGAAAAGCTGCATTGGGTCCTTCTTCAATTTCATCACTCCAGTCATAATCACCAAGACCATCTTGAGCCACCAATGCTGAAGAAGGAGCAGACTCTTCAGTGGTATTTTTGATGCCTTCAATCCTCTTAGGTGCTCGACATTCCCTTGCAAAGTGACCCTTCTTCTTGCAGTTAAAGCACTCCATCTTGCTTTTGTCGAACCCAGCTCTTCTTTTACCATCATACTTGACCTGTCTTCCAGTCCTTCTCAGAAACTTCCTTGCTTGAAGAGTCAACATTGCCATTTGCCATTGAAGATTAATCTCCTCAAGATCATCAGGATCAATTTGATCTAGATCTTGATTTAAAACAGTAACACTGGTAGTTAAATCAGCAAGAAAAGCACAAATTGCACCATCACTGACATTATCACTAACAGTGGTATTGTTTGCAATAGCCGTGGTTATACCATAGGCAGCAGTGGATACATCTTGTGAATTCTTTTGATTAGTGGAAATAAAAGCAATGTTTTGGCTAGATGAAGATGTACCAGCAATGTTGTTCTCAGACTCATATACCTTCAAGTTGTTGTAGAGATTGTCCAGAGTCATCTTTTCAAAGTCATCCTTGTTCCTCCACACAACAGTATGCATAGCCCAGTCAGGTGATAAACTTCCGATGAACTTTAGATTAATATCTTCTTGAGCAACTTTTTAGTCCACTGACTTCAATTGGTGATAAGCTTTGAAGTCTGTTATAGGTGCCATCTAGTTTTTCTCCACTCAGAGCAGTGAAGTTTTCAAGCTGATGCTTGAGCATATTTTTCCTTGATTTCTTGGTAGCTTCATTACCAGCAAACCTTGTTTCTATAGCATCCATAAGTTCCTTAGCAGACTCATATTGTTCAAAGTCCAAAGCATATTCATTTGGTATTCCCATAGAGAGAATACTATGAGCTTTAATCTCCATCTTTCTCTTAGCCTTGTCGATCTCACTAACAATGGAGATTTCTTTGCCATCATCACCCTTCTTAGGAAGAGTATCACCTTTTTCCACAACATCCCAGAGAGCATAATCAATCATACGAATATATTGCCTTATTCGCATTCTCCAGATTTGGTACTCACCATGCTTGAGCGTGGGCACCTTTGAAGCAGTAACCATGTGTGTTTCGTCAGACATCTTATCTTACTGAAACAGAATGTAACAAAGCTTCTTCTTGGTAACAGTTTCTAGATCACAAGCTCTGATACCACTTGTTGATCCCAGTTGAGCAAACGATCTAATATAGAAACTGACTTGAATAAAGAATTATTAAGTATCACGTGGAATTTAACACTTAATCTTAAGAAGAAGAACAATAAACATTCAACACCTCAATATTATTATTAATACGAATACTCTAACCAGTATTAGAGTTTTACAACCTTGAAGTGTATCGACCTTAGATATAAAACATACATATATCTAATCTAACCTAGGACCTCCTTTTACAGGCTAAGGAGTCCTTTACATAATACAATACGTAACCTACAAGATAAATATCTTTTCCATATTTATCTAATACATAATACTAAACCGACTATACAAGACTAGCAGTGGTTACATATCAATATCCGTGGTTACACAATACTACTAGCCATGGTTTGTCTTCATCCGTGGTTCCATTCTTCTGTCCGTGGTTATATCAACTCTGTCCGTAGTTCCAGTACTTAGAATAATTCTTGGTCCAAGGAACCAAAAACCCAACAAAGATAATTCAAGTAAAGGCAAAAGCTATTTAAGCTAAATATTTCTTTTAGGAAAGCCAATTGTTGAAGTAAAGATATGATCAACGGCTAAGTCACGTACATGTTCCTTTGGACCATTGATGATGTCCTTCTAATACCTACACAAAAGAAAACACATGTTAGCCTCGTTTGGTTTTGACCTCAAGATCAAGCTCCGACATGAGAGTAAGTAGGGATACAGGCCAGATGGTATAGTAATAAATGAGAGTAAACGTGTGGGAACGAGATCAGAATTGCAATGAATGCGCTTGGGGTATTTATACTACCCAAAAACATTGTACTTCTTGTCTTGGGATTGAACAGGCCGGTCTACACCTAGCCTATATGCTAGGTGTCTGGTCATGTGAGAACATAATCCCGCAATATCTATGAAAGGCGGCGCAGGCGTGGTTTATAGTGTTGCCCATTGGTTATAAGGATGCTCTGGATAAAAGGAAGGCCTCTTTACACTTTGACACCCGACACACATTCCTCCGGATATGTGGAGAATCGTTCGGTCCGACACGTGTTGTCCGGACGCGTACACCAACACCAATGCTCAACATGTTCACCGTGGCTTTTTTTACTTCTTTTAGATTTAGCATATGCTTTATATTAAATGAATATTTTGTTAGAAAATAATAATGTTGATCCGTTAAGATGAAAAATTGCAATTTGAAAATCTTATCACAATTAACATGTCTATATGTGAATAAGTTTTTTTTCCTGATAAAATCAGTATTGAAAATTTTATCAACAAACTTTGAAACTTAAGGGTGAGGGGGTTGTGCGTTGCGCAGCTAAAGACTTCTCTGGTTTAACATTATAAGTAAGGAGCAATTATAAAAGATTTCAACATGAGAAAATTTTGAACCCCGTTACTTCTCCAGATTAATGGTAGTTCTTGTTTTTCATTAACTGTAACTAATATGAAAGGGAAAAAATTGTACTATGTTCATGATTCATGAAATAGTAGATCATCTAGCATTGCAAAAGATCATCTTGTAATGCAAAAATAGAGTAACAAACATATCAACTTGCTTGACTTTCAAATATATATGTAGCCTACTCTAGTTTTCAAAAACTTTAGCTTGTTTAATTGAAAGAAAAAACACTCTTGTTTTCTACAAAATATTTTATACAAAACAAGGAAAATGAAGATTGTATTCAAAATAAAATTTTCCAACAAATTCTCTACAAAACATAAAACATTCATTTCCAACTACAAGGAAATTACAAAACACATTTTTTTTGTGTTTTCTTTGTTTCCCTTGTAACCCTCTTTTCTTAATAGAAAACAATGTGACGTGATTTTGTGAAAAAATTAATCCCCTCTTTTTTTAATAAAATCGAAATAAGAAAATTGATAAATTTTTCTCCAACTCAACGCTAAGTATCAATACCGTGATAGAGTACATATTAGAACATTTATATAACCTCAAACACAGGCATAGAACTGGCAAGCTATAGCTAATAGAACTGGCAAGCTAATGTCAATATGTCATTGAACACATCATGAATATTTAGAGACCCTTTAGATCCAAGCTATAGCTAATAGAACTGGCAAGCTAATGTCAATATGTCAGGGTTTTTAACTAATTCTGTACTCAAGATTCGGGCAAGATTCGATTCTAGATACCTATCAAGCTGGTTTAGTTTATGGTACTGGAACAATCAGAATTCTTATTTCCCAACTAAAATCAAACCTCAACCCTCCTTTCTCATAAATAAAAGACTCATCCCATAACACTTCTAATTTTTTCCAAAAGATTAACGGTGGAGATGAAAATAAGGGCTCGGAGCAAGGATCCAAATCAAATAAATACAAATCACCACCATCTAACAAGACCACGCTTTCTTGAAGTACATGTGGGCTCCAACAAGCGTTCACAACTATAGAACTATTAGGCTACTCGGCAAGGTAACAAATTGAGTCACCTTACATGCCAACCCACGCGCTAACACCATGCCATCTCCTTCGACTCACGTGTGAGTCTCGCAAACCAACGCAACTTAAGATGACTCGGTCACCTACTTGATTTGTGTGCAAAAGTATATGAGTGCCTTGTAAGATGAGTAGAAGTGAGTGTCTTGTCCACAAAAAGCTTTCAGCCAGTTGGCCCAAACCCGATTTGATTTTTCCGGCCAGAACGCTTCACTCTGAATCTAGTGTTGTACTCCTAGTATTTAACAAAATATGTGGTGTTCACCAACAAGTACATAATCTCCTCTTACTTTTTATCGGGAATTCTAGTGTTCTACTCCTAGTATTTAAAAATTATATGACTCAATGATTTATTGAGTAAGAACATCCGTTGCACCACAATCTCCTCTTACTTTTTATCGGGAATTGTTAGAGACAATACAACAAACCTTGTTGGGTACTCTTCACAGGTTTAACATCGAGCCATCTACGTTGCCTAATTGCCTTGTAATTAACCATGGTGTGCGTGGGGTTTTGAGAGACAAAGTATACGAAATAATAAACACAAGCTATGTAAATACTAGAAATAACATAAACTTGTAATGCGAATTGTTGTGATTACAAAGACTAGACTCGATCCTATTTAAGCAACATGAAACGACACAATTCACAAAGGGTGAACCATTGTGACGTTTCAGGAATAACTGTTTTCCTAACCGCCATTTACAAGCCCTTAACGAGATTAACTAACACCTAAAGGGGTGTTTGGATCAATGCTTGACCCAAACCATGTCCATTCCCCTTTTGACCCATTAACATAAAACAAAAAAAAGTAAATAATGTATTTTAACATACAAACATTAAAACGAGAGGTTACATCTCCCTCCTAATTTTGTAATGTTAAACGTCAAGCCTCCCTTGGTCTTTTCCTTCTTCACGTGATGACGACAAAGTCGTCACTGTTTGATGTGTTCTCCTTGCTTCCTTGTCTTGTGGTACCTTCCGTGTCACTATCTTTCTTGGCTTCCTCATGAGCGTACTTGCACTTTTTCCTTGGACTTTCTTCTTGTGCGTCCCCTACATCATCACTTATCATTGCATCGCCATATGGTTCCTCTTGACGACCATATTCATCCATGGCGTTCCATGCCCCGATCTCCGCGCCTCTTGATAGTAAATCTTGACTAGTGCTATGTATTCCCTATAGCACTCTTTCACTTCTTGCTCATTCTCCCGAGCCAATCCCAAAAGCATAGCGACATCACTCCACATATTATTGAACGATACATTCATGTATCCTCACATATCATCCACAAACTTGTATAATGCTAGTAAATCTATTTTGATTACCCCTATAACCAGTGGTAACTTCCCCAACACATCTTGCCCCAAATATCCAAGATAAAACCACTCTAAAAATTCAACAAATTTCTTCCCCATAATCTCCCAATTCTTAAACACTAGTTTGTCGATTTTAAGCAAATCTAAAAAAGACAACAAGCGTGGGAAAGTGTTTACCTTTAAATGATATAGCGTTCCATTAAGACTAAGATATTCGTCATCAACGTATTCTTGGTTATCATCCCTTTCCATCTCCAACTCTTCCATTCCCTTAATCAAAGAACATTCATCGCTAGGGTCTATTGACTTATAATAATCTTCCATGAATTCGTGGAGCTCCTTAACCATCCTATCGTCACTCATATCCATGGTACCTTCATCCTTGCCAAACATATACCTTATTTGACACGTACCATTGCCATAAGTCAATATGAACCCTTGGTCTTCCAGTTGGTTGATGCTTAAGACATTCAACGTGATTTCCGGCGTGTAAAGCACATTTGGAATCACTATACTTTTTTCTTTGGTATCAACGAGTGCCTCTCTAACACCATAGGAGACTATAAACTTCCTTTCCTTCTCCTCTTTCCCCACTATCTTAAAACGATTGATCATACGATTGAACAAGGTCCTCGTAGGACTCATGTGTTTGGCATGGGTTTTACAAACGTACCAAATGTTATTCCAATTCCCTTGATCCGTCCCCTCTACCATAAAATCTGTTTCAACGTGTACTTTTTCTGTTGGGTAGTTGAGTTCTTCGTGAATTCTTTGCGTAGTCTCCATGCTTTGATCTTGATCGTTTGTTTTCTTGTTGGTGCAATTCCAGTAAAAGTGTCCCTTTATTTTGCAAATAAAGCAACGTGATCTTCTTTCTTTTCTTGAAGTCGTGGGGTCTCCTGAATTTTTTGATAGCGGTTGTGAGTTTGGATAACGGTTAGTTTTTGTAAACGGTTGAGACTTTGAGACATTATAGAATACAACTTCTTGAAGTTTATCCCATAGTAACCGTTTTCCTTCTGAAGATAACCGCTTCTTTTTTGTTTCCCACTTTGAACCGTTGGGATTAAAATCCCTTTGTAGAAACTTTCTATTCAACGTCACTTTTACTTTCCTTTGAGATGGCTCGTTCCAGGATTCGAAACATGGGCTCTGGTACCAATGTTGGGTACTCTTCACAGGTTTAACATCGAGCCATCTACGTTGCATAATTGCCTTGTAATTAACCATGGTGTGCGTGGGGTTTTGAGAGACAAAGTATACAAAATAATAAACACAAGATATGTAAATACTAGAAATAACATAAACTTGTAATGCGAATTGTTGTGATTACAAAGACTAGACTCGATCCTATTTAAGCAACATGAAACGACACAATTTACAAAGGGTGAACCATTGTGACGTTTCAGGAATAACTGCTTTCCTAACCGCCATTTACAGGCCCTTAACGAGATTAACTAACACCTAAAGGGGTGTTTGGATCAATGCTTGACCCAACCCATGTCCATTACCCTTTTGACCCATTAACATAAAACATAAAAGTAAATAATGTATTTTAACATACAAACATTAAAACGAGAGGTTACAAACCTATCATCATCATCTCTTCACCTCACTTTTTATCATGAATTCTTACAGACATTATTACAAACAATACTTCACCTCACGTGTTTACTCAAATCCGTCCTCTTTTCCTTAACAATAAATTTCTAGATTCCTCGATACATCCTCTTTGATCCTTACTTCCACCAGCACTTCTATTGCCTTACATCTCTCCTCATCTTTGTTAAATCCCGTTCGACGTGTTGCACACAATTCCTTTCAGTTGATGAGATGCACTCGTATAAATTCAAGGAAGATCAAGTTGGCTTTGTTGTATTGTCTATATATTAAGAATTTCCAATTAACAGTGAGAGGAAATCATGGTGTAACTGATGTTCTTACTTCAATAAATGCATTGAGCCATCCGATTGTCAACATCTCAGACGTGTTAGCCAACTTCCTGATTGTATATGTACTTATGTGACTGGATACTTGTTGGTGAATTGAACACCATACATTTTGTTAATTACTACAACATTAGAATCAAAGTGGAGCGTTCTTTGTACATTTAAACCTGGCTTGGGCCAACTATAAAAGTACTATTGTCGTAGACGCTTATTGGAGCCCACACGTACCTAAATAAAGTGTGTTCTTGTTAGATAGCGATTTGTATTTATTTGATATGGATCCTTGTCCTAGCCCTCATTCCATCTCCAGCGTTAACATAGAAAAAAATAGAAGTTTTATGTGATGAGTCTCTTATTTATGAGAAAGGAGGGTGGTTGAGTTCTGATTTTAGCTGCCAATCAAGAATTTTGATTCTTGTTCACTCAAGTGTTGTTTTTCATGTTGACCATAACAAGTAAAATGTCACCCTTTGTTAAAACTTGGAACCGAACACGGAGGTAATGATAGATTTCATACATTCTCCATTGCTTCTCACGGTCGATTTTATTTTTAAGCATCAATTCATACGTAATGCATCTAAATTTTCATTAACTTCAACTAATTTGTACCATGCATGAACTCTAATATCCATATCACATTACCTTGCTTTCCTGCCCTAAAAGTGGATTGTTCTTAGCTACAAACTTTGCAAGGTTTTCATTATCTTTATCCTCAATTCTATGACGAATTAGATAGTACAATCAGTGATGAACCAAAACTAGTGTTCCATTGTAAGAACTCTATGAATGAAAATAGCTTCCCAGAAATCTCAATATAATGGATGTTTTCCAAATTGAGTCCATAAACCCAAAGTGCACCCTCTATTTATATAACTAAAATCATTTCTAATTGTAATTACATAATTTCAAACATTAACCAATAAGTCTACCAAGAAAAGTTGGCAAATTATCTTGCTAATAAAGGGTAATTTAAGAAAGTATTCACCAATAAGTCTACCTAGAATATTCACAACTATTCCTAAACGCAAGTACACATATTGTTGATGCATCAGGTGGATTGATGGTGAATAGCTTTTTAAATGATTTTTTAACACGGCCCTCCATCATTTATACATCATAAACATGTTTCTCAACCATCAATTATTGTTTAAGCACAACAAGTGACTCCTTTACCTTATATGTAGAAAAACCAGTGTCATGCTTGCTAAACTATATATCAGGGAAGTCCACTCGTGTAAAATTTTCACTTGTCATATCAAATAACTACCATCCACCTAAAACCTATCAAAAGCGCGCCAATGTATAAATCCATCTACGTCTACCTGATTCTGATGGAACCTAATAAATTTGAGAGGCAGGTTGAGGTGAGCTTCTCCAAACCCCTAATAAAGCTTAGTGTTAAAATCCCAGCTTGCGAAGGGATGCTATTAACAGACTGAGTAATAAATCTAATCCTGAAAGCTTAGGGTCATTAGTATGAGGACGAACATTAAACTCAACCATTGTTTCATAAGGGTAGTCTAACACATTAGGCACAAAAATATCTACAAATTTTCTTATAGTAGGATTCCAAAGAACAGTGTATTTGTTTGAGATTCACCAAAATTGTAGAGACATTATAAGCTTAGCATCGTTGGCAAATTACTACAAATTAGTTTAACGGAGTAGACTATCAATGAAAACTTTTGTCTGGGAAAGCATTTGAATAGTTTTTTTTTCTCAAAATCATCTTCCAGATTAACGTAACTTGCAAGTAGATATTGCGACTGCTACAGCCGAGTGCCCTGGACGTTATAATCTGCAACAAATTTAGAGCTATCTATAAGAGACCTTGATGGTTTTGAAATGCATTTGAATATATATCAATGATGGAAGCCTTTTCATGAACCCTTCTTGGGTTTCGAACGGTATGTAGTCTGCCATCTCAAGTTCGGGATGGTTAGGGTTTTAGATATCTGTTCTCGAGTGTAAAATGGAAAGAAGAGAAATGTGGTGGATAAAGAAGAGAGAGAAAAAGAAGAAAGGGAAAAAATTTGATTTTTAGTTTTGTATTCCCAAGTTGGAAAGAAAATAGAAGAGATAGAAATAAATTAAACCTAAAATTCCACTTCTCTTCAAATCATCTCAGTTTAGAAAGAAGATTAGGAAGGAGATTTTGACATAATTTTATTTGCTCCTCTTCTTTTCTCTCAAAAAAAATAATAATAAAATAAAAAAATAATAAAAATAAATAACCCTATGAAAAATTGTATGCCATGGTCTAATTATGGGTCACAGATGGTGTATGGACTGAAGGGTGGTTTTCAGATATTTTAATTTTAACTTCTTTTTTAATTTTTTTTTTAAAAGTGACTGATTTCCCTATAAATACTTATAAACATGTGCAACTATCTTTATGTTAAGTTGTATTATAAGTCGTATAGTTTTTCGTCATTTGATTTCAAATATAATATGAAGTTTGTTGGACACATGCCCACACACATAGACACGTACGTACAAATATATGCGTATGTGTGTAATATTTAAAGGGATCAATCAATCACATTTGGATGAGCTCATCCATGATTGTGTCCATCCAATTAAATTGCAATAGCTTTTATGTCGCTCACCCTCCAATGGTGGAAGGTCGACATCAAGATATGACTATATATATGAAATGAAAAATCACTTTATCGAAGTTGTTATATTGGAGCTTCACAGGCATTAGAATGTTACATGTTCGTTACAGCAATGTCTGCCTTTATACTGTATTATAAAACTCAGTCTTTCAAAGATTTATCAAGAATAATAACAATCATGAAGTGTTGTGTTTTGAAAAGAACTACTTATATATTCCCGTAAATTTATACTCGTTCCGTTTCATATTAAGTGTCCATTTTAACTTTATGAAGTCTTTCTTGTTCAATTTGACCTTAATATTTTCATGTTTGTTATATAATACTTAATGAAAATTATATCAATGAAAATACATTTAAAACCCAATTCATACATATATTTTGCATCAAATATTATATAACATAAATAATAGAATTTAAGCTCAAAGTTGAATAAGAAAAACTCAAAAAAATCAAAGTGGACATTTAATATTGAACGGAAGTAATACTACATTATAAATCATTTAAGACTTCCTATAAAAAGAAGTCTTATATTATTTACACAAAAACATTACTATAAAAAGAAAAACTTAAAAATTAGTATAAAATAATATATTTTAATAAAAATAATTAGTTATAAGGAAAACGCATTAAACTTATAATAACCAATTTAATGATAAAATTTGAAGAATAAAAGTACTAACTATTTACACTATTAATAATATAGATGTTCTACTTTTGTAAAACATATATGTATTACGTTATAAAGTATTTGAGACATGCTAAATAAGGAAGGTTTAAAGTAAAAAACATTTGCTCGCCACAAATTTTAAATTTACAATACATCTAAAATTTTAAATTGTATATTATCTTAATTTAATAATACAATTAGTTAAACATGTAAACTATTTTGGCACGCTGATGATTTCAAATAACAAAATATTATTAGCATCATTTATTCTATATATATTGCTTGTTTTATATTACTTTGTGTGAGAATTGGTAATAAATCGTTTACTTTTGTATTTCTCAGTTGAAAACAAGCATTTGGTGAAAGTTAGCTATTTTAGACGCAAATTAGAGCTAAATGGATCAAGTTTGAAAAGTCTACTTAACTAAAGGTAGATACGCCGTATCATTCTAGACAGATACGATATACATCAAGACTTAAACGAATATGAAGACAATTGCCTGACTTTGAAGAATACGCCATATGGGTTTCTCACATACGTCGTATATGAAACCTTGGTCAACATAGAAGATTTGACTTATTCTACACCAGATACGCCGCATGAAATCCAAGAGATGCGACGTATCAACTTGAAGACTTCACAAAAACATTCTAGGATTACGAAGAAGTGATACGCCGTATGTACATTGAAGATCCACCGTATCCTATGACTGTGTGTAAATATTCCAGAATATAATAATCTTGGATCCCACGCGAAGTTACCTAGATACGGCGATCGAGTAAAATGATACGCCGTATCGATGTCGTTTCCAGAAACTATAAATAGAGGTCGACTGCTTTCATTCGAAGGACATAATATATCACACGAGAACAGAAGACCAAGTACCACAAGACACAACCAGAAGGACGAATTCAGAAGCATGAGAAGGCCTTGCAAGTGCGTAATTACATAGGAAGATTCGCTTAATCATAGATTCGTAGTAATACTTTTTAATCGTTTGGTTAGAGCGTTTTTTCTTTCATTAAATTCGCATTAAACATACTACCTACATTAATGATTATATGATGTTTTATTTGGTTTTAATGTTTGTGTGTAAGCATTGTGTAACACCCCCAAATTTGTTTAGCGGAAGCATACGTGTTATTTGGGAATGTTACGAAATCGGAAATCACAACACAAGTAATAAAGAACGGAATACATACTCCGTTTTAATTTCATAAATATTTTTAAAACATTATCTTACAACATTTTTTAGATAAATGGGCACATCCCATAAGTTCAGTGGTCCCAATTTAAAAACATCAGTTTGTGTAAAAACACTTCTTGAGTTACTACTACGACCATTTACCGCTATCTTGCCTTGCATCTAAGTTCACAATTTAAGCACCTGAGAAAATATGCTAAAAAGATCAGCTAAAAGCTGGTGAGTTCATAGGTTTAAATTTAAAACAGTAAGTTTGGACCAAAGCAAAGTCATATAATCATTACAACGAATATAATGTTATATGGATGAATGTCTATTACGTTAGCTCTAAGTTCATGCAACCGATACTACGACAGTTCATGTATGCTAATAGATATCATACAATATAGGGGCCCATAGCGAGTGTTTTGTCCCTCAACACTCGATTCCGACATGGTATACGTTTCACCTCGGCCTAAGCAGGGCCAACCGAACGGAGGAGTCACCCTCAATAGATATATTTATAACATTCGCGCTTCCAAATGGGGAATTGACGGTTCATGAAAAAAGGACATTCTCTAGGGACATAAGGGCTTAAGCTAAACCACGTAATAGTAATCATGCAATAGTTTAGGTCCATAAAAAGGTTTTGCATATTTTCTCACCCCAAAAGTATAAAACAGTTTATTAAGTAAAAGTGGGGCTATGAAGACTCACCTTAGCAAATGTGAAATCCGAAAGCGGGATTTAGTGATTGTTGTGAAACGGCACCGACACGCGACCTAGATAAGGAGGGCAATGTTTTAGTTCATTGTTTTAAGTATTCCTTACTTAAAGTAGTTCAATTGTTTTTATAATTGCAATAAAACTAAACTTAAGTTTGTAAACATGATTAAATGGTTTTACTAGTAAGTATATGAGTGTTTATATACTTTTCATATTGACATTAGTATGATTTTAAAATCCAAAGTTTGATTTGATAAATAATTACAAGGTTCCACTAGTAAGTATATAAATGTATATATACTTGTTTAAGTTGACACAAATGGTATTGTCAAAATTATAATTAATTTATTTTCTAATTGTATTTAGAAAAATACTTGAGTTAAGTTTGAAGTCTTCCAATTTTAATGGATCATAAAATAATATAGTGATCTTTATTTATTTATCAAAATTTGATCTTAATATATATAGTTCAAATGAGAAGTTCACTTGACACACATTCATTTACACATTGTCGTTAAATTTTGACGTAAACATTACTACGTGAATCATGTTTTTAAAACACTTGTTGTTTATGCCAAACTTTCGTACATTTTTCGTTAAATTACAACTTGTGTACATAATTGATGTTAGGATGATACGTAACGAGGTGAAAAGAAAGAATAGACGGTGAATGGTTTTCGTTATTTGTCATCCGATAAATTGTTCCGGGTATTACCTTATTCGACCATTCTAGACATACTAACAGATGCTACATAAATAACCATGGGCTGCGGCCCATTTTAGATGTCAACATGGTACTAAGTATTAGGCACGAGAAGGGAAGAAAGGGGCAGGTCCAACGTTTGTTACCAAAATTTCATTTCCAGGTTTTTATTGCAAAAGTTCACATCTTTGGCTTTCAAGTATAACGTGAGTGACATGGCTCAAGTCACTTGTTCGTTTACGCTCTAACTTATGAAGCCGAAACTCTCGACTAGTGATCATGACTCCATTACTATGGTACTACCAAGAATGGGGTTGTCGACTTATACATCTCCAAAACACTTTTATTTTTTATGGCAAGTTGTACTTAATAAAGACAAGCTAACAAGGGGAGATGATCATGTACAAGGCTTGTCTCGAACGAGATTTGGCTAACTTCGTTAACTAGAAGATGTGAGTAAAGAGGTGACAACACCATATATTAGTTGAGTACTACTCAACTTGGTTTCATCCCGTCAACTATTTTACTCTTACGGAACTTGACAAGTATAGACTACTCCTAATATGTTTTGATAAAAGATCACATTTTTACTTGAGTTTCTCCCTAGACATACATAACGGCTTAGTCACAAGATTCTCAACATAATCTCGAGTCATATGACACTAAGGTAACACGTATGTCCTTCAGGTTTATACAACATTATAACATGGCTCGACACACCTTAAGTGACATGAGTATCGACTGAAGAAGAAAAATGTGAGTATTCAAACACAGGTTCCTTTTAGACTTTATAAAAACTTGATATCTTATTTTCGACAGCAACCATTTTAACAAGAATGACTAAAACGAAACTCAACATAGCAACCAAGCAAATATTATTAACGCGACAAGTATAGAACCATTCCTTTGATATAAGTACCAATCTTGACATCAAAATAATAACATAAAAACATTACAACAAAGGTAAATTTGTAACCTCAACTCGATAGATGATGCGTGAGGGACGAAAGTGGCTTCGTGGGTTCGAACCAAACGAGACTTGATTTAGCTCCAACACACTCCCAATTGCAAAACCCCCAATTCAATTTTTGAAAACCCTAAGTTTCACAAACCCTAATTTTTGGTACAAATGAGGAAGAAACTATATTGGGGCGTTTCATATCTCTACTAGAGATAAAGGGAGTAGTTTGGGAAGAGCTTGACCTTCTTTCTCTCCTTGGTGACTTGGTTTGAAGCCGAAAAGATCAAAGTCCCTACAAACTAGGGAGTCTTGAGTTTGACTCTAGGTAGATTGATGTTGATATAAGCTTTTCTTTGGGTGGATTTGTCTTGATGTGTTTGGACTTATTCGAATGGTAGAGCACGCCTCCATGGGGAGGGTTTTTGAGACAAAACAAATCATGATTTTGGTGAGGGAACTTTGAGGATGAAGAAAGAAGTGTGTTGGTTGTCTTCTTTGGGTGTTTGACCTTCTCGATATGCAGGAGATAGAGGTAGGAGAAGATAGCTTTTCTCTTTTCCTGGTTTTTATGCTTTTGTCGTGTGTGGGAGAGAAGACATAGAGATATACTCTCTAGTTTTTGAATAAAGGTTTTCATTTAAAAAAAATATAAACGTGTTAGCCTTAATAGTTTATATTAGAAGTGATGGTCATTCACATTTAGGAACTTTGTAACGTGTGTTAGATATCATGATAGAATAGTCAACGGGCTCGTGGATTAGACTAAGCTAAATGGGTACTAGTTATGATAAGCTTGCCAAATATCCAATCCAACCCATGTCCAAGCCCACGAAGCCCATAGAAAGCCTTTAGGGCATCTAGTACTTGTAGTATAAATACACCTCAAATGAGTCATTTGAGGTGTGTGCTTGAGTGTGTGTGTGTGTGTGTTTTCTTTGGAGCAATACAACATATTGTGTTCATCTTTCTCTCTTCACATACACGATTTTAACATCAAGTCACCATCTTTCTCATCTTTATTTCGTTCACATTCACGCATAGTTTGTGTTTGTGTTTAACGAGTTCTACGCATAACGTGACATAACGTGGTATTTATGTGATAAGTTTGATAGATTTAAGGTCCTACAATTGGTATCAATCGCCTAACAATGGTTTAGGAGTGTTTTGGTTGAAGTTTTTTTGTTGTAGTGTACGCGTAGTGTTCGTTCTCAAAGATTCACGCATAAAACTTTAATTTTTGCACTTAAATCTTCAAGATTCTTATGGTCTAAGGTTCATATAGTGTTAAAGATTCTAGTTTTGGAAAAAAGTTCGAAACTTTATGTGTTTTACATCGTTTTTAAACTAGTTTTTGGTTCGTTGTTCATTTCTACGCGTAAGCACAAAAACATTTTGGTGTTTTGGTCAAAACAATCTTGTTATTTGAGTGTTTTTAAGGCTGTTTGTGCATCAGAAATTGTTTGAATAATTGGAAATTTTTTACGCGTAAGTCAAAACCCTAGTTTTACGCGCAAGAAAGTCAAAACCCTTTTTCTACGCGTAAGTTTCTACGCATAACTTTTTGGTGCAGATTCTTCGAGCTTAAACGGTTACTCAGTGCTTCCCTCACTTGGATAAGTGTGTGGAACACTTCGCCTTTCGGATATCTTTTACGCTGTGACAGTGTAAAGGATTTTTTGGTTTTAAACCAACTCTTACGATAAGCGTAAAGCTTACGAGTAAGCACTCCACGCGAAGTTAACTCTTACGCGTAAGGTACTTTACTTCTACGCTTAAATTTTACGCATAAGACTTACGCTTAACCTTAGGTTTACGCATAAGAATCCTACGCCTAAGCTCTTTACGCATAAGGACTCCTACGCATAAGCAATCCTACGCATAAGCATTCATTTCTACGCATAAGAACTGGTTTACGAGTAAGATTTTGAGCAAAACTTCAAACAGCTATAACTTTTGAACCGTAACTCTGTTTTCAGCGTTCTACCCATCAAAACGACCGTGAGAACGAGGAGAATGAAACGCCGCTCGGGTCAACCTTCAAGTCCTAAAAACGCTTCGAACAGAAGTTATTAAGGTTTTTTAAGTTTTTCGACCAAATTTTCACTACAACAACCAAGCTTAATTGTCATCAATCACAACTCCTTTATCGTTGAATCGATCCTACATCAACTTTATCATATCATACCATCATCAATGGCAACTCAACAAGACATTGATGCAGCCGGTTCCGAAAACCGACCTCCTATGTTGGAAAAAGGTGGTTATCTTCAATGGACAAGTCGTATGCTTCGTTATATCAAGACCAAACCTAATGGAAAATTGATGATTCAATCCATTCAGAATGGACCCTTCATTCCTCGACAAGTCCAAGACCCTGGAAATGCTGATGCAACACCTCCGCCCCACCATTTTTTCGTCTTCAAAAGAATCGAATACTCAAGAGGATCAGAAACAAGTCGACGCAGATGACATGGCAATTCATATTATACAACTGGGTTTACCAAGAGACATCTTTGCTGCTGAGACAGCGGTTTGAAACTGCCGATATGTGGGAACGTGTTAGACGACTTTGTCATGGAACGAAATTGGTCAACAAGACATGAGAACAAGTTGCTAACTGCATGGGAGAAGTTTACATCTACACCAGGAGAATCCATTGAATCCTACTATGGAAGGTTCTGCACTTTAATGAATGAGCTGATCAGAAACAAGTTGACACCCAGAACCATCGTGAGCAACATCAAGTTCTTGAACAATCTACCAGAAGAATGGGGACGATATGTCACTATTGTTAACCAAACAAAAGACTTACATGAGGTGAACTTTGATCAACTCAACGATTTTCTGAAACAAAACCATAATGAAGTGAATGAAGTCAGGAAAGAAAGATTAGCAAAGAATCATGATCCATTGGCACTCATTGCAAAGACTCAAGCTACCGTGAATACACAACAACAAGCTTCATCATCTTCCACTAACAACAACTTGCAGCGATACATTCCACAACAAAGTGCTTCCTCCTCAACAACATGTCTATCCGAACAACAAGTCACCAACAACAACAGATCCACAATACCGGAACAAGGAATCACCGATCCGCTTGAACAAGAAGAAGCTTTGTCACAAGCATTTGCATTTTGGGTAAAGCATTCCGAAGTCGCTATTCCACACCAACTAACAACAACCAAAGGATTTCATCAAACACCGCAATGGCAAAATTGCAATCCGGGTGTCAATATGGGTCATCAAGGATAAATGGTTGGAGTTATTGGGAATCAGCAGGGATATGCTACTGGATTTCGCATGGGTAATCAGCGGTTCCGGTATCGTGGGTAATCATTGGGTCGAATGTTGGAAATCAAATGGGTCGTAATGTTGGGAATAGAGCAATGGGTAATCGAATGGGAATGTTGCAGCTGTCCACCGTTGGGAATTATGGAAATGTGAATCAGGATAATCAGATTAAGTGTTATAACTGTCAAGGAGTGGGTCACATGGCAAGGAATTGTCCTACTAAGCTAAAAAAGAAGGATCTTGCGATCTTCGAAAGCTATCTTGTTGGTACAAAAGGAAACGCAGGCCTTCAGTTGAGTGCTGAGGAACATGACTTTATGGCTATTATGGATGATTTGGAAGACCTCGAGGAAATCATTGCAAACTGCATCTTCATGGCAAATCTTCAGGAGACTAAGTACGACATCGACTCGACGCACTCCTCTGTCTATGACGCCAATCGCAGATATCGAGGTACCAATCATTGATCCATGCTATAACAATGTCATGTTTGATGAGTTTACTCATGACGAACAGCGTGATTCTGTGACGCAGCACCTACTTATGATACATATCTGGACAATCCGAGTTGTAGCAATACTAACTCTGAAACTCCAACGTGGAGGTCGTGTGGCACAAAATACGACCTGGATCTGATGAGGAAACACGTGCTTATTTTGAATCATTAATCAACAACTGTGGCATTGAAATTGAGAAAGTTAAAACGGTCAATCGCGAAGTTAAGGCCCGCGAATGCCAAATTGACCGCCGAGCTTGAGAGTTACAAGGAGAACGCAAAAGCCTTTGAATTTCAGAAAAACAAAGAATCAGAATTAGAAATTGGTTATCGAAATTTGGTTTCTAAAGAAAAGAATTGCAAATCAAGTATAACACACTTGATGTGAATTGAACTTGAAAATTAAATCTTTAAACAAGGAAATTTCATATCTAAATGACCAACTTTCAAAACAAAAATCATTGTTTTCTGATCTTGAAAAAGAAAGAAGCAGCTTGATTACTGATTTTTCAAACGAGAAGATTCTCTTCTTGATGAAATTCTTGACAAAAATGAGAAAATCAAAACATTGGAAAATTTGCTTCTTACAACGGGTCATTCAGCTAAATCAAACAAGATGCTTTCTAATCAAGTAAATCAACGTTTTCATACTTCACATAGAATGGCACTTGGTAACGACCCTTCTTCGTTCCTCAAGAAATCTCATAACCCTAAGAATGTGTTAAACAATGGAAATGCTTTACATGAACCCATTATTGTTTGTGATTCTCTTGAAACGTTGGAACTATCTAAGGAGAGTAGAGAAAGAATGAAACAAAAAGGTCCGGAAATCAAACCTATTGACTATAACAAATGGAACAAAATTTCTGGAATCACGTTTGTCAATCAAAAATAAAAGTCAAAGTTCTCCATCACACCAAATGTTTCAAACATAGAGTCAACACTGCTTTCAAAATCGTTTCAAAACCAAGTTGTCTCAAAATCTCTTTCGAACATTGAACAAATGTCTTCAAACAATTCTTTTAACTCAAGTGATGCGAGAAGTATTTTAGACAATGTGAAAAAGAGAATTGCGGATCTTCAAGAAACTGTTAAAACTAAAACCACTATTACACCTAATAACTGGTTCTCTAGTTTTGATATTGAACAGAGAAAGTTTTGGAAACTCAAATTGCCCTCGCCTAAATAACATCAACTCTAGGGTAATTCATTTTGAACAAGCCTTTTTGAAAGAAACAAATGACTTTGTCAAGGACCATAAATCCCTGGTAAAGCAAGCTAATGACTGTGCTGAACAAATCAAAGTTTTGGAAACTCTAAATGACTCTCTTCAAGATGTTCGACTACTGATATTATGTCTATTATTTTGCAATCATATTCTGTTAAAGATCATGAAAGAATCCAGTCTGAGACCTCCGAAATTGTTTCAAAATATGAAAAAGCTCTTGAAAAACTTGAAAAGAAAATGTCTCATATTTTAAACAACTTGATCGAAAAACTGAGGAATGCAAGTATGACAAACTGTCGTATGAGCGTGCCTAAAATGACATGAAAGCGAAAAATGATCTTTTGAGGGCTCAGCTGGAAAGTCAAAAAGGAAAGGCAATGGATATTGTGATTACAAAACCATTGACTGCGGAGAAAGCAAATGTTCCCAAACCGGTTTCCAAACCAAAAATGTCTGTTTCTATGCCTCCTCCAAAAGTCAATGCGAAAAATGTTTCATCAAAACCAGTCACTCCACTCCGCCTCTACCTAAACAACATGTTGATAAAGGAAAAGCCGTTATCGAGAAACCAAAAGTTTTAGCACCTGGACTTTTTAAGATGAGTACCACTAATGCGTCTGCCTCCACATCTAAAACATATGAAACAAACGCCATAAGTTTAGATAAGCACTCTAAAGAGACTAGGAAAGCTGAAACCACTTCTCTTGATAACATAGTGAATCCTAATGAGTATGCCTTACCTTCTACAGGACTAGGAAGCACCTCTAGGAGCAGCAGACTAAAGCCTAAGAGCAATACAAGGAACAATAGAGTCTCGCGTGCCTCTAAGAGTAGTAGCTTGAATAAAGAGAAGATTGTTAATCCTGTTCAGAAGAATGTTCCTAAAAGAACTTATGCTAAACGAGTAGGAAGACTAGTTGCAAGACATAGGCTTTACACTACTGATAGGAAGCATAGTGCTTACTTTAGGGTTGACATTTGGAAACCTACGGGTAGAACTTTCACACTCCAGAATGGTAGAATGAGTGAAGAACCGCTTTCCCGTAGATAACTTCTATGAGTGTGATCGATTTTACCTCTAACCCAAAGGAACCAAAATCAAAACGGTTTCCAAAATCTTCCTCTTCTGTTATTGGCAGGTTATAGAAATATGTCCTTGGATCGTCGACTCGGGTTGCTCCAAGCACATAACCGGAATCAAGCTGCCGATCAACTTCGTCTGAAATTCATGGGAACCGTACGCTTTGGAAATGATCATGTAGCAGCTATCATGGGTTATGGAGATCTACCTTTTGGAAATTATTTGATCACTCGGGTTTACTATGTCGAAGGGTTGGGACACAATTTGTTTTCAGTCAGGCAGTTCTGTGATGCAGATTTAGAGGTTGCTTTTACGAAAAATGCTTGCTTCGTTAGAAACTTGGATGGCACTAATCTCTTAACTGGGAACCGTGATACAAACTTGTATGCTATCGACATCAATCAAATGGCCTCTTCATCACCAATATGTCTTATGACACGAGCATCTGGAACAAAGTCATGGTTGTGGCACAGACGTTTATCCCATCTCAATTTCGACACCATCAATAATCTTGCCAAAGACAACATCGTCAACGGACTTCCAAAGTTCAAATACACCAAGGATCACTTATGTCCATCATGCGAACAAGGAAAAAGCAAAAGAGCATCATATAAACCCAAAACCGTACCTAGTTCGGAAGCAAAGTTGCATATGTTGCACATGGACTTATGTGGCCCAATGAGAGTTGAAAGCATTAATGGGAAAAAGTATATTCTTGTTATCGTCAATGATTATTAGAGATATACATGGGTTAAGTTTCTGAGATCAAAAGACGAAGCACCAGGCATCATCATCACCTTTCCGAAACGTATTCAAGTACTTCTTCAAACTCCAGTAAGGGTTTTAAAAAGCATAACGGACAACGGAATTCACTAATCGGGGTTAAGAAATTATTTTGAAGATGTTGGAATCACACATCAGACATCAGTTGTTAGAACTCCACCGCAGAATGGGGTAGTTGAAAGAAGAAATAGAACTCTTGTGGAAGCTGCTCGCACAATGCTCATTTATTCTAGTGCACCTATTTCTATGGGTGATGTTGTTGCCACCGCTTGTTTCACTAACCGATCCCTAATCCATCCTAGATTCAATAAACCCCTTATGAGCTTGTGAACACTGAGCATATCTTTACTTTCACGTGTTTGCGCTTTGTGCTATCCTACGAATGACGAGAAGATCTTGAAAACTGAAAGCAAAAGGTGATATTGGAATCTTCATTGGATATTCAGATAACTCGAGGGCTCAGTGGTGTATAACAAAAGAACTAGGAGGATCATGGAGACGATGAATGTGAAATTTGATGAACTTTCACTATGGCTTCTGAGAGACTCGCTCTAGAACCCGCACTAAACCGTAGAGACTTCGACACATCGCCGGACTCGACCTCAAAGAGCTCAATCAACATCGATTGACAATCCTAAAGAACAAGAATGGGAGAATTTCTTCGAGTTAATGTTCGATGAATACTATGGTGGAACCTTGACAAATGCATCAAACCATCATTCCACCGCACCGCTCAAAATCATCCTCCACCACCAACCGAAGATGCATCTACAACGGTCGAAACCAATGCACCAACTCCATCTACATGATCTACATCTACTACGCTTATTGACCCATTCTACCGCAGTTGATGAGCAAAACCTAAACCAGAACGATGCAACGTTAGATGACGACTTATTTGAAAACCCGCTTTGCTAATGGAATCAATCATCTTCATGCTTGAGAACCATCTAACTCGCGATAACGATAACCAACGGTATCCTTCTACTCTGAAGTGGACAAAAGACCACCCCATTGAACAAGTTATTGGTGAACCTTCAAGGCCAATTCAGACGAGACGCCAACTTGCCACCGACAAGACTTATGTATTTACCTTTGCTCAATTAGCAATATCGAGCCAAAGAACATTCGTGAGGCAATGGCAGAACCCGCATGGATAGAAGCAATGTAGGAGGAACTTCTCCACCGCATACATGAATCTTGGGAAATGGTTCCAAGACCCATTGACGGTCGCGTCATTGATCTTAAATGGTTATGGAAGAACAAACGGGATGAAGAAATGACTGTCATTCGCAACAAAGCTCGCCTTGTCCAAAGGATATAGACAAGAGGAAGAGATAGACTTTGAAGAGTCATTCACGCCGTAGCTGAGACTAGAAGCAGTCAATTCTTAGCCTATACCACAAAAACATCACGCTTTATCGATGGACATTAAGACCGTTTTGAATGGAACTCGAAGAAGAAGTGTATCGAGTCGGCTTCATCGACATGGAACATCCGGATACGCCTATAAACTCAAAAGGCAATCTATGGATTGAAACAAGCTCAGAAGTGGTATGACGAATGCCCTTTTCCTTATCCAAAACAATTTCACCAAAGGAACAGTTGATCCTACCTTGTTTACACAAAAATGCAAAAGTGACATTTTGATTGTTCGATTACGGCGACATCATCATTTTGGGTCCACTAATCCGAATCTTTCAAAACATTTTGAAAATCTCATGAAAAGCAAATTTGAAATGTCCATGATGGGGAACTAAAATTCTTTCTTGGTTTACAAATACATCAACCCTCGCGGGAATTTTTATAAATCAAGCTAAATATACAACTGAGATTTTGAAAAATCATGGTATGGATAATTGTGATTCGGTCGGAAAACCAATGGTAACTTCACCAAAAATTGGAGCCGATTTGTTTGGAAAACCTATTGATCCGAAGAAATATCGGAGCATGATTGGTTCTCTCATGTACCTCACCGCTAGTCGACCCGATATTCATTTTGCTGTTTGCTTATTAGCACGGTTTTAGGCAAAGCCTACCGAATCTGCACCTCAAAGAGGTTAAAAGGATCTTTCTATTGAAGACATCCATTCACATGGGACTTTGGTATCCCGGGAATCCGGATTTGATCTAATTGCCTTTCGTGCATGCGCACCACGGTGATCAAGTTAAGAAAGTACATCCGAGGAGCACAATTTTTGGGTGAAAAGTTAGTAACGGTCTTCAAAGAAACCGACAAGACTGCACTTTCAACCGCTGAGGCTGAGTATGTGTCTCTATCTGCGTGTTGTGCTCAAGTTCTATGGATGAGAACACAACTCACAGATATGGCTTTACTTTCGATAAAATACCTATGTATTGTGACTCGAAAAGTGCCATAGCAATATCATGCAATCCGTTCATCCTCAAAGACTAAGCATATTCGAGTCCGCTATCACTTCATCAAAGAGTACGTCGAAAATGGTACTGTTGAATTATTCTTCGAAGACCGACCAACTCGCCGATCTATTTACTAAAGCCCTTCCAAATGAAAGGTTTGACGATTTAGTTCGACGAATTGGAATGCGAAGCCTAACCCCTGAGGAGTTAGAACGTCTTCTTGAAAATGATTTTCCAAAAGCTTCGCAAATATTTTTGAAATACAAAATACAAAATTTGAAAAACTACAAAAGCAAAATATAAAATATAAAACTTTCAAAAATTCAAAACAATTTAAAATCAAAAATCCAAAAATATTCTCAACACATGTCTCTCAGATAATCGATATTCTCAGACATTCTAGAAATGTCATTCAACAATGATACGTATGTACGTGATGCTTGAGCGAGAGTTCTTTAATATGTTTTCTAAAACATGTCTTTCTCAAAACTTTTAAACTATGGCTTTCGATACTTCAAGATTTAAAACCGGACTAAAATGATGACTTTTGATTATTTTTCAAATCAAAACTCGTGCTTTTATAGAAAAATTCAAGTGTACGCTTCAAGCACTACATTCAAATGGTGAAAATCATCATCATCTTGAGCACCTTTTCAAGATTGTTCAAAAAGATTTTCAAAATCTTTCAAAATATTTTATGCTCAAGATAACTCCCTCTAAAACCCTTTAATTGATTATGCTTTATTAAAGGGGAGTATAAAACTAAAATGTTCCAAATTCATGCTTAAATCAAATCAGTTTGTCTCCCCAAAAGATTCTAAAAATGATTTTTAATCAGGATATCAAAAATATCACGAATATGCTATTTTTGAGGGGGAGGAGACGTGATTAAAATGTGATCCAAAATGTTTAATGATCGGGGTTTGAATCTCAAAATGAGCTCGACTCAGACGGAACCAATGAATTGACGGGAATCTAAGTCAGTATATGTACCATCTCGAGAAACTTGTGATAGATATGGACCTTCATGGGTCTAACCTCCTTTTCAAGGAGTGTTTACAACTTCAAGTTAGTTATTAGAGCTAGTTGTCACCTAAAACTGACAATGGAACTCTTTAACTAAGCAACGAATCGTCTCGTGGGGAATTGTCTATCATGAGCCGATCAATTCAAAAGTGCAAACTCTACCCTCTATGTGCAGATTTCTGTCAAAACTTATAAGCACATGTGAAGGGGAGTGTTTCTGAAAATATAAAACTCTGAGTGTCTCAAACATGTTTTCTATCATAAACACTCTCAGAGATTTTCAAGAAAAATGGTTTTATGGCAACATGGGACAGTCATGGAGTTATAAGGTGACTAAGGATAGGAAATTCGTCCTATGATCCGCCAGAGCCGAGGGATCTACCCAAGGACATCACAAATAGTTAGTATTAGAAGTCCTTAGGAATGATTGAAAAATGAGTAATGTGAGAAAGTAGAGAAGGGGTTGAAGAATTAAAAAGAAATGTAAAAGAAAGGGTGAAAAGAAATAGCCCTCCATAATCAACCTTAGGGCGTAAAACCGGTTCACATGCTACCTGGTTGTCACTAGATGACACTGGTATTGAAGACAAAGACGTCATGGACCCAGTGACGCACCGCACTAAACCTTCTAGCCACTCAATTCCGCTTAAAAGGATTTGTTTCATTCTCACTGGGAACCCTACATAATCTATCGACTTTCTCTTAGAGATCTTTGGTATTGAAGAAGGAGACCCTCTCCCTAGTCTCCGCTCAGAAAACCAAAATGCACTATTAAGTCTAGAGCCACGAGATTCATCAAAAGATCTCATAGGAACACATGACATGACATCGCTTCTTGTTCATCAATAAGGACACAAGTGATATATTCTAGAGTCCTACGCAGATCTTAGCAATCTGCCGGAACATTTATGAGAAGTTTCACATCTGCGGATCTTCATGATTGAATGGAAACTCCTGCCAGTCAACATCAAGCGTACCGAAGGTTACTTCGGTAACTCCCCGTGGATTACGCTTAGTGTGTCTCAAACGGTCTACAGTCGTGAGGTGATGCTTCGTGTACCTCACGACTCATCCGAACTGTAGGTGTACTTCATTATCGCGTTATCTCACTTGTGGGACTCCAGCTCAGTGAACTTGTGAGAATTAGAGACGGTTTTCACACTATGTGTTAACATCTTCGAATTCAAACTTGTAAGTGCCGGAATCCGCTTATTACTAACTTGTTTTTATTGTTTTCTTATGGAAGCTCCGGAGCGGATTGATCGTGCGCATCTACATGCTCATACCATCAACACATGAAAGTTCTCATCAAAATCAAAGGCTACTCAAAGTTAAAGATGATTCTTCGTCAATGTCAAAGAATCTACAAAGTTTAAAGACTCAAGAACAACATCATTGGTAACCAAAAGACAAATAGAAGTGTGAGCATGGTGGAGAAAAACGTGGAGACAGCAAACCAACGAAGTTGAAAATGGCAGAATACCACATTAATTGAGCACAAAGCATGAAGGAACAAAGATTCAAGACTATTCTATATCTACGCACAAAGTTCAAGCTCGAGAAAAGTAAAGGCCAAATCAAGTGGAGCATCTTTTGAATGACCACCCCTTAGGGGGAGATTGTTAGCCTTAATAGTTTATATTAGAAGTGATGGTCATTCACATTTAGGAACTTTGTAACGTGTATTAGATATCATGATAGAATAGTCAACGGGCTCGTGGATTAGACTAAGCTAAATGGGTACTAGTTATGATAAGCTTGCCAAATATCCAATCCAACCCATGTCCAAGCCCACGAAGCCCATAGAAAGCCTTTAGGGCATCTAGTACTTGTAGTATAAATACACCTCAAATGAGTCATTTGAGGTGTGTGCTTGATTGTGTGTGTGTGTGTTTTCTTTGGAGCAATACAACATATTGTGTTCATCTTTCTCTCTTCACATACACGGTTTTAACATCAAGTCACCATCTTTCTCATCTTTATTTCGTTCACATTCACGCATAGTTTGTGTTTGTGTTTAACGAGTTCTACGCATAACGTGACATAACGTGGTATTTGTGTGATAAGGTTGATAGATTTAAGGTCCTACAAAACGTATGTATGTATATTTTATACTTATGGTTTAGTTGTGTAAATATATGTACTTGTGTTACACTTATGTATTAATTGTTTTTTAGTCTTATATTAGTCTTTATTTAAGTGCAAGTGTGTTTAATACTTTGTGTCCCGCGATATTAAATTGTGACCGAAGTATCATTGTTTGATAACGTTTATAACGTAGTATCTTATAGTTATGTGTCGGAAATATTATTATCTTTGCAATATTCTTCATTACGGACGTTTGTCATTTGTTTTATCAAGCCCTTATCATAGTGTGACATGTTGCAGTCGGTCACTGGGAAAAACGAGATAACCTCTCGTCTTACAATTTATTCATAAGACAAAAATGAAATATTTATGAAGTAAAATGAATGCAAAAGTGATGCAATAGTCTACTGTATGCGAGTTAACTACTCAAATGATCAGGCAAAGCTTATGCATGCTTAATGACTAGATTTAGTAAAAATAAATTGTCATTTACTAGTTAAATTTTAGTGAAAATTTACCGTATGTCACACATTGGTACCTCTTGATTATCGTGCCTTGTCGACTCGGCTCACACAATTACTTCATTGACATCTTTGCATAGTTAATGTAAGCCCTAACCGGATAAATAATTTAACTAAGTATCATTAAGGAAAGATTAACACGTATTTATAATTAGTCGTGACAGGGCTTTTACAAGAGATCTAGGTAATTTAGTACATTACATAATAAGCAACCATAGAGAAAAGTGCCTATTTAGTACTCATCATATATAACTAAATGATTAGCGAGCATATCTTCATTACTATTGTCTTGACCTCTTATTGCTATATGTTTTCTATCTGTGTACGTGTGTGTCATGTTGTCTTCCCTTTTATTTTATAGTTTTTACTTAATCTACACAAATCGTGCCAGTCTCACAGGCTGAACCCCCCCTCCTTGCGTTAGATTAGGTTTTATTAAACTAACTTTAAGATTAAAATACTGATAGATATTTAAGTTTTAACGTTCCACTCTTAATGATCGACACTCTACTTACCAACTAGGCTACATTGATCGGGTATACTGCTCGTTAGTGTTTGTTATAGGTTAAGTCATCTAAATATAAATATTAAAACTTGATAACAATAATTACCTATACTAAACTATACATCAAGTTTTTGGCGCCATTGTCGGGGAGTAAATTGTTTAATACTTGGGTATTTATTAGTATTTTAATTTAGGTTTTTAACATTAGATTTATTGTTATTTGACTAACTTTGTTATATATTTGTGTTGCTTGTGTATTTTTGTGTCTTTTTACATTTTTTCTTGTTCTTGTGTTTGTTTGATTTCTGCATTTTTTATTTATTTTCGTTTTTTTTTTCTGAATTATTAGTGTCTGCTGTATTTTGCTGAACTAAATGACGGCGCATCTAATCTCATAGATACGGCGTATTGAGTTTTTATTTTTTATATGGCGTATCTTATTTAATTATTCGGATACGACGCATCTAATCTCATAGATACGGCGTATTCTGTTTTTAATCAGAATTAATTAAAACCTTTAAAAGTCATATGGCGCATAATCTTTTGCTTATACGGTGTTTTAACCTATTTTTCAAAAACAGGTCCGAACTTTTAAATCTACAACGTATCGATTTATTTCGATATTGCGCACTTATTTTCTAAAATAAAAAGCTTATATTTTAAACGTAACAAGAGTATGGCGTATTATCTTTTACGTATACGCTGTATTTATTTTCGTCTATATAAGCAAATTAGAAAATCAATAATACGGCGCATTGATTTTTCTCAATACGGCGTATATTTTTGTCTGATTAAAAGACTGATCTAAATTTTCATTTTTAGCATACGGCGTACCCAGGTAACTGGATACGACATATCGTCTGCAGATATCAACAGCTTTTATTTTTCATATTTTATTATGGTTCCTAGTATCTAGTACCATCTTTCTTCTGGGCCCATCCTACTGATGAATTTGTTTCCGTTCACAGGAATGACCATGGAAGAGATCACCATGAATGACAATTTTGCTATGGAGCAAGGGAAGCTTTTGTAGAGCATTGGTAATTCAATGAAGAAGTTATGGTTTCTAATGAACGAAGATGATAAGTGCGTATACTTATAAGATTGACTTGAGCGAATTCTTTGCGGTTCGTATTCATGATCATTCCTAAAAAAAATCAACATGGAATAACGAATCTATGCACTCTTGCTTCGACGAAACTTATGATGCTATCATTTGTGACTTCCCAACCATTTCAGATTGTCTGTTTGCATCAAGACCTCAAACTACTATCCCAGTTTGTTCAATTGAGACTATCTAAGGAACATATGAAACTGAAGAGGTTGAATTCGATATACTTTCAATCGGAGCTGATTTTTTTACCTGTGAAACCCCTTTTGAAACTACATTAAACAAGTTTAAACGTTTAAGCAGCATTAGGGATATTGAGTATATGAAGAGAACAAATGATACATGGGAACCACGCCTCCCATCTCGAGATAGAATGACTAGCCGTGATAAGCAAGTTGAGATCGTGACACCCTCATATTTCCCCTAGGTTGAGCAATCGAATACTTTGAACGAGGACAATCTTGATGATGAAAGGATGTATGCCGAAGCTGAGATTTTGTTCAACAACAGGTTGGTAAGACCTATAGACTTGACTTTGGAACAATGGTTAGACATTATATACATAAATCATAACAATGTTGCTAAAGATGATTTGAGAAGCATTATGACTACATGGTTGACTATAAGTTTTAAACAACAATTTGATGAGTACATGGTGATAAAAAGATGATTAATGAAGGCCAAAATTGATACCGATGTTGAGTTTGATCCTAATAGCTTTGATTTCGCTGAATGGTTGGCCTCCAAATTTAGCAACCATAGGACTATGCAAGAGCTACCAAAAAAGTGCTTTGGATATATTGGATAAGGGGAAATGATGAACAAGTTCTAACTGAGGAAGAATTTTTCGATAATGAAGACGAAGATTCTGGTGCACGTGATGAAGTCGGTATGCTCTTTGCCATTGAAGTTGATTTATTTGATTATGAGACACGTCTTTGCAGGGAATTCAACTATTTGTTGAAAATTGATGAAGATGTGCCACACTATACTCAAAATAATTCAAATTTCAAGTTTTCCTCCCCTTATTTGGCTTGTAGACGGCGTAATCCCCCTATATAAGACAAAATCATTTTTGTAGCTATGCACTTGTAGTGGATGATGATCTCACAACCTTGTCTCATTTGTAGAAGTTAATTTGCCTTGTTTTTTTATATATCACCAATATCTCATGCTTCCTATTTCATCACCAACAACATTCCCATATCTTTCTCTCATCTCCCAATTCGTACGGCCCAAATCCACACACAAACACCATTCTTACTCAATCTTTGAAGAAAATACGTTGTAATTTCGGATTTAGAAAATAGTTTAGCATAGTTCTTGGGTGATTTTGAGGTTATTGGGTTTCTTGAGCACACTATATCTACATATCTTTCATCAAACTTGTAAGTGTTCATTTACTAAAACTACTTGTACTTTCATTATGTTTATGGTTTAAATCTTGTAAAAGTACAAATGATTTGTGTGATTTGTAAGTTAAAACAAAAGATGTTGATATATACATATACATACATGTCGACATATATATGCATACCAAAACCCTAGATTCTTGTATCACCATATTTGAGTTATACTTTTGCTTAATCTTGATGTACAAAAGTCTTTACAGTTGATTTATGGTTTACTTTTAAAGTTATTATGTCAGTCTTCATGGTAGTTATTGTAACAAATTGATGTAAGGGAAAGGTAGGTTAAATTGGAGTTGTTCAGTTGATTAGAACATTGCAACTGTCGGTGGAAGGGGTTAGGTTTAGCGTGTTGGTGTTGTTTGCGGTTGAAAAACTAGTTTAGGTGACGAAATGTCACACCCCCGGTAACCATTCTGCTGCACTGATTTGGGGGTGTTACACACATACATTTTCAAAACGTTATCGAATGGTAAAATATAATGCATCCCAGTCTTTGAAACATGTCATGCAACTCTAGTGCTCCAAGCCAAAGTTAATGTTTTACGAACCTGAGAAAATATATGCAAAAAGTGTCAACACGTGGTTGGTGAGTTCATAGGTTTAATGTAAATAAAATGAAAGCCTTAATAAAAGAATTAACATAGCAATTATCATATCAATCATCCTATTACATGTCTCGCCCATACAAGACTTGTAATACTTATTCACACATAAATCCATGTAAATAAAATAATGTAAATGTCAAGCGGTGACCACAACAATTAATGTTTGTCTCTCCGGTACATTTGGTTATGTGACCAGTTCATTCAGTCATGCTACCATTTTATTCGGTTATGTGACCAATTTATTCGTTCATGTTGCGAGTTCATTCGGTATTGTGACAAGTTCATTCGGTCATGTGACAAGTACATTCGGTCATGTATAGTTGCGACTCTTGATAAATATAGTTACTTAGTGTCAATCCGTAAATGTTTAAGTACTTGTGTCCATAAGTAAACGAGTAAAGTATTTAAGTGAACAAACATGTATTCAAGTAAAACGATACAGGTATTCAGGTAAACGCGTATGTACTCGAGTAAAATGAGTGATGTATTTAAGTAAACGAGCTTGTATTCTCACCCCAAAGTAGTTTAAAACCAATAGTAAAATAAGTAAAGTGGGGCTATGAAAATCACCTTCAACACAAGTAATAACTAAAGTTTTTAACACGACAAAAACTAGTTTCGACAAGTTCGGAAAGTTTACTAAATTCTAGCTTAAGTGCCGATTGGTTTTCATAAAGTTTACCCGACTTAATAAATCGTTTCTCCTAAACCGTTAATGGTTATGACTTGGTTTTTATGTCCAAGGAAAATTCTTCAAGTCTACTTATCATTTTTGTCTGCCCCACTGTTCCAAGATTATCCTAACCTATGTGAAATTACCAATTTACCCATAAATGTCAAAGATGATTATTTCTTGTGTAAAACAGTCCCACACAACTCCGTTTTATCTGGTTTAAAAAGCCACATTTCAGTTAAATTGCCATCTACATTTTCTCTTTTTACACTAATAGTTGGTTCTTTACAAACTTTTAGAGTTTTTACCATTTGAAATCTGTTTTGCAAATTTTGGATACTTTCACCATTTATTTTCTAATTAAATCATCGGATATTATTATGGGTAAGCCACTTGGCGAATCGAAGCTAAGACATAGGCCTACAAGCTTATATTTTTCTTCAAGTCCAGAAACCCATATTAGAAAAGAAAATTATGTTTATGCCCTTGGTCAAAATTGTCACATAAACTTATGAACAAAACATGTTTTCTTGAGTTTTCTAGTTTTGTTCTCTAAGTATAAGGTATAATCAAATGGAAATAGTGTAGGTAACATGTAAAAGTGTATAAAAGTACATAAATGAAGTGGTTTATGGTTCTCTTACAAAGATTTGGTGGTGAAAAAGAACAAGAACAAAGAACAAGGTCACACTAAACCTAGTTTCCTAATCACCAATTGATTTACCCAAAGCTTCTAATACAAAATCAACCCCTTAAAACCCTTGATCAAGCTATTCCAAACACATGCAATACCTTTTTCAAATATTCTGAACATCCAAGAAAATGATGAGATGTGGTGATTTTTTGTTGAGTTTTAGCTTAGTTCATGCATAGGGATGAGTTCAAGATAACTAGAAATGATGTTATCTTGCAAGATTGATCAAAATTGATGGTGGATGTTGGATCGATGTACTCTAACCAAACTAACTATATAGCTTGTTAAGGGTTTAACAACCTCGGATAAATCCTAAGTTATTAACAATGAAACACTGAGCAAACTCTATTAAGTATGCGGAATTTACTTAACAAAGCTAAGAAGAATATAACATTAACTTTCAACGATTTAGATAACTTTGAATCTGCTTGTTATACAGATTCTTAAACAACTCTAAAACACTAATATCGAACTTCTATAAAACTCTAATAATGACGATTCTTATCTCTCTAAAAGTCGTATTCTAATGCCAATCTAGGGGTCCTTTTATAGGTTTAAGGATAACCCTAGTCGGTTTACAATTTGTAACCTTGTACGACAAGTAATCTACACAAAGAATATTCTAGAATAATAAAGCTTTCATAAACGAATCATAGCAGTTCTTTAGCTTTCAGTACTTTGACTTCGACAAAGAAGATTACTTGACTTTTTCTTTAGCGTACTTTGACTTCTTCGATACTTTGTCATTCTTCAGCACTTTCATATCCCAACAATCCTCCCTTAACTTGAATTCTACTTGCTTGACTTCAAGTTCCTTTATAAATTTATCTTTAACTTCTCCATCTTCAAGGAAAGATTGTGTCTTTGTCTTTAGATTGTATCTTTGTATTCTTTGTGCTTATATCAGCATTATCAAAGTATTCTTTAGAAATAATTCTTTACAGAGATCATTCAAATAAGCTCCATCTTTTCAAGCAACACAAGCAACATATGACAATTTGTACATTAATTCATTAATGCAATCTATTCTACATCACTTCCAGTGTGTAAACTCCTGTGAGAGGTGAATCATTGAAAATTTAATGAATTTTGATGTCTCTTTACCAAAGCCATTAACTCTGGAGTAGCCAAATGTTTGGTGTGTAAGACCATGGTACATTGATAACCATATGATTTTTAGCAAATCATCAGCTATCAATAGATTTGACTTGTCTACCAAAAAGCTGTACTTTTGGACTAGTTAGTTCTTTCATCCATGGTGAACTAATTACCATATAATGGTTTTTCCACAGCCTTTACCACAAGCCATTTTTTTGTGGGCTAGCCAACCTGTTCACATTTCTTTGATATGGTGAGTTGATTACCATACAACTTATTAGCAAGTTGTCAACCATTAATGGATTTGAGATACCGTAGAGTCGTTTGCTCATGGATTAGCCAATCCTTTTGTAACCATGGTGGATTGATAACCTATTGTTGTTACTATCTCAAAAACCATTTATTTCTTTTAACCTTTGTTTCAAAATATTTATCACTTAACAAAAGTTTTCTTTTTCAAAATCATTAACTTGTTCAAATGCAAGCAAGACTTTGATGAAAGTACTGTTTGATCAAAGTACTTTGAATAAAGTATCGATATTCAAAAATAATTTATTCAATAAAGATTCATACCGCTATTCATCATCATCGCCATAGTTGTCCATCTGATAAACAAATTTATGACCATAAGAGCAGTTTCATTATCTTCTTCAACTTCCATACCATGCTCTAATATTCTCCTCATAAGATCCGATGTGGATATCTTCTGTTTGCTAACATATGAATCATTGTCCCATCTTCTAACTCTAGAACATGTACTCCAGATTCTTCAAAGAATCTCCAGCTGATAATCTCCCAATCTTCTTGATTTTTCCAAATCTCAGCTTGATCTTCAGCTTCCAAAACAGCTTGAGATCTCCGCAAGATTAAACCAACACCTTTCGATGGAATGTGTTCAAAATATTCGTGCACCAAATGATATAAATGAAATAAATCCTCTCTATCTATTATGTGCAATAGATCCCATAGCATATTGAACACTGCTTTCACCTTCTCTCGGAAACATCGATAATTTCCATCCTTTGATTCTACAACTTCAAAAGTAGTTATTGGAGACTTTTTCTTCTTTTTCGTCTTCTTTTCTCGATCACTTTAGAATACTCAAAATCTACTACTCTTAAGTAATTCCTTAGTTCATCATCAGTATCAGATCTTAACTCAATCTTCTTTGATGGCTGTGTATCTTCAACTTCAGTTATTCTTTTTCTTTTTAAGCTTCCTTTTCTATCATCTTCTTTCTGAGCATCATCATCTTTAAAATACTTGATACTATCAACATTCTTCTGATAAGCTTCTCTAACAGCTTCATACAACTATTTCATCTCAACATAATTCAACTTGTTCAATCCAATATATCCTTTACCTTTTAAATAAGCCATCATTGCATTTCTTTCCTTAGCACGATTTGGTCTTCTTGGTAGAGAAGAAACAGGAATAGGTGACTTTAATGGTACAAAGAAATGATTCAATTCTTCTTGCAATTTTTTAGCTGCTCTTTATCTTTAGCTTCAATAGCAACTTCAAAGATTTAATTCAGCTTGTACCTTTCTAGCTGCTTCCTCATTCTTAGCAACTTCAATTGCTCTTATATCTGCCAAGGTAAGCTTCTTTTTCTTCTTTGTTTCAATCAGTTTACCTTTTCCTTTATCTTTTGATCTATAGGGTTGAGAAGCTTGTGGTTGTTCTTCAGTAACTCTAGAATGCTAACACCCTTGGTTTTGACAAATCATGCAAGATCTCAAAGAATAGTTTCATCATCACTTGCAGGTGTATAGGTTTGGGTGTATCGCCTTCCTTTTCGGTATGATTTGAAGGACCAAATTTTCCTTTCATATATAACAGTTGAAGGACCAGCTTCCTCTTTAAAATCTAACAACCTTGGTGTAATTAACTCTTGCATGCAGGTTCCTCGAAAAGCAAGATTTTGATCAAGTAGCATCTTGATCATCAAGATTTTTGTAGTGCTTTCTTCCTCAGATTTTCAATATTGACTTTCTCAAGACCTTGAGGTTGAACATCACACTTGAGGTTCAGCTTCTTCATTCAAATTCTTATCTTCCAATTTCCTCCCCAATTGGAATGAAGATTGTTGTTGAACCTTTTTGCCTTTGGTGGTCTTCTTAAATTGCCTAACTGGCCTGCCTTTCTTTCTTTGAGACCTGACCCATAAGCGATGATGTTGAACCAATGGCCAGACAAATTTCTTGAATCTTCTAAACTTAAGTGTTGGAATCACTTCTAAACCTATATCAAGTGTTAGTGATTCATATGTAATAGTTAGCTTATTATGGCCTTTATGTTAGTAATTAGTCTTAGGCTTATGTAGAAGGCCCATAAGCCTAGGCCTAGTCCAATAAGGAAAAGGATGTGTACTAGGAGTGTTGCCCTAGCTTCCCTCCTATAAATACCTTGTAATAACCCTCACTTGAGGATTGGTTGTTCAATTCATTCTCTCACATGTGCTACGCCAACCTTTCTATAGTTTCCACGCATAGTGTTTGGTGAGTTGTTCAACCGATTTTATCCTCTCTACTCTTTCTATCGATGCTTGTGTTGTAAACTTAGTGACCTAACAGTGGTATCAATCGCCAAATAGTTGGGTGAATCGTTTGTTGCTTATGCAGTTTCGGTTTTACGCACAACACATGATACTTTGGTTCTTTAAAACTCATTTTTACACTTTTAATCCAAGATTCTTGTACTTTAAACGTGTTAAGGTGTTAAAATAATGGTTTTTGGCAAAAAGTTTCAACCTTTACGCGTGGATCATCGTTTTCTTGCTTGATTTTGTACGAATGTTTATTCCTACGCATAACGTGGTTTTTAAGCTTTGGTTCATCAAGTTTCACACTTTTGTGTTATTTTCGTGATATTGAAGCTATTTCATCACTAAAATCTGGTTTGGAAACATCGGTTGGAAGAAATCATTTTTAGCTAAATCGCAGTAAGTGAAACCCTAAACTTACGCGAACGGTCCTTGGTTTGATCTTCGCCATGGTTTACTCCATTTTTCTTGCTTGGATAAGCCGAGAATACGTCGACTTTGGATATCTTTTTGCACGTGATAGTGTAAAAGATCACTTGGGCAAAAACCTAAAATTATGCATAAGCATAAGCTTACACGAAATTTTTTAAGATTCATCTTACTAAGCTCTGTCTTACGATAAGGTAATCCTAACGCCTAAGTTTTACTAACTTCTTGTTTTACGCATAACTTTAGTGTTTTTCACCTTACTTACGCGTAAGCTAAACCTACACAGAACTTGTCGTTATTACGCTTAACTTTGGTGTTTTACGCATAAGTGCTACTTGGTTTATTGTGATTTACTCATGATACTTCATCAACAAAGGTTCATTCGACTACAAAGATCCATTTTATAACACAAGTTTATCAACATGTCACAACCACCATAATCTAACTATTTCCCTTACACTTATACTCAACGACAACAACAACTAAGTCCGCAACATCAACAATGGAATCAACAACAAGCAATTTATCAACAACATACTCCACAACTTGCAGCAATTCCACAACCTCATATGGTTCAACCACCACCAAGTCTTCAAGTTCAACCCTACACAAACGATTTCAATCAAAATCCGTCAAGGAACACTATGAAGGAACCCACTTGGTTTGCAAAGATGTGTGAAGCTTTAAGCAGCCAACAATCAATTCATGAGGCTGGATCACTTGATAGACCTCCAATGCTCACTCCAGGAAACTACGATCAATGGGTGATTAGGTTCTTTCGGTTTTGTGATCTGAAGAAGCCACATGGAAAGTTCTTAAAGAAGGTTATCTTGGAAGGTCCATTTCAGATGCCTACTGTCATTGTACCCGATGATCCAAATGCTAATCCACCAAGAGATGAACAATCAAACATTGCATCACAGTGCACTGAATGTAAGAACTTCTACACTATGAAGTTGATGAGCTTGCAATGCAATATATCCTTTTAGGATTACCAAACCCAATTCTTCGCAGTATTGATGCTCAAAAGATGCAAAGCGATGTGGGAACATATTCATCTTCTTATGGAAGGATCTCAGACTCAATCAGAGAATATTGAATCCAAAATTTACTTGGCTTATGAACACTTCATGATTGAACCCGAGAGACACTAGAGTATCATCATCATTCTCAGACATCATAAATGATTTGATAAACACAACATCATCATGCCAAGAATTGCGCTAATACTAAGTTCTCGAGTAGTCTTGGTCCTGAATGGGAGAAGTATGTCATTTTTATCCGTCAAGCGAAGAACATGCATCATTATACATACGATTGTTGTTTACATTACTTGAAGCCTCATGAAAAGGAAGTTGATAAAGAAAGCATTCTCCGTGCTCAAATTGCTTCACCTTCACATCCAGAAAATCAACAACTTGCCTTGTATGCTCAAAACAGTTATCCTCCTCAACCAAGAACTCAACCAACCGCCACAATCACACCACATGATCAATCACAAGAAACTCAAGAACTCAATTGGTTCCTTACAACAACAACAATGATCAAGCACTTTATAGTCAAGCCAATGAGGAATCCGATCCGTCAAGCATTGCAACAAGGATTTGTTATGATTGCTAATGCTTTTAGCCGTTATACCAACAAATCCAACAATCGTATTCGCTCCTCATCTAACACGGAATCAGTCATTGTAACAATGGACAGTTGAAGTTCATTCGGTTATGGTCGCCGATGGGCGCGTGGTCAAAGGTTTAATGCTATGGGCAGAATAACAACAGAGCTCAAGTGTGGAACAAGGAAATGCTCGTAATGGGTTGAATGGTCTTCGATGCTACAAGCAATGAAGGACACTGGCCAATGCATGCCCAAAGCCGAGGACTAGGGGCAGTGCTTATCACAAAGAGGCTCTTCTTTTGGCTCTTAGGATGAAGCCGTGGAACTCTCACGACAAAGAACGAGTTTTATGGCATGCACTCGGATGATGATATGGAGGACTGCGTGCCAATGCAACAAGTATGTTGATGGCTAATATGCATAAGTTACACATGAGTGACACACAGCCCGCAGTGTATTAATCGATGGCTTGTCTCGTGCACCCAACAAACCATATTTATCTCTCGATCTAATATCACCGCCAACATTGAATCCAAGGCTCGGAATGTTCAAAATGAGTCGCCCACATCTCATTCGACGATTTCAACTAGACCCTCGAGTTATATTTGACCATCAAGATGACCTTATGGTTTCCCCTGATAATCAAATTGACTCCGTGGTTATACTTGAGGATCTAAATAATGATCATGTTGTGACTCACGTTGAACACACCGAACTTTTTCCTCGTCTAGATGTTGATTTACTTAAAACCAACAATCCATAGTGGAAGAATGTCGCGGCAAGAAATCGACTTGAAAAGTAAAAATGCACCGTTAACCAAGGATTTTGAATGTTTACAAAAGCAACTCAACTTTTTCAAAACTCAAGAAAACCGTGAAAAAGGTTTTGAAGCCTCCTTTGCTAAATCTCATCAAAACGAAAAATATTTAGAGAGACAGATGCGCGATCTAGCCGCTTCGAAGAATGCTTTGTTGTTCAAATAGAACAACTCAAACATGAACATAAAAAGCAAATTAACGCTCTCACCTTGGAAAATCAAAAAGCTAAGGCCGAAGTTATTAACTTGTCAAACAGCTTCTCCCGATACAAAAAGCATTCAACGAAACGAATAGATGATCATCTTGAAGAAAATTATATCTCCTTGCAAAAAACTTAAAGAGTTTAAAACTGTTGTTTACAAACATGGGAGTCGGTCACAGCTATTGAAAAGTTTACTTTAAAACCCAATCCAAATGGATATGGACCGACTCTTGCTGATTATAAACCTAAGCTTTCAACCAAAGCATTCAAACCAAATCCCCGGTTTCCGCGTAATATAAAATTGATAATTCAGTTATGAGTGTTGTTGAATATCATCGTCAAGAGGAATTAGATGCATAAGACGAGAGTCGATCAAAATTAGAAAATGTTGTTTACAACAAACCTTTTAACTATTCAAAAGCGTCACTTTCGTCACACCAACGGATTCTTCTAACACACCAAGGATTATCATAAAAACGTCCGAGTCTTCTAATGTTAATCCCAAACCAGATTATGCACAAACTTATGGTCCTTTACCTTCCATCAGTGAAGTAAACTCAAAACCTAAAAATCGCAAAATTCTTAGATATTTTGACCTTTTCATGGTTGACCTCAAAACTTTACAACATGAGATAGAATATCATTCTGAAATCAAAGTATAACATTTTCAATCGCTTCCTGGCGGAACAAAGAGACATTTTTCAGAAAAATCTTTTACCAAATGTTAAAAATTTGAAAAATTGTGCATTGTCTTGGGAACGGAACTTTCATAAGGAACTTGGATTGATGAAGGTCGCTTAGAAAATAGAAACATCTATTTCTAATACTAAACGTAAAAAGAAAATGTTGAGAAAAGATGTTGATCGACACTTGGAAGATGTTATCCGTAGGCCATGTCCATAATGCCGTTATTGAATTTTTGTCATATGCATCTCGATTATATCTCTCCGACATCTGTTGATTCTCGTGGTAATTGTTGATAATACTAATAATGTGCTTCAGAACAAGTCTTTAAAGGTTGAAAATGAACGATTGTCAAACGAGCTTTCTACTGCAAAACTTCGTCTTAATTGGTGTCAAAAAGATATTCATGATCTACAACTTGCTTATCAAAACAAAACGCTCAGCCATGCGCAAAATCTTCGATCCAAAAATTGAGCAACGGATGATCAAAAACGGTCTTTCAAGTGTCAAATCTCAAAATATGAAAAGAACTGTTAAAAAAGGAATATGGTGTCATATTTGATTTACTCAAACAGACTCGTGATGAAGCATCCAACAAACTTGATCATTATCTTGCATACACTAAAGAAGTATGAATTTTGTCGAAATCTACGCTCAAAATCAAGAATTGGTGCACACTATCTTTAAGTTAAGAGAAATGTTAGGAAAGTATGAACTTCCTCCGCCACTATGATTAAGAGAATAGCACCAAGAATACTTAGTAATCGTGAACCTAGAATCCCTATCGCCAAATCACAAGTTGCTAAAGTGCTTCCTTCTACTGAAACAGAATAGTTTCCCTTTTCCAAACGTCCCAGACTTCACAGCCTAGAGCAATACAAGGAAGAATAGGAAGTTGCGACCTAAGAAAAGAACAATAAAGAATGTAGAAGAACACCCTAGGACTATGAATAAGACTCACGTTGCTTCCACTATAATATTACGCCCGAAAATGTAAAAGAAATAGTGATGTAACGAATGCTAAACCTTTAAGTACTTTTGATATTCAGTCCGATGCACCTTGTGTTATTTGTCGTAAAAGTATGAATTCAGATTGTCATGACAAATGTGTTGCTAAAGCTATCATCTCTCGCTTACGGAATCCTAAGAATCAGAATACCTCTAGGCCCACTAATCTTTCTAAGTTTGTGCTTGGTAAACCGCCCTCTTTAGATTCTAGGAAACACATTGTCGTCCTATAGCTCCGGTTTCACCTCCTAGGAGTGTAGTACCACCTAGTGCATTCACTAAGACTAAAGCAAATACTAGTTGGAGATGGCATAAATAGATATATAACACACTAGGATTTAAATGGATACCTAAATTTATTGATGTGTGTATGTCTACTATAACGCCCAAACCCTCTAACATTTGTTTCACATCTACTTCTATTCCATCTGTCGCCTGTAATGCATGTGATACGATCATTCTCGGATTGTTGATAGCGGATGTTCGACACATGACGTGCAATCTTAACTGTTATCAAACTTTATTGCAAAGTTCATTGGCAATCACGATTCGAATGATCACTTCGCACTATCATGGGCTACGAGACTATATCAATGGGAACATCGAAATTAGCAGGGTTTATTATGTGGAAGGCCCTACCACAACTGCTTTCAGGGTCGGGGCCGTGATGGAGATTTGGAAGTTGCTTTCAAGGAGAAATCTTGTTTCATTCGTGATTTACAAGGAAATGACCTTATGTCCGCTCATGTAATTCAAGTGTCTCACACTATCTCTATGCAATACATGGTTGCTTCATCTCCCATCTTCTTACTTTCAAAGGCAACATCAACAAAATCCGGCTATGGCAACACCGCTCATCACATTTAAACTTTCAAACTATAACCAATCTTGCTCGACACAAACTAGTTGAAGGTCTCCCACGATTTCGGTATTCTACAGATCACCTTTGCTCACAGTGAACAAGGGAAAGCACTCGCTCATTTTCCTTCAAAGGTGGAACACACGATGTGCTTCATCTTCTTCACATGGATTTGTGTGGCCCGATGCGCGTGCAGACGATAAATGGCAAACGCTACATCTTGGTAATTGTCGATGACTACTCAAGATGGACTTGGGTTTATTTTCTTCAAAGTAAAGACCAAGCTCCACAGATGATCATCACCTTTCTCACGAAAATACGTGTTCAACCCAAACAATCAAGACAAACCGAATGCATAAAGGAACTGAATTTGTTAACACAACACTTCATGAATTTTATGAGAAAGTGGGAATTCAGCATCAGACATCTATTGCACGTTGATGAGTGCTTATTCACCCATCATTTTTGGTCAAATCTGAGCTGCTAAACATCTAAAAACACTCCGAAATGCATCAAAATAGTGAAAATATCTCAAATTGTGTTTCAGATGCAAAATTATTGAAAACAAATGAAAAATGAACAAGTTTGCATAATTGGCAGTTTCAGTCCCCCGACTTTCAAAAATGGCAACTTTAGTCCCCTGAATTTCAAAGAATGACGAATTTACCCCTCGACACTTTAAATTGAAAATAAATATTTTAGTCCTTTGGTAATTCAAACTTGTCAAAATTGGTCATTTGGATAATTTTTGGAAAATTACAAGTTTAGTCCCTGAGTTTCTAATTTGGCATATTTGGTCCCTTGATTATGTGAGATTGTCAAATATGACCCTTGGATTACTTCTCTAAGTTACATGCATGGCCCCGGATTTTCTGGCAACATTGGTCCCTAAATGTTTAATGGGTTTCATAATCTAGCCTAAGTCCAAAATACTACAATTGGCCCAATGTCCAAATCTGTGACCCGATCAAACCCATCCCACACCCTTAAATATATCCAACCCACCCCCGCCTTCTTCTTCTCCACTCCCTACCAAACCATTCCCTTAACCCTAGATATCCCCTTTCTCTCTTCTCAAAACATCCCACCTCCCCAAACACTCCATCCCCCACTTCTTTTACCCAGGCTTCATCAAAACCAAAACCCACCTTAATCTCTATTATCCAGTCAATCCCAACTCCCAAACCCACTACTCCTCTTCCCCATTGCCACTGTGGCAATCCAAGCATAAAACACCCCATGGATGGCTCAGATGCATTCACTCATGTACCTAATTGATGGACGGCTTGGATTGAAAGGAAAGAAGCACAAGAAACACAAAGACAGGAAGAAAGAGAGAGAAGACAGTTTTTAGTTTTTGTATAAATAAGGATTAGATGATTAAGTGTAACTTTTGTCTAGAATTGGAAGTTCTAGTCCACTTTAGTTTTAATTATCATTTATTGTAATCTTTAACTTTCAATGCAATCTTATTTCAGTCGTTAATTCCATTTTTTTTAAGTTAAGGGCTTTATTTTAAGTTCTTCATTCGCCATTGTTTTAAGTTGTTTTAAGCTCATGTTAGCTTAGTTAAGGTTGTCAAATCGGTCTTTCAAAGTTTCAAGTCTAAAACCTTTTTCTAAATTTTTTCTCGCCTCCAAAGGGTGTTTGATTTGCAAGGTTCACGGTCAAAACCCACTTCGACCCATTTTGATTCTAAAACAATGTTACAGCCTTTTGCAAGTTATCCGTTCAAGTTTAATTCATAAATTCCTATTTTAAAAAGCTTTGGTAGTTTCTTTTTTTTCTAACTGTCATGACTGTCCCACAAGCAGCATTTTGACAGCCATTTTCATGCCTTCATCAGCAATATTGTAGCTTCATTTAAGATCTCATTTGTCCAAACTTTGGTTTTATAAGTGCACATGTAGGTGTACTTAATCTGTTGTCAGCTTTTAATGGTTAGCCTATAGGTTTGCTAGCTGATTTTCTAGTCAAAAACCACCCCCTTGTGCCACTGATACGCAGAACCAACAGACCCTGCACCCATTCTTACAGCTTATTTATAAGTTGTAAGCAGCTTATTAAGGCCATCTATTGGGGGCAAAAGCTTGCCCGCTAGCTTGCCTTCATGGTCCCATAAGCTCAGGTGTTCACCACCACTGTAGCTTAGTCAGAATAAGCTCAAAAGTGAGCCTCGGCTGCTAGGATCTGTAGTCACAGACCCCCTGTCAAGCTTATTTCTCTTTTTTTTTTTGTGCTTTTGAGTGTGTAACTTAGGCTTATTTAGATCCTTTAGGTACCAATTAGGATAATTAGTTTAGGATAGATTCAAGCTTGGCTTATATATTGCTTATTAGTAGTAATTTGCTTATTTTCACATTTTTAGTAGAATTAGGATCCCCTAGTTTAGAACTTATGCCGACTGCTTTTCCCCTAGTTTAATTCATTAGTAATTAGCTTATTTTAATCCTATAATGCTTATTCTCTCATTTGGATGCTTATTCACTGCTTTGTCTTGCTTATTTTTGCTGAATAGAAGCTAAATGGGTGTTTGGTTGTTAGCTTATTGAGCTCCCAAGTTTCAAAGGGTGTTTGTTTTGAAACCGGCCCCTAATGCACTTTGTTTTTTACTTCTCTTTTTGCATTTTAGTGGTTAATTATTGCTTTGCCTCAGTTGATTTAGGATAGTGGCCATTTTTTTTAGATCATAGATTAGCTTAGTGAGCTTTTATAACTGGTAGATTCCCTTAGCACTAATTCCTTCTTGATTTTCTGTTAACAGTTATTTGTAAGTTTAAGTTTTTGTGAAAAGAGTTGCAATTTAATCATTGTTCAGTTGCAAGAAAAGTTAAAAAAAAAAAAAAAAAAAATAGCAAAAAGGGTGAAGGAGCAGGTTTCGAACCCCAGACCTCCTGCCAACTACGAGCACCTCACAACATCACCTGCTCCCAACACGCCCTTTTGACTTTCTTGTTTTAGTTTGCAACATCAACTACTTAACCTATGTTTGCCCATTTTGGCTTATTTGTCTATTTAGCTTTTAACCTTATTCCTTTAAGTTTTTTTTTCCCATTTTATTTTTCTTAGGCTCATCTTAGTATCTAGTAGTTTTCATAAAATTTTCAGATTTTTCAAAAATGTTTTAGTATTTTTAATATTTAATTTCTTACTTTTTAGTTTTTAATTCGTAGAAAATAAAATGAAGGTCGAAAAAATACCCGGCTTTTTCCTAAAATTATTTTTAGTCGTTTAGTGCGTAGGAAAATTGTTTTTGCACTCGTAGGACTTAAATTGCATTATTTTTCACTTCTGCCTCTGTTCCCTGCTTAGCGTTGCATTTTAGCACCCTAGGATGTAATCTAGCGTTGTTTTATTGCTTCTTAGGCTTAGTCGTAGTTTATTTAGAGTTTACTTAGTTTTACATGCTTAATTTTCATTCCAGCTCTTTATTTTGTAGAATAACGAAATCAAAATCCAAATTTGTTAAACCATTCAAGTCCTTATCACAAAACTCAACGATCCCGTCAATTTCACACCTCGTTGGGACACGACCCGGGGAAATCACTTCCCGGTATCACTTTTATCACACCCGTGAGGTTTGACACGTTGACCTTTTTCTTAAAGGGTCGATTTGTCCATTTTACGGTTATTTTGATATAACGCTGATATTTGTGTTTTCACACACTCACTTCACAACGAATCAAATTTTGCCGCTGTCGGGAGGTGTATGACAATATCGGTTTCGCGCATTAGTGACTTGAAGAACTTCCTCGTGAAGTTATTTGCTTTCCAAAACCCAAAACCCAAAATATTCTCCCTCATTTCTTATTCGCTGATTCTATTTCTCTTACCCTCTTTTTGCCGTTTAATTCTATCCTTCAGATCCTCTAACCATTTGATTCTATTTCTTTAACCCTCTAAATGTTTAATTCTCATGGCGACGATCGATTATCCTCGTTTCACTGCAGCAGATGGAAGAGGATCACTCGATTGTCAATCCGGATTGTTTAAAAGCAATGTGGAAGGATGGGTGCAAGCAAATATTGTTATTGGTGCTAATTATCGATAACTCTCGATGATTCTCCAAGTTTTTCCGACCATCCGCCACAACCCGGTGAACCCGTTCAAGAACCGGAGACTATAACGGAAGTGGTGGAAATTGCTAGCTCTCAGAGCACACCACTTGTCCCACCTCCCGATTTTTTCTCAATGTTCTTCGAGACTTGATAGTCATTCGGATCACAATGTTGGTTTTGTTGATTCTTTGAATAAACTGATTCCTCTTCATAACTCTCAAATGCAATCGTTTATTCCGTGTGTCGGTTGTGGTATTCTGGTTCACCCCGCCGCGTGTACTTGTGTACAATGTGGTAATGATATCCATAACGGAGTTGTTTGTTTGTGGTTCGAGGAATTCATTTGATTATGATCCTAATCCGAACTCATTTAACGACTCCTCAAATCTTTCCAATTACCCACCACACTCGACTTATCATCATATAATCAACATATCTGTTGTGAATATTGTGGAGGTCCTCACCAAGGATTTGAGTGTCAACCGAAACACGCTATGTACAAGCCTGATGCTCGAGTTTTGGTTATGACCAATATCCATATAGTTCACTGTCTGCATCTCAGCTTTATCACTTGTGAGTAATGTGGAGGTCCCCATTTACTCATTGTCAAACAGGAATCCATTTCCTTGTAACAATCATGACTCTCACATGTTTGACAATTTCCAACCTCCACAAAGACTATACGGTTCAAACTCCAACTGAGCCGTTGTCTCAAGAAATCTCCCAAGATTTTGAAACCGCAATGAAAACACTTGATGATATGATTAGTAACTTTAAAAATCAAGTGAGTGGTGAAAAGACCATGGGAGAATTGCTTGCCGAAGAGCGAGAGGCCCACCAATCTAGGGAAGAATTATTAGTCCTAGAGAAGCGTCTCAAGACGCTCCCAATTTCTTAAGGCGCTCTTTATGATGATGACGAGGAGAGTTTTATCCTTTAAAGATAATATTTCTCAACCTCCTCGGCCGGTTGATATCCGGCAGCTTGAGATTCCATCTCAAACAATCGCTATCACACCCGAAATTCCCACTCACTCTCAACATGGGGACGAAGCATCTTGACACTTGTTCTCAAAGGAATCTTCATAAAGTCTAGTGATGAGAACCTTGTCCCAATCCCGAGAGAGTCACAGGGAATTTCCGATCATATGTGTGATTCTTCTTCCCCTCTTGAGTGTTCAAATGATCATTTGGAAACTTTCTCCGATCTTAGCGAAGATTGTGCTTCATATGGAGACATCGAAGCACGCTGAGGCATCACACCGATGTCGATCCCCTTCTTGAGGAGTTCTCCGGTGAACTCACTCACATCAATCCACTCTTTGATTTCTAAGCCGAGATTCGGGACCGAAGTCTCATTGATAATGATCGCTCAACTCACTTCTTATCCCAACAATCCAATAATGTTGATCACTTTGTTCCTGAAACATTCAAAGCTACTTTCACCAATCCTCTATTTGAATTCGATTCACTTTAATTTCGAGAATCCACTTTGATACTTGATTGAGGATAGTGATGAGTCCACAATGGAACAAGAATTCACAAATTCACATCATGTGAATGATTCTCTTCATAGAGGAGTTCACGGTGAACTCACTCATATCATGACTCAGGAGTATGATCGCTTGATGGCAAAAATCATGATCGGGGGGAAAAATTCTCAATCCTGAGAGTTTGTATTTCTATGACAAATTTTCCAACCCTCCCAACCGAGATGCCTTCCAACCCAAAGAGCTCAACCAACAAAATCCAAATAAGTGCAATTGCACTTAATCCCGAGGAAGAAGATCTAGTTATGATTGTTATCATGATCTTCCTTCTTTTCTTCACCTACTCGGTGATTTCCTCTCTTCTTCACTGCTCGAATGAGGACACTATTTTTGATCCCCATTTTCATTTATCATTTTTGAGCCGTTCTCTGATATCTCGGGGTGTGGAACTTTCACGTGCTTCAAATGTTTGTCCAAACATCTTGATTGAAAGTCCGATGGAGATTGTTTCTTCCACTATGCTTCCCCATGAACCATTAATTGGGTCGAAATCAAGCTAGCGATCGGAATCAAAACAAGTAGCATGCCATATGGGTTTTCACCCATACTTCTGACTTCTTTCTATCTTTCTCCCACCCTAGTGTGGGGTTGCCACATGTTTAAAAAAAAATCTTTCTAAATAATGTAGTCGAGTATTCCTTTTACGCTCTTTGTTTCGCATAACTGTTTGACTTTGAATATTGAGGGCAATATTCATTTCTGCTGGGGAATTCTCGCGAATTTTATCATATAATTAAATCAACCCCGCTTTTGGCCAAATTTTTTGGAGTAAGTGTTTTACACTTACTCATTTGGTTATCATCCGCCATGTTCAGAAGACAGGATTGGCTAATCCAGAGAAAACGCTCTTGGTAAAGATTTCAAACCGCTTATATGGCTTGCAATTTGCCCAAAATTGTATGGTTCTCACCACCATATTCTAAAAAGTGAAGAGTTGGCTAGCCCGCAAGATTATGGCTTGTGGTAAAGGCAATGGAAAAACCATAATTGGTAATCGACTCACCAAAGATAATATTGATAATTTATCTAAAGAGTTGGCTAGTCCGATGGCAATGGCTTCCGGTAAAGACAAATCAAAACCGCTGGAAGTCGGTGGTTTGCTCAAAATCACATGGTTATCGGTGTACCATGGTTCTTACTTGAACTAAAACATTTGGCTACTCTATAAGTAATGGCTTTTGGTAAAGAGATTCAAATCCATTAAGTTTTTTCAAAAGATTGCTAGGGACTAGCAATGGTTCAATGGGGATTTGATGAGTGCTTATTCACCCATCATTTTTGGTCAAATCTGAGCTGCTAAACATCTAAAAACACTCCGAAATGCATCAAAATAGTGAAAATATCTCAAATTGTGTTTCAGATGCAAAATTATTGAAAACAAATGAAAAACGAACAAGTTTGCATAATTGGCCTCCCTCCCACTTTCAAAAATGGCAACTTTAGTCCCCGAATTTCAAAGAATGACATTTACCCTCGACACTTTAAATTGGAAAATAAATATTTTTAGTCCTTTGGTAATTCAAACTTGTCAAAATTGGTCATTTGGATAATTTTTGGAAAATTACAAGTTTAGTCCCTGAGTTTCTAATTTGGCATATTTGGTCCTCTGATTATGAGATTGTCAAATATGACCCTTGGATTATCGAAGTTACATGCATGGCCCCTGGATTTTCAGTTTTGGCAACATTGGTCCCTAAATGTTTAATGGGTTTCATAATCTAGCCTAAGTCCAAAATACTACAATTGGCCCAATGTCCAAATCTGTGACCCGGTCAAACCCATCCCACACCCGGTAAATATATCCAACCCACCCCCCTGCCCTTCTTCTTCTCCACTTCCCGCCCAAACCATTCCCCAGAACCCTAGATATCCCCTTTCTCTCTTCTCAAAACATCCCACCTCCCCAAACACTCCATCCCCCACCTCTCTCTTTTACCCAGCTTCATCAAAACCAAAACCCACCTTAATCTCTATTATCCAGTCAATCCCAACTCCCAAACCCACTACTCCTCTTCCCCATTGCCACTGTGGCAATCCAAGCATAAAACACCCCATGGATGGCTCAGATGCATTCACTCATGTACCTAATTGATGGATCTGTTTTGAAAGGAAACACAAGAAACACAAAGACGAAGAAAGAGAGAGAAGACAGCTTAGTTTTTGTATAAATAAGGATTAGATGATTAAGTGTAACTTTTGTCTAGAATTGGAAGTTCTAGTCCACTTTAGTTTTAATTATCATTTATTGTAATCTTTAACTTTCAATGCAATCTTATTTCAGTCGTTAATTCCATTTTTTTTTTAAGTTAAGCAGTTTCTTATTTTAAGTTCTTCAATTCTGCCATTGTTTGCTTAAGTTGTTTTAAGCTCATGTTAGCTTAGTTAAGGTTGTCAAATCAGCCTTCAAAGTTTCAAGTCTAAAACCTTTTTCTAAATTTCCCTCCAAGGGTGTTTGATTTGCAAGGTTCACGGGTCAAAAAACCCACTTCGACCCATTTTGATTCTTAAAACAATGTTACGATCTTTTGCAAGTTATCTGGTTCAAGTTTAATTCATAAATTCCTATTTTAAAAAGCTTTGGTAGTTTCTTTTTTTTCTAACTGTCATGACTGTCCCACAAGCAGCATTTTGACAGCCATTTTCATGCCTTCATCAGCAATATTGTAGCTTCATTTAAGATCTCATTTGTCCAAACTTTGGTTTTATAAGTGCACATACATGGTTAGCCTATAGGTTTGCTAGCTGATTTTCTAGTCAAAAACCACCCCCTTGTGCCATCAGATATCGCAACCACTGCATTCTCGCACCCATTCTTACAGCTTATTTATAAGTTGTAAGCAGCTTATTAAGGCCATCTATTGGGGGCAAAAGCTTGCCCGCTAGCTTGTCTTCATGGTCCCATAAGCTCAGGTGTTCACCACCACCAGCTTAGCTTAATAAGCTCAAGTGAGCCTCTGGTCGCTTAGGATCAGCTCACAGACTCCCTACTAACTTATTTCTTTTTTTTTTTTTGAGTGTGTAACTTAGGCTTATTTAGATCCTTTAGGTACCAATTAGGATAATTAGTTTAGGATAGATTCAAGCTTGGCTTATATATTGCTTATTAGTAGTAATTTGCTTATTTTCACATTTTTAGTAGAATTAGGATCCCCTAGTTTAGAACTTATGCCGACTGCTTTTCCCCTAGTTTAATTCATTAGTAATTAGCTTATTTTAATCCTATAATGCTTATTCTCTCATTTGGATGCTTATTCACTGCTTTGTCTTGCTTATTTTTGCTGAATAGAAGCTAAATGGGTGTTTGGTTGTTAGCTTATTGAGCTCCCAAGTTTCAAAGGGTGTTTGTTTTGAAACTGTCCTAACAGCAGCTTTGTTCTTTTTTTTTACTTCTCTTTTTGCATTTTAGTGGTTAATTATTGCTTTGCCTCAGTTGATTTAGGATAGTGGCCATTTTTTTTAGATCATAGATTAGCTTAGTGAGCTTTTATAACTGGTAGATTCCCTTAGCACTAATTCCTTCTTGAGATTGCTTATTTGTAAGTTTAAGTTTTTGTGAAAAGAGTTGCAATTTAATCATTGTTCAGTTGCAAGAAAAGTTAAAAAAATAGCAAAAGGGTGAAGGAGAGGTGTTTGAACCCTGCACTCCCCGCCAACTACGAGCACCTCACAACATCACCTGCTCCCAACACGCCCTTGGGACTTTCTTGTTTTAGTTTGCAACATCAACTACTTAACCTATGTTTGCCCATTTTGGCTTATTTGTCTATTTAGCTTTTTAACTGCTTATTCCTTTAAGTTTTTTTTTCCCATTTTATTTTTCTTAGGCTCATCTTAGTATCTAGTAGTTTTCATAAAATTTTCAGATTTTTCAAAAATGTTTTAGTATTTTTAATATTTAATTTCTTACTTTTTAGTTTTTAATTCGTAGAAAATAAAATGAAGGTCGAAAAAATACCCGGCTTTTTCCTAAAATTATTTTTAGTCGTTTAGTGCGTAGGAAAATTGTTTTTGCACTCGTAGGACTTAAATTGCATTATTTTTCACTTTCGGGCCTCGGTGTGTTCCCGGTTTTTAGCGTTTTTGCATTTTAGCACCCTAGGATGTAATCTAGCGTTGTTTTATTGCTTCTTAGGCTTAGTCGTAGTTTATTTAGAGTTTACTTAGTTTTACATGCTTAATTTTCATTCCAGCTCTTTATTTTGTAGAATAACGAAATCAAAATCCAAATTTGTTAAACCATTCAAGTCCTTATCACAAAACTCAACGATCCCGTCAATTTCACACCTCGTTGGGGACGGAAATCACTTCCTAGATCACTTTTATCACACCCGTGAGGTTTGACACGTTGACCTTTTTCTTAAAGGGTCGATTTGTCGAATTTTACGGTTATTTTGATATACGTTGATATTTGTGTTTTCACACACTTACTTCACAACGAATCACGCATTACCGTAACAAAACGGAGTTGTTGAAAGATCTAAACCGAAGCTAGTGGAAGCCGCAAGAACAATGTTAATCAATGCTAAACTCCCAGATACTTGTGGGCGTAAGTCAGATTCATCGTGATGCTATACTCAAACTGTTCTATGATTACAAACGTCACAACAAAAACACCTTTCGAGCTTGTCCACCACGTAAACCGAATCTCAAACACTTTCATGTATTTGGATCTCTTGCTAACCAATAATGATCGCGGATGACTTTGGAAAGCTCAAAGACAAAGCTGACATTGGAGTCTTTATTGGATATTGTGATAATTCTAAAGGTTTCCGAATCGAATCACGAACAAAGGAGGTTATGGAAACGATTCATGCTCATTTTGATGAACTTACGATGGCTTGAGTATAACAACTTGGAACCCTCACAACCGCTAAACTTTCCCAAAACCCCATCATCGCAGTAACAAAGCCCTCACTTACTCACAACAAATGGAAAGACTTTTTCTCCTTTGCTCTGATCGTATATTGATGAACGGCTCCGTGTGTATCCGTTTCACCGCTCAACCCGATACTACTCTTATACTTGATACACCTCGCTACAACAACCACAGTTGAAGCACCACCGGCTGACTAACACAATTGAACAAACCGCCAACAATGATGAACCGGCCGATGATGTTCTTAATGAAGTACCCCCACCTGCAGATTTTGATCCAAATGCATTCTTTAACCCGCTTGCTAATGAGATCGCTACACCGATGTCGCGAATCTTCAACAAGCCATTTGAATACTCAAAATTCTGCATAACGATACCAACATCAACCTCTACACATCGATGGACAAAATACCATCCCTAGAAAATATTATTGGCAACCCGAATCAACCCGTTCGTTACGACAACGCCTTCACTCGATGGTGAACATTCGCTACATGCACTCACCACCGCCAATCTGAGCTTAAAACATTAAAGACGAATGACAAAAGACAATCGATTGAATCTATGCAAGAAGAACTCAACCAATTTAAACGTCTTGAAGTATGGGAACTAGTTGAAAGACCATCGTGGGTCTACGCATTGGTCTAAAATGGATTTGGAAGAACAAATTGATGTCAAGGAATGTCATCGTAAAACAAGTCACGCCGGTGGCTAAGGGTTATAGACAGGAAGAGGGTATTGACTTTGAAGAATCATTTGCTCCGTTGCTGTTCGCCTTGAGGTCGTTCGATATTTCTAGCGCTATGCTCATATGAACATCACGTATTTCAGATGGACGCCAAAACCGCTTCAATGGTCAATCGGAAGAAACAGCTTTATGTCAGCCGTACCGTGGATTCGTTGATCCCGTGTTCCAACCATGTCTACAAACTAACAAAGCTCAGATGGTCTCAAACAAGCTCCTGCATGGTATGATAAGCTATCATCTTTCCTCCTGCCAATAATTTTACCAAAGGTTCGGTCAATCCAACTCTTTTCATACAATATCATGGGGCACATATTTTAATTGTTCAAATTTACGTGGATGACATCATTTTTGGGTCAACACATAAAAGTACTCAATCGCTTTTGCTAAACTAATGAAGAAACATTTTGAAATGTCAATGATGGGTGAACTTACGCTCTTTCTAGGACTGCAAGTTCATCAATCACCCCGTGGTATTTTTGAGTCACCCAAATATGCCCTTGAATTGTTACACAAATTTGGAATGCAAAACTGTGACACCTACGCCACACCAATGGCTCATACCAAGAAGCTAGACGCTGATTTGCATGGGAAACGTGTTGACCCTACAAAATACCATAGTATTATTGGGTCTCTCATGTATCTAACAGCCAACAGGCCTCATATTGTCTTTCCCGTTTATCTTTGCTCCCGTTATCAGTCGCGACCATAATTAACCTGAAACCCACCTCTCGAGGGCTAAAAGAATCCTCCCGATACATCAAGGGAACCATTAATTTGGGAATCTGTATCCGGGATTCGGTTTTGAACTAATAGCTTTTTCAGACGACCAATGCCAGGATGCAGATTCACGTAGTACTTCCGTGAGCTCTACAATTTCTTGGTAATAAACTGGTGTCATGGCAATCGAAGAAGCAGGATTGTACATCACGCCCTCAACCGAAGCGTAATATGTAGCCATGTAAGTTTTGTGCTCAAGTCCTTTGGATGAGAACACAACTCAAAGACTATGGTTACGATTTGACAGTAATCCCGATGTATCGCGACAATCGGAAGTGCTATATGATCTCGCAACTCGGCCCGATTCAAAATCAAAGCACATCGATCTTCGATATCATTTCATCAAGGACCACGTGGAAAGGGTACAGCTTGAATTATACTTCTGGGGTACAAATACCACTGGCATCTACTCACCAAAGCCTTGCTCCCGCTAGGTTTAATGAGTTGGTCCACCGATTGGTATGCGGTGTTTGACTCAAGAGGAATTGGATGAACTCTTAAACAAATTTTAAAACCAGCCAAATACCAAAATCTCATGTAAATATTTTTCCAAAACAAAATACAAAATTATAAAATCTGATAAAACAACAAAAATATTCTTATATTTTTTCTCTTAACATGGCAGTACATATTCCGTCAACACTCTAATCTTTCAAAATTCAGTATTTTTCCGATCAAGTGTTGAGGGGGAGAAAATTTAATACTTAATTGTTTCAAAATAACATTGTACTTGCATGTTACCTAATCCCGGTTGTTCCTTTAAATTGGTGGTCACATTTCTTCGTCCATCGACACCCTCTGGACTAAAATTTATAACCTTCATTATTTCTTAAGTCGAGGGGGAGTGTCGTCAAAGTTATTTCCAAATATTCTTCATTTGGTAACCAAAATGGAAGTTAAAAGGCTTTGGATGAAAATGGAAAAGGTCGAGGGACTAAAACTGCCAAAAGCTTAAAGTTATTTTAATAAAACTCCTTCACCTAACTCATCCATCACATTTATTACTCATACCAACCATAATCTACGCATAATATTAGATCTTCAAATCCGTGTTTTGGATCAACAATCTGTAAGTGTTTTTGTGTTCTTAACAAGTTTTTAAACAATGGTTTTGAATCTTTCATTAATCTAAAGGTTAAAACTTGAGATATAATGATTTTATTGTTCTACGCATAAGTGTATGAACACTTAATCGTGTTTAGGTGTTTGAGGTTAAGATAATTGGGTCAAAACGTTTCTTTAACATCATTTATACCATTCTTACACTCAAAACGCACCCAGAAACATGAATTGATTGAATTTGAAAAACTAGGGTTTATGCGTGGGTTTGGGTATTATCAAATGTGAATGTTTTTGGTCAAAAAGATAGTTGTGTGATGTTGTTATCATGGTGAATTGATGATATCCAGGTTTTAAAACAACCCGTAAAACACTAATTGATTGAGAATTAGAGAATAGGGTTTAATGTTCTTGAGAAATGGGTATTTTTGATTCATCGCGAATCGATGTTAATACTTGGTTATTACACTCACATGACATCTAAAACCACCAAAAAACTTTGGTGTAATTCATGTGGCTAAAATTCTTTACTAATCTTTGAACTATTAGGGTTTAGGTTTACGGATAAGGTTCTTACGCCAGAATCGCTTGATTGAGTGTTTGTGAGTAAATATGTTATACAATGAATGAGGATATTAATATTGATGCCGGTGATGAATTTATTTCAGTTTGCTACCGTAAAAATCGTAGAATCAAGGTTAAAAACTATCTACGATAAGGATCACCTACGCCGTAGCATGTTATGCGAAGAGAAATCTTACGCGTAGCGCTTACACGTGAAGGTTCTACAAAGGGACTACGTGATCCCCGTGAAGGATATTCGTGAAACAGGACCTCTACGCGATAAGGTCTACTTCATTTAGTAAGCCTTTACGCCGAAGTTTCTACGATAAGGTCCCTATGTTCCTACTGAATATTTCTTACGCTGTAGTTAGATCCTACGCATAATCTTGCGCTTACGCAGTATACCTCTCTCGCTGTTTACGATAAGCTACCATCTCTACACCTAAGCCTTGATCAAACCTTCATTATGAATTGTTACGCGTGCAAACTTGTAAATAAATAAATCATAACGTCATGAAACCAATAACGTGACTAATAAGCTTAAACGTTTAATATGTTGTGAAAAATATGAGATAACATAAACTTTAAAACCTAAAGTTAACTAACTCTCAAAACTTATCACGACGACATTGGACTCTTGAACAAACAAGTGACGTGGACTCAGAATAATTGATTATATCTCATTCAATAAGTAGACAATAAACCTTCTATTGACTAACATTATGTCTTTCGATATGTGGTTCTCTTGGCAAAATGTATTTCAGATCAAGACATGGAAGCTCAAATGAATGCGGATGCACCAAATGTTCTCACCATTGCTTGATATCTTCCTCATGGTTATCCGATGAAGATCGGAAAGAATAATCTTCGTGTCGACTTTTAAACTCTCACCGCCGAATCTTCTTGCCTCATTGCGTGGATATTCTAAAGAACCATCCTTATCGAACATGCTCACCAATTCCTGCTATAACGCACGAGGAGATCTACATTCAAGATTTCGAATACAATGCAAATGGTCAAAGGTCAATATGTCTGATTTGACGGGACGCCAATCACATGCAAATCACCATCACTCTTGCAGATTTAAGAGCCGTTTTCCTCATTCCCGACATCATACCAATCAATCTCTCGATGCACCTACCAAGAGACTGCTCGCAATTCTTGATTGATATTGGGTACAACGGCTTCAGGAGTAATCAATAAGCATTCACACGCGGATCTAAATAACATTCCTCGCCTTGAGAACCTTTATATCATCATCACAAAATCGCTTCGGTCGCGACAGCCGCTATGAGCATCCAAGCTCAGGAACTGAAAATCTTTTGGGCTCGATCAACATGAAACACATCGAAATTGAAGCTCGATATGGGATGACATGATGACATTCCTCAAAAGCTTGGCTCAAAGATTCCTTATATCGTATATACAAAACCGTTGATCTAAAGAGCACTTGGGTATAACCTCATATCCTTAAAGAATCAATGACCCCTACAATCTCGACATGTTGTCCAACCCACCCTAACCGCCGATTCAAGGAGTCAACTACCAAGAAACAAGGTGCTGGTTGCCGATCACCTTCTCTCAGATGAACTCAAACAACTCTACTCTTTATAAAAGATATTTGGTTGCCGTGGAGAGAGAACAAAGTGGATTTCGATGATAAATCTTTTGGTACACCTACCAGAAAACCGCAGGAAGTGCGTGAAGTGTCTGCAAGCTAATCGAGAGCCAAAGGAAGTTCCCAAGAGGAAACCTCGAAGCAAAGGAGAGTTCCTTCTAAGGAAGCTATTCCTATTCCCATTCCAAATCTCGAACCGCAACAAAACCAACGGATGAGGACTCGGAGGGAATCAGACGATGAAGAGATTTTCTACTCTAAACCGCTAAAAATGACACTACAACGGTACCTAAACCTCCCAAGTCCACCAAACCAACACGCAAAGGAAGAATCCAGCCATTGAGCAACAAGAAGAAGAAGAATCGAGATGAAGAGCAACTAGATGCAACATACGAAAAAGTTCAAATTCATTAGACTCCAACACGCTGCAAAAGAATTTGCTAAGGATCAAATGGGTGGCCCCGGAGGATCAAGTGGTGGAGTTCAACCTACACCAAATCCCGATGCGTTAATAAACCGACAGGGATCCTGTGCCACCACTTTGGAGCAACAACAAAAGCGCGTGGAAGATTCTATTGATTACAACATTGAAGAACTAGAAACCTAAAAGTCCAAGAAAGATAAAGCCGATGAAAAGCTAAACCTGGAAATGAAGAAGATGTCGGTGAGTATGATAAGTTTCTTCTAGATAGTCCTGCAGACGCCAAAGGAGGAAACTTCTGAGCCACCAAAGGACCCGAGTCTCCTCATATCTCATCATCATCGATTCATCTTTCACTCTTCACCACCACCATCAAAAGAACAACCAGATCCACATCCGCATCAGTTAGTTAAGCTTAACCGCTTCTGGATGTCTCATGCAAAGTCACTAATCGCAAGTTTCGCTGCAAGCAAAAGGTCGAGAGAAAGATATTACAAAGAAGAAGTTAGATTTTCTTGCCGCACCGAGATATAGTATCTTCATGATGAGAAAGACAAGATGCAAGTTGAAAGGGAGTATGTCCATAAGCTCATGAAAGATGATCTTCAAGGGAGAATGGACGAGATGATCAAAGGATACATTCACAAGTTCCTTCTGACGAAGTTCCTAAACCGACAAAGGAGATGTACACCGCATAACTTTATCCCACCTTTGCATTTGGCCAAGCAAACCATGAAATCAACTCCAATGAATGTAAACATCAATCCGCATTGAACCCACAATCTTCTTAAATGATGACTGGTGAACTACCGGTAGCTCAAATGTCGAACGCTTGCAATGTTTGCCTCCTACGAAGGTAAATTGTTTGAAGCATTGCTGAATACCAACTCAGTCATCATAAGAAGCCGAAGGCCTAAACGCCCAAGAGACGCATCACTAATTTAAGACAAAGATAAGGATAAGGATAACGAGCCCAAACGTCCGAAGAAGTCTAGTGAATCATCCTCAATCTAGACTCAATGCAGCCTCCACCCCAAAGGACTCGGCTCAACAAAGATCCTCCTCGCCTTCAACCAAAACCATAGGATTTCGAAGACACCACACCCGTAAAAAAAACCGGTGATCACTTTGAGTATACGGGTGGTGACGATGAGGAAATCCCTGAGCCCCAACAACAACCCATCTCTCCTGACACAGCCAAGAAACCATGTAGGATATTGGATTTCACATACACATCAAACCATAACACAAAGTAGGCGTATAAGTGGAATTCTAGAGAGAGAAAGTTAGAGGTTTAGGGAAATTTAGTGAGAGAAAGAAAATTCTTATTATGAGCTCCAACTCTCTACCTTGGAAGGTAGAGAGTATTTATAGTCTTACAATATAACGCCACACAACGGGTCAGTGGATCGCATACAAGGGTAAAGACCCGTCCGCCCTCCACGGTGTTACTAAACTAAACCTACTACTTAATATAAAAGTAAATGACTACGAAGCTTTCTAACGATTACATATACTTGAGGTGACCGACTCTTTAATACCTAGAATTTCTAATTCCTAACAATCTCCCCTAAGGGAGGTCACCTCAAACATATACTAAAATGACATTGAATACAATCAGATATTACATTAACAATTGATCTTGCATTTTTGATGTAGTACTTTGTCTCCTCGTCAGAGTCATTGATTCCACTCATTGCATGTTTGGTTAATCCAAGTGGAGGTCTTTACGATCCACGGATAATAAAGTTGAGCCACTTTTGAGATCATCTAATAGAAAATCTCTGATACATCCATTGTGGTGTTGGTATTATGTGATGTTGTGACTTTCGGACCGACATGCTCATGTTCTAGATCATGATATCTTCTCATCGAGTAGCGAAGCTTTCGTTGATTCATGATATTGGCGCAGAAAGCGTAAGCATGGAGTTAGAATATTAGAGTCATTGATGCACCAATCATGATTTCTTTCGATATGAATGTGTGTAGCAGCATGCGGCTATGGATTGACCGCTTCCATTCGATCAACGCGAACGCCGGTGTACCTGCATAAGACAAGCATAGACAAAGCGCTTTAAAGTGTCTTTGATCACTTTCGATGAATTGAGGTACACGCCCACGGTTCCTCGCTGATCAGACAAGTACGCTCGTGATCGTATAATTCAAGAATTTCCTTGACAGGTTTCTCAGAATGCTTCTAGCCGTTCTCAAACCGAACGTCTCAAAGAAGACAACACGGAGTGAGTGAACCAAATAATTTAAGTCCACTCGATTGATGAAAAGAGATTTGAAAACAATCGTAGTATTGCTCAATAGAAATTGTTTTTGCAATATAACGAAGGTTTTAATGAAAATCAATTATCAATCATAAAACACCTTTTGATTTGAAAATTAGTACACGGTCGACGTGCTAATGAAAAGAGTTTTAAAGCACAAAGACCGTTTTTCAAAGGTATCCGTCAATCCATAACCTGAACCATGATTGATTCAAAAGATTGAATGTCTCCATTGTTTCTGTTCACTGTCACATGGTTAATCAGATAATAGATCTCACATGCCACCTACCAGAGCTTGTTAGATGTTGGCTCCAAGGCTTTCCATCTTCACAAAGTGAATATGTAAACACATCACTGATGTTCGCAATACCACAAGGATAATGCGTAGGACTCAGGATATAATTTCTCTTTCCACATTGTGTGAAACCGAGAGTCTTCATTGAAATTGTCCTAATGAGATTTATTGATGATCTCGTGGCTCTAGACTCAATTTGTGCATTTTGGATCCTATATCAGAGACTAGGAGAGGGTCTCCTTCTTCAATATCAACAATCTCTAAGAGAAAGTCGATAGATAATGTAGGTTCCCCGTGAGAATGAAACAAGCCCTTTAAGAGGAACTTGAGTAGCTTGGGAAGTTTAGTGCGCAAGTGTCACCGGGTCCATGACGCCTTGTCTTCAATACCGAGTTACCTAAGTAACCACCAAGAGTATATGTATTGAACCCTGCCTGCCTCTAAGGTTGAATTATTGGAGGGCTATTTTTTTCACCCCTTTTCACATTCAATTCTTTTTCATTCTTCAACCCCTTCGGTACTTACCGAGACTTCATAACTAGAACCTTGTTGGGTTTATTCCAAAGATTAGCTCGCCTCAGTCCCAAGACTCTTCCCATATCTCACTTTTTTTTTTCAATATACCTAAGGACTCTACACTATCTAGTGGATTGTCCGGGTAGATCCTCCAGCTGGCAAGGGATCATGGGAACCAATACCTAACCTTATCATCCTTATATCACCGTACATAAAGTAAAGTTGGTCGGTCTATTTGGTATTGTTCATCCGCCATAGGAACCAATTGAAAACCATTTGAAAATCAATCCAGATACTTGTGATATATTATCAAAGCATTTTGTACCTGAATTGTTTTTGATATTTTTAGAAGAAGAACTCTCCCTCAACATGTGAATCAAGTATTTGAAATAGTTTTCCACACGGAGGCAAGAGAAAGAATTAACTTCTTTGATTACCATTTTCTAAAAAATATCAACATCACTTTCCTAATCGAATCAAGTAGATAAAGCATTTTGGGGAAGGATGAGGTTTTCATGATTTTGCTCCCCTCAATATGTGCCTCGAGATTTGAAAAGAGTTTTGCACATACTAGAGGAACCCCACATTGAGATAAGTGATCACGCTTCAAATCATAGGTTTAAGATAGATGCTCCCCCTCAACATGTGCATGGAAAATTTAAAATCCTTTGTCACATGTGGGAAGGAGAGCTTGTACATCCTTATAAAACCATTTACCTAATTATCAGTTTAAATCCAATTTAAATCACACATTCTTCCCCTATCACAATTATCAAATCATTTGAGATTTGTGATCTCTTATAGATTTAAATTAATTTTGAAAGCTTTTGAGGAGAATTGTGACTTGATTATGAAAGCGTTTTAACCGATAAGGATCTGATTTTGAGATTTTAAACTCCATTGGTTAAACATGCATGATTATCTTTTGAAAACAATTGAATGCCAAATAACTTTTAATTTAATTGAAATCATTCTCCCCTCAATCAATGACATAGGTTGTTGATTGAGAGATAGATATTTTGACAAATAAATCCCGATGATTATCAAAAATAGAGTCCGAAGTTATTTTTCATAGCAGCGTTTTCGCCAGATAAATGTTTTAGAATCAGAGCATGGAATTTTGAAAATATGATACAAGATGGCTCGTTTTCTTTGACAAGCGGTTATCTGCCGACATGACAATAAACCATTTTTTCTTTTCTCAAAAAATTTTTAATAAGAATTGAAAGCAACATCTAAAGTCCCGTGTCATTCTTTGAATGACAAGACAAAGACCGTAGATATTATCGAATCGAGAAAAACATGACAAATTGACAATTTTTATTTTGAAGATTTTTCAATTTTTCGATTTTTATGGATTTTGAAAGTTTTATAATTTTGTATTTTGTTTTTCTAATAAATATTTACAAGAGATAGATGAGCATAGACCTTACTCCTTCTTCCCAAGACGTTTGAGTGTTTTCGGTTGAAGGCTTTTCAAGCCTAGTCGTGGAAGTATGAACTCAAAACTCTTGGAAGAGCTTTGGTGAAGATGTCTCGCTAACCTGATATTCGCACCTCACAAAATAGAGTTCCACCACACCCTTTTCCACTTGTTCCCCGATGAAATGATGACGAATGTCGATATGCTTAGCTCTTGAGTGTTGAACGTTATTGCATGAAAGAGCAATAGAACTTTTATTATCACAAAGAGGATTTTGTTAAATACAAAGCCATAGTCAGATAATTGAGATCTCATCCAAAGGATTTGAGCACAACAAGATGATATGGCTATGTATTCTCCCGTAGAGGAAATAGAAGTACTCATTTGCTTCTTTGAAGACCAACTCACAAGCTTATCACCCAAAAACTGAGCACCTCCAGACGTACTTCGACGAGTATCTTGACATCCCGCATGATCAAAGATTCGTGATAGGTCGTTAGTGACATACCGTGTCCTTCGGGTACCAAAGTCCCATGTTGATGGTTCCTTGGAGATACCGAAAGACCCATTTAACCGCTTCAAGGTGCTTCTTAGTAGGCTTAGCCTGGTATCTAGCACACATGCAAACAAATGAACAAGATGTCCGGTCTACTAGCAATGAGGTACATCGTGGATCCAATCATACTACGATATTTCGTTTGGTCAATCATGATCCCCGAGTGGTCCTCATCTAGTTTGGTTCGATCAATCATGGGAGTGTCAACAGGTCACTTGAATCAAATCCAAATTTCTTTAAGATCTCAAGAGTATATTTAGATTGATTTATGAAAATGCCTCCTGACTTTGTGAAATTTGTAGTCCCAAGAAAATGACATTTGTCCCATCATTGACATTTGAAATTTTGAACTCATTTCATTTAAAAAACGGTCACACTCATTGGGGTCAGTCGAGGCAAAAATGATATCATCAACATAAATTTGAACATGAATTAAATGTTTGCCCGACTTTCTGGTGAACAATGTGGGATCAACTGCTCCTTTGTCAATCCGTAGATAGAAGAAACTTTGATAGCGTATCATACCATGCCCTTGGAGCTTGCTTTAAACCATACAGAGCCTTATTCAAACGATAAACGGGTAGGATGTTCGATTCACAAAGCCTTCAGTTGCCGACATAGACGACTTCTTTAAGATCTCCGTCAGAATGCCGTCTTCACGTCCATTTGATAGACTACCATGTTCTTACTTTGAGCATTAGCCAAAAGATTCTAATTGCCTCGATTCGAAACAGAGCAAAAGATTCTTCAAAGTCTATACCCTCCTCTTGACGGTATCCTTTAGCAACTAATCGAGCCTTGTTCTTCAACACATCACCATGCTCATCAAGTTTCACTTTGAAGATCCATTTAAGGGAAATAATCATAGCACACCGAGCGTGTACTAACTCCCATACATCAAGTCGATCAAACTCATGAATTTCTTCTTGCATGGCATTGAACCAACTATCTTCATTCATGGTGGTTTTGACATCTTTTGGTTCGATCTTAGAGAGTACGAGTTGAAGAAGCACCACAAGGCATCGGTTGCAAGTTGTTTCCGTGTTGATACCGGACGAGAAGGATTTCCAATGATGTTGTCTAATGGATGATCGTGAGTCCATTTTCGAAGGTGTTCATGTGGTAGTTGTTGAGGGACCGAAGTAGAGTCGATGTCTCCCCAAGAAGATGGTTCGATGAAGATTCAGAGCAAATATGTTTTCAAACGAGCATCTTCGTGAGTAGCAAAGGGATTAACTTCATCATTGATGCCGTAAACAGTTCCATGATGTACATTTGAAGAATGATGATTTGTTGATGAGACTCAAGGATCAGCAGCAGCGCTTCTTGACTTAATGATATTGAGACCGAGGGATTGACTTCATTCACGTGAATATGAACACCTTCTTGTAGGAATCACACCTCATTAGTACTTGGATCATAAAGTTCATCAAACATAGGATCAAACAATTTCTTTAAATCATCTTCTGATGGAGGTACATATGGAGTTTCTTGAGAAAAGTTTGGAACAAGGGATGAACCAATGGGACTGCTTTTGAAGTGCTGGGTTCGAATCGATTGTCCAGAGCCATTTGACCGTCACCATCAAACGAACGTGAATTGTTTCCATGATATTTCGGGTTCTTTTGTTGTAGATTCGGTATCCCTTTTGTTTGGTGCATACCCTACAAATATTCCAATGTCTGCTTTAGCTCTAAGTTTGCCTAAGTCTTGACCCTCATTAGTTGGATAACAAAATGCACCAAACACATTTAAGGAAGAGAGATTAGGTTTTCTGTTGTGGACAAGTTCATATGGAGTTTTTCCATGAACAAGGTGAATCGTGGAACGATTTTGTGTGTAGCATGCAGTGGCAATAGCTTCACCCCAGAGAAACATTGGAACCTTTGAGTAAATCAAAGATTGTTCTAGCGGCTTCTACAAGAGTTCGATTGCCTTTCAACTACACCGCTCGTTGAGGAGTTCGTGGAACACTTCTTTGATGGCTGATTCCAATGCTTTCATAAAATTCACTAAGTTTTTTTGTTAACAAACTCGCCCATTGTCTGTCCGATAATTCGACGGTTTTGTTAAGTCGAAACTGCAATGTTTGATGAGTTTGATGATGATATCAGGAGTTTCATCCTTTGTCCTTAAGAACTTGACCCTGTGAATCTAGAGTAATCATCAACCACAACTAACACATATTTCTTCCCAAAGATATTATGTACTCTCATTGGTCCACATAAATCCATATGAATTGTATGAAGAACTTCTGAGACAGAGTTAGTAGGTTTGGGTTTATGGGCATACTTCTTGCTTTTTCCCAATTGACATGCTGAACAAAGATGATCCTTTTCATACTTTAGTCGAGGTAAACCTACAACTAAGTCCTTTCCGGAGAGATCATTGATGGTGCCGAGGTTCAAGTGATTGAGACGACGATGCCATAACCATGACTTTGTTTTCGAAGCCTTTGACAACAAGCAGATTGGAGAAGACTTCATCATATCATCGATAGAGATGGTGTAAAGATTTGAACCACAAGTTCCTCTTAAAAGTTCCTTACCATCAAGTTCTCTAACAAAACAAGTATGTTTTCTGAAGGCTACTTCTAGATCGAATCACGTAATTGACCGACGAGAAAGATTATGACCAAGACCTTCCACATAGTATACTCTAGAGATAACACTATCACCAACAACATAATCACCATAACCCATAATTGCACCGAAATGATTATTACCGAATCTAACGTCTCCGATGAATTTGCTCACGGTTCATGAGCCGCGACCTCTCCAGCCATATGCTTGGAACGTACCGAGTCCGTGTACCACGTAACGATTTGAACGACCGCAGCTTGAACACGCACAAGAATGGATAATCGATAATTGGGATCCCCATGCAAGAATGGGTTCCACTTGGTTAGTAATAAGAATTGGAACACCCACATCATAAATAGAAACATCCATATCAGAAGTAGAAGCAATGGAATCATTTGGAATAGATGCAATGTCGGTGTCTCAGATTTGACCTATTCAAAGTATGTTCACTTCTTAAGGGAATAGTTCTACCAATAGGCATCCATTTTTTAGAGGGCATAATCTTAGCAATTGAGAGCAAACTGATTATTCTTATGGCCAAAAGGTATCCAATAATAACCTATCTTTATAAAAGTTCTTCCCTGGGTTTCCGCTTTCTAACAATCTTTCTTTTGCCTTTTGCCTTTTTGCACGATTATTAGCGTTAACAATTTTAACTGGCATTTGACAAAGATTAGACAAAGCATTCACACCACATTCATGATTAGCAAATGAATTCAAGCAGCACATCATTACAAGGTTTGCAAATAGTATCGTAATTCAATTAATTACAAGACGCCTAAGGCTAATACTAGAATCAACACGATTCGCTTTATTCAACTCAAGCTTAAAGATCCTAGGTTGGTCTTCTACTCTCTTCCAATGCACATTTTTAGCTTGCGAGGTCCTATCATTCCTTGTATTGTCTTGAGACTTTGACCTGCTCGCTTTAATGTCATTGATTACTCCCGTAGAGGGAATTATGGGAACATTAGTTGGTTGATCTACTTTTTGCATTCTAACTAGACGCAAGGATCTGTAGATACTAGACGACACATTGATGTATACTTTCTAAAACTCGGGCCTAGAATGGTTTGAAGGCTCGACACTAGGCATAGAACAAGGCATCACACCTTTGCCTTTTGCACCTAAGGTTAAGGATTTGGAACATGTTGCAATTACACATTCTAGCGCCTTGAGATCGCTTGGCCCGAGGCAAGCAAACCTAATTTCACTATCAAGAGGTTTGTTAATGAAATCCTCTTCGACAATCTCACTGAGACATTCTAGACTATCCTTAAGGTGAGCACAGGAGTCATGAAAAGCATGTTCATTATTCCTAAGATGAGGAGGAATATATTTAACTGTCACAAGGTATTTGCAATTAAGGGTGACTTTGAGACAACATTCTTATTGAAAACAAGTGGTAGTTTCCCATTTTCCTGACTTCTCAGATTCTCAATTTCCTTTTGTAAAGACGTTATTTTTTCGTTGTTTTGGTCACGGGTGACTTTTATTGAATCATATAACTCTTTAAAATGTCGCTTAACTTTTTCATTTTCTTCTAGAAAACTCTCGTTTTCCTTTTGTAAGGCATTAACTAAGTTTTGAAGATGAAAAGTTTGAGAATTCTGAGAATCTAAAGGAGTAGGCATTTGGGAGCCCACATATTGTTCTTTTGACCCTTTAATTGAGAGATTTGGGCTTTCAACTTTCTGATCGTGTTGCAATGAGCTTGAATCTGTTCATCACGCTTGTTAATTTGAAAACTGCATCAAACTCTAGAGCATCCGAGGATGTCTTGATATTTGAAGTTTTGACATTTTCTTTAAGATGTTGATATTTTAGTTGTAAATTAAAATGCTCAATTTCTAGTTTAGAAAAATGTTTAACCAAATTGTCGTGATCATCCAGCCAATTTTCTCGCTAATTTAGAATTAGTTTTTTCAAGCTCAATGACACGATCATGGGAGACTTTCGTGGCAATCAGATAATTCATGAAATTGAGAAGCATTAATAGAACAAGTTGTAGCAATGAAAAACACATCTTGAGCAATACATTTAGAAATCATATTCTCATTCAAGGTATGCAAGTTCTTCCTTTCAATCTCATTATATTTTAATGCTCGCTCATAGTCACTAACCTCAACTATCATAGCATCAGATTCCTTTTCCATTTTTAATGTCTAATTCATTCCTTTTAAGACTCTCAAAGTGATCTTTTAGTTGTTTAAAGAAAGGCATGACTTCGGTTAAATAACATTCTTTAGTTTGCTCAAAACCTCTTTCTCCTTCAATTATACCAGTGTGATCCTTTTCTTGCAAGTTTTCTCAAAATCAACAAATAGTTGAAAGATAACATATTGCCTGATTAAGGTCTTGCTTTTAGTGGCAATTGTTCTAGGAACTAGATGCATTGGTGTATTTGGAGGATACACTGTCGCTTTAGGAATTTTCCAAAGGGGGTTGGTTTCAACAATATTTTTTTCGCTTATCTAAATCCATTTTCCATAACACTTGTTCGGGAGTTAACAATGTCTGAGGCTTAAACTTGTTTAAGGCAATCCAATTCTCCTTTTTGTAATCATGGGGTGTGATGATTACTTTCTTTTCTTTACATTTTGGATCAGCTAGTTTCTTGTTTAACTTTTCCCTAGTGATTTCATATGATTTCTTATCTTCCTCATGCACTCAACCAAGAACTAGGTTTCTGTCTAGGTTTAAGGATTTCCTTGCCATCATAAAGAACCTTATGAGCATTTCTAGCCTTTTAATGACCTCTGGATTTGGTTCCTCAACAAGGGGAATGCTATGCTTATCGCTAAGGACTCTATGCTTAGTGATCATGTGAGCAAATGGTGTTTCCTTGTACGTACAACTTATTTTCAAGCTTGTTTTTCAAGGTTTTAGATTAGAAAAATCATTCAAAAGTTTTGATTCCTTAGCATCAATTTTGCTTAAGCATTTTAACATTTTCTTGAAGTTCTTGTTTTTGCTTAGCAGCTTTTGAAAGTTTTTCTTGTAAGGAGTTTAACTCTTGTTTTAATACTTCTTCTCTAAACCTACTTTTTCTAATAGTTGTACACATTTGGTCATCCATTTCGCCACGGGTGGTCAACTCAAACTTAGCACGTTGTTCATAAATAGCAACTTGTCCTTTATAGGCATTCAAGCATTTGAGATAACAGATCATCGGGGCACATGCAGTGTATTCATCAAAAACATAGTCATTGTTGACCGCAGAAGATGCATCACTTGATACAATTTCACTTTCACTTTGTTTCACATATTGATCATATGGGACAACATTGATATTACCCATGTTTTCAATATTTGATTCAATAGTTTCAGCTGATTGTACTTTGTCATGCATCTTTTGTACATCAAGATCATCGATAGTTTTAATACCTCTGAGATGAGTTTGTCTTTGGATGGGCCAACTTGTGGTGAAGAAGAGACCTTGGGAGAAACCATTGGAGAAATGCTAGCCATAAAATTGTGTGTGCCGTAGGTCCATCATCCACATCGAAGTCGATGCATCACAATCGCACTTGAAAGGCGTTCGATGATTGTGACCTATCTCCTCAATTGGTCTGCTCATCCACATCCGCATCATAGGTCTTGGCATTTCCTCAAAGAAGAAACAATAACTCCTCTTCATCCAACGCAAAGACCATTATCCCGAGCTTGTACAAGCAAAGATCTTATCTCTAAAGTAAAGATTCGTGGACGCTTTGGAGATGTGCGCCTTTCAATGTGTCCTCACCACCACGCTTATAGCATTTGATCGGCTTAGTTTGACCTTGATTTCCATTTCTTCCTCGATTCTGATTACCTACATAACCTCTACCAAATCCTCCTCTTCCTGATCATACCGCTTTCCTCGAACTGGTTGCACAACAATTTTCCCATCTCGACAAGAGCTTGATTGTGTGGGTTAGAAGTCGTTCGAGGTTGTTGTTGGTTTGTGGGAGAGAATTCATGTTTTGACTAATCAGAGAGCCAGCTTGATTAATGAAGTTACCCACGTGCATCAGATCGCCTTTGTTTGAACTTTGGATCGAATGAGTTTGTGAGTTCCATCACCCATGGGTATAACTTGTGAAGCTTTAGTGGTAATCCCAATGTTTGAGTAGAAGGCAATTGAATCATTTGATGAGCTTGTCTCTCCCGGATTTGTTTTGAATTGTTCAAGAATCCTCTTTTCAAACATGGCATGTCTCTCATTCTCAAGAAGGAAGGCATAGAGCTGCTCATAGTTAGTATTCTTCAATCCTTTAGTGAGCTTCACATAAGTAACAAATTTGTGCCATTCGGGATTCATGTTGTTTACAAATTTTGAGTTCAGCTGAATGTTAGGCATAGTCATTTCGATGTTCCTCATGTCATTCACCAGCTTATGAAATCTCACATAGTACTCATAGACACTTTCATCCGTTTCATCTTGAAGTGCTCAAATTCATCATATACAGTGATTCTGCCTTCAACAGTTAGCTCGAACTGTAAAGAAGCATCTTGACATTATCCCATACGCCTTTTGCCTCTGTTGTGATTGATAAGCTTGTAGATGTCCTTTGGTAGACCTTGCAAGATAATGTTGGAAGCTCGATATCTCAGCATCGAATCTCTTTTTCTCCTTATCGTCAAGCTCATCATACATCTTTGGTCTTCCATTCGTAAATCAAAGTTCCATCTTCAGCAGGATCAAGTATATCTCTAGTAGTTTCAACTCGGTAAGGTCCTTCATCAATGGATTTGAGAATGATAACCCCATTTTCTTTCCAAGACAGATAACTGATTCGTTGAGCCCAAGAGTCATAGTCAGGCATCAAGCATGGGTGACGAGTGTTCTGAACCAACTGCTTGAACATCCTCGCAACAAAGGAGAGATGATTGTAGGAACGCTGGTAGACATGATGACAAGTTAAACGAGATTTTATAACTCTATGATTAAACCGGGAAATAGATTCTTTCACGGATTTTATCAATCAAGAGAAAACCGTATTTAAAGGAAATCACTCAAGTCGCTAGGAAAATTGTGAACCAAGTCGCTAAGTGCTAAGTCGCTAAAGTTCCAAGTCGTTATGTAACAACTCGCTGCAATCCAAGTCGCTAAAAATTTTGGCAAAGAATTCGCTAAGCACCAAGTCGCTAAATATTCAAGTCGCTAAATAGCAACTCGCTAGGTACCAACTCGCTAACACCAAGTCGCTAACAATATAAATTACAAGTCGCTAACTTTCAATCGTCAGCTACCGTAGTGGAGATTCCACTACTTGTACTCTTTGTCGGCTTGTCTCACTAGGCAAGTCGCTAGGCCTAAGTCGCTAACTCCACAAACCGCAACTCGCTACCAAAATGTAAAGCAAGTCGCTAGCAAGAAAAGCTATCCGCAGATCAAGTCGCTAGCGAAAAACATCACAAACACCACTTTTCAATCCAAAACAACCCAACCAAGATGATTCAAGCTTACCAAATGAAAACCTAAACACTTGTGATGATTCTAAACACAAAAGTACTAACAAAATCCAAGCTTTAACACAAGAAATCAACCAAATGATGCAAAACCACTAAACTTTTTCAAACTCAAAAACCACCTAAAACCACTAGAAATCCAAAGATGTGTAAGATATGATCTAACCATGGCTCTTGATACCAATTGTAGGATATTGGATTTCACATACACATCAAACCATAACACAAAGTAGGCGGATAAGTGGAATTCTAGAGAGAGAAAGTTAGAGGTTTAGGGAACTTAGTGAGAGAAAGAAAATTCTTATTATGAGCTCCAACTCTCTACCTTGGAAGGTAGAGAGTATTTATAGTCTTACAATAAAACGCCACACAACGGGCTGTGGATCAAGCATACAGTGGGTAAAGACCCGTCCGTCCTCCACGGTGTTACTAAACTAAATACTACTTAACATAAAAGTACTGTGACTACGAGCTTTCTAACGATTACATATACTTGAGGTGACCGACTCTTTAATACCTAGAATTTCTAATTCCTAACAAACCAGAATCCTCCTCTAGGCCAAAGAAAAAGAAGAAGAAGGCGCCTATGACTGGCGTCTTATCATGGCTGACGAGGATAACATCAATTTGAATGGTTCTCAAGCTTGTTGATTCTACTCCCTACCCATCTAAAGGTCAAGCTGTTACGTAATGTAGTACATTGGAGCATGTAAACTATCGCAAGAAAAATTCCGTGAAGAAGATGACGAAACGGAGTTGAAGCGAATCAAGAATGAAAGCATTTCAACTTCTCAAAGACAAATTTCAGTGCTATTGAAGTTGAGTATCACCTTGATAATATAGCACGAGCCATGTCTAAAAACATGGATTGGCTCAACCGTAAGCAAACATCGACTTCACCAACGGACAACTCCTCTATATTAAACCGATCGGGTCAAACCTCTACCAACAATTGGCCAACCAGATCAGCCTAGGATTCCATTCAGATATTTCTTCAATAAAGACTTGGAATTTTCAATTCATGTGGCGATGGTTCAAGGAAATACGCTACATCACCGACACTTCCATTCTCAGATATACTCTAACCGTATAGCCATCGAGGAAAGAGCTAACCACATGTTCTCCAACAATGTTGAAGAGTATGACCGTGATGCAATGTATGAGATTCACCATTGGCCTAATCACAAGAATCTAATATAGAAGCTGCCAGTTCGAAGTCTCAACATGAAGTGTTCAAGATTAAGAATATCGCTGCCATCAAACATGTTGATCTTCGCCTAAATGGGACACACTTTCTCAAGAATATTGATGGTCAAAAGGCAAGACGAAGGGATTATGCATTTTCTCAAGCGGACTTTGAGAATTTGTCTATGAAGACATTGAAGACATGTACCTTGCCAAAGTACAGGTCGCGATGAGACAACCTCGACCGGCACAACGCGTGAATACATCAAATCCTTGCTTATCTTCATCAGAAGCATAGTCATCAAAGAACTTGTAGAAGATCTCCACTTGCGGTTGAATCATATCGTAATCTGTCAACTTCACTCCACCTCTAGATCTTCCCCGACATCAACCGCCATAATACACACACTCATCACCAACCATTCTGAGTGGTTTACCCTAGTGAAACACTACTAACTACCGATGGCGTAGAGATCTTCACAAGTTTGGGGATCACACATTGAAGAAGGTTAGGGACGGATTGGCTTTTAGGTTGAAGGATATTCATGAAGGAATTGGGTCACAAAAGCAATGGAATTCTAAAGAAATACGGGATGTGAAGAGAATCATCACCATGATTGATGAAAGGTTGTATCGACGGACCAGTCGAACACTGAGAGTAGAGGCGGGTCGCCCCAGATTGCTCTCACCGCTATCAATGCCTGCTTCGTGATTCCCGAAACATTGATGGACTTCCGTACCCTTCGAATCGCTTCTATTTCATACACGCTTGATGTGTGATTATTTATGTCAATGGCTTGTGCACACATAACAAAGGTACAACCGTTCTTGTCAAGAAAGGACCGCGGGTACTTTTTAGTGCCACAACTTATAAAAGGAATGAAAGCTTCTTACTTTTGAGTAAAACCTATCAAACCTTTCACTTTTCAAGGTTTTGCTCAAAAGAACAAGTACTTCTCCTTATGATTTTTCAAAACCTCAACCGCTTATATCACTAGTTGAGGGGAGTTGAATTAGAACTTTGTTCACAAATTGTTCCACTGGTCATCTTCCCATAAAATCAAAATGGTCATATTTATTCTCAACATTTCTTCAAAAATAACATTTATATGCCATTTTGAGGGGAGAGAAAATTTATGATAAGAAATATGTTGTGAATCAAGAAATGAATCTTTGTACTATAGACTTAACCAACGAATTGACGAGATCTTAACCGTTAGTAACTCGAAAAGACTTGTCCGGGACGGGTAATAATTTCAAGCTAGTTCGCTAGTGATGTAAACGCGTCTCGCAAAGGACTTGTCCGAGTAGAATGTATCATTCGAGAAACTTCGGTAGACATGATCTTTGACGGGTTTGACAACCTCTCGAGGTTTGTCCACACCTTCAAGATAGTTATTAGAGCTAGTTGTCACCAAAAGGCGACAATGTAACTCTTTAACTATTCAACGAACGTCTCATGGGGATTGTCTATCTTGAGTAGACCATCCAATCGTGCTGCCTTCTCTCTCCGCGCATTTCACTTAACTAATAAGCACGCAAAAGGGGAGTATTTTCGCTAAAAGATAAAACTCTCACAAAGGGTACAAAATGTTTTTCATTCACAAACACTACGAGAGATTTCCTTGAAAATGGTTTTATGGCAATGGAGTTATAAGAGATGTCAGGAATAACCGGTTCTATGATCCGGCCTTGTATTTGAGGGATCTACCCAAGGACACTACCAATAGTTAGAATTAGAAGTCCTTAGGTATGATTATGAAAAAGGAGAAAATGAGAATCGGAGAAAGAAGGATTTGAAGAATTAAAAAGAAATGTAAAGAAAAGGTTGAAAAGAAATAGCCCTCCAAATTATTCAACTTAGGGCATTAACGGTTCAATTCATATGCTATCATTGTCACTTGATGACCGTATGAAGATTAAAAGTCGCCATGGACCCAAAGGACGATGTACTAAACCTTCTTAGCTACTCAAGTTTCTCTCAACGTAAGCTTGTTTCATTCTCACTGGGAACCCTGCATAATCTATCGGCTTTCTCTTAGAGATTGCCGATATTGAAGAAGGAGACCCTCTCCCTAGTCTCCGCTCCAGAAAACCAAAACGCACTATTGAGTCTAGAGCCACGAGATTCATCAAAAGATCACATAGGAACACATGACATTTCATCACTCTGTTGTCAACAATAAGAACATCAATGGTACGCTATCGAGTCCTTCACGGATCTTAGCAATCGTAGAGAACATTTTAGATGACATTGTGATCCTCAAAGATTGAATGGAAACTCCGCCGTGGTCAACATCACCACGTACAGTCACTCTGTAATCTCGTCGGATTACGCTTGTGTCTCAAACGTCTACAGTCGTGGGGTGATGCTTCGTGTACCTACCGACTCATTCGAACCGTAGATGTACTCTTGGTCAGCGTTATCTCACTTGTGGGACTCCGGTTCGAACGGCCTTTGTGAGAATTAGAAGTGTGCCACACTTTGTCGCTAACACTTCGTTCAAACTTGTGGTGCCAAATCTCGCTTATTACTAACCTTTCTTATGTTTTCTTCTTATGAAGCTATGGATGATCGACGTGGTGATTCTTCACGCTCATGCCAACATCACACTAATGGAAGTTTTCTAAAAGCAACAAAACGAAGCGATTCTTCGTCAAACCAAAGAATCTACAAAGTTAAAGACTTAAAGAACTTCATCAGCATTGAAATCCAACGTTAAAGAGCGCAGAGCA
>OU343225.1:148146048-148318377 GCA_910596185.1 Chrysanthemum makinoi
AACACCAAGTCGCTAACAATAAAGTACAAATTAGCTAACTTTCACCAAATTAAGCTACCACGTGATGCGATTCCCACTACTTATGCTTGTTTAATGCGGCTTGTCTCACTAGCAAGTCGCTAGGCCTAAAAGTCAGCTAACTCCTGTACAACTTCGCTACCAAATGTAAAAGCAAATCAAGCTAGCAAGAAAAGCTATCCGTAGATCAAATTATTCTTGAGCATCACAAACTACCACTTTTCAATCAAAAAACAACAACCAAGATGATTCAAGCTTACCAAATGAAAACCTAAACACTTGTGATGATTCTAAACACAAAAGTACTAACAAAATCAAGCTTTAACACAAGAAATCAACCAAATGATGCAAAAACCACTAAACTTTTCAAACTCAAAAACCATCTAAAAACCACTAGAAATCAAAGATGTGTAGATATGATCTAACCATGGCTCTTGCTACCAATTGTAGGATATTGGATTTCACGCACATCAATCCATAACACAAAGTAGGTATAAGTGGAATTCTAGAGAGAAAGTTAGAGGTTTAGGGAACTTTAGTGAGAGAAAGAAAATTCTTAATATGAGCTCCAACTCTACCAGCTGGAAGGTAGAGAGTATTTATAATCTTACAATAAAAGCATACACAACGGGCTGTGGATCAAGCATACTCTGATGGGTAAAGACCGTCCGTCCTCCACGGTGTTACTAAACTAAATACTACTTAACATAAAAGTACTGTGACTACGATCTTTCTAACGATTACATATACTTGAGGTGACCGACTCTTTAATACCTAGAATTTCTAATTCCTAACAAACCAGAATCCTCCTCTAGGCCAAAGAAAAAGAAGAAGAAGGCGCCTATGACAGACGTCTTATCATGGTACGGGCGAGGATAACAATTTGAATGGTTCTGAAGCTTGTTGATTCTACTCCTACCCATCTAAAGGTCAAGCGTTCTGGTCGTGAGTACATTGGAGCATGCGAAAACTACCAAAGAAAAATTCCGTGTGAAGAAGATGACGAAATTCGAGTTGAAGCGAATCAAGAATGAAGCATTTCAACTTCTCAAAGACAGCTCGGAAAGTGCTATTGAAGTTGAGTATCACCTGGAAAATATAGCACGAGCCATACAAGTCAACAACATGGATTGGCTCAACCCGTAAGCAAACATCGACTTCACCAAGACGGGACAACCCTCTATATTAAACCGACCGGTCAAACCTCTACCAACAATTGGCCAACCAGTCGAGCCTAGGATTCCATTCAGATATTTCTTCAACAAAGACTTGGAATTTCTTCTTCACGGTGGCGATGGTTCAAAGAAATACGCTACATCATCGACACTTCCATTCTCGGACCATATACTCTAACTGTATAGCCATCGAGGAACGAGCTAACCACATGTTCTCCAACAATGTGGAAGAGTATGGACCGAGTGATGCAATGTATGGGATTCACCATTGGTCGAACGCAAGAATCTACTATAGAAGGCGCGAGGTTGAAGTCTCAACATGAAGTGTTCAGTACTAAGAATATCGTTGCCATCAAACATGTTGATCTTTTGTCCAAATGGGACTACACTTTCTCAAGAATATTGTGGTCAAAAGGCAAGACGAAAGAGATTATGCATTCTCTCAAGTGGACTTTGAGAATTTGTCTATGACGACATTGAAGACATGTACCTTGCCAAAGTACGAGTGGTGATGAGACAATTCTCGGTCGTGAAGTACAACGTGAATACATCAAATCCTTGCTTATCTTCATCAGAAGCATAGTCATCAAAGAACGTGTAGAAGATCTCCGACTTGCGGTTGAATCATATCGGACCGTGTCAACTTCACTCCACCTCAGCCTAGATCTTCCCGACATCAACCGCTTTCATAATACACACTCATCACCAACCATTCGAATTGGTTTACCCTAGTGAAACACTACGCAACTACTTGATGGCGTGTAGAGATCTTCACAAGTTTGGGGATCACACATTGAAGAAGGTTAGGGACGGATTGGCTTTTAGGTTGAAGGATATTCATGAAGGAATTGGGTCACAAAAGCAATGGAATTCTAAAGAAATACTGAGGATGAAGAGAATCATCACCATGATTGATGAAAGGTTATCAGACGCGGACGACCGAACACCGGAGAGCTTTTGCGTGGCCGTCCGGATTGCTCTCACCGGCTATCAATGCTCGCATTCCCCTGGAAACATTGATGGACTTCCTGTACCCCTTGAAGCGCTTCTATTTCATACACGTTGGATGTGTGATTATTTATGTCAATGGCTTGTCAGCACATAGCAGGTACAACCCGTTCTTGTCAAGAAAGGACCCTGTGGTACTCTTTAGTGCCACAATCCTTATAAAAGGAGCGAAAGCTTCTTACTTTTTAGTAAAACCTATCAAACCTTTCACTTTTCAAGGTTTTGCTCAAAAGAACAAGTACTTCCCCTTATGATTTTTCAAAACCTCAATCATTTATATCACTAGTAGAGGGGGAGCATTTGAATTAGAACTTTGTTCACAAATTGTTCACAGTGGTCATCTTCCCATAAAACTCAAAATGGTCATATTTATTCTCAAACATTTCGTCAAAATAACATTTATATGCCATTTTTGAGGGGAGAAAATTTATGTGATAAGAAATATGTTGTGTCAAATGAATCTTTGTACTATAGACTTAACCAACTAATTGACGAGATCTTAAGCGTTAGTAACTCGAAAAGACTTGTCCGGACGGGTAATAATTTCAAGCTAGTTCGCTAGTGATGTAAACGTGTCTCGCAAAGGACTTGTCCGAGTAGAATGTATCATTCGAGAAACTCTTGGTAGACATGATCTTTGACGGTTTGACAACCTTTCGAGGTTTGTCCACACCTTCAAGATAGTTATTAGAGCTAGTTGTCACCTAAAAGCTGACACTGTAACTCTTTAACTATACAACGTAACCGTGTCTCATGGGATTGTCTATCTTGAGTAGACCAATTCAAAGTGCGCCATCTCTCACCGTCATGCCGATTTCTGTCTTAACTAATAAGCGTGTAAAGGGAGTATTTGCTAAAGATAAAACTCTCACAGTGGTACAAAATGTTTTTCATTCACAAACACTACTAGAGATTTTCTTGAAAATGGTTTTATGGCAATGGAGTTATAAGGTGATTAAGGTTAGGAATAACTGATCCTATGATCATGAGGGAGGGATCTACCCAAGGACACTACCAATAGTTAGAATTAGAAGTCCTTAGGTATGATTGTAAAAAGGAGAAAATGAGAATTGGAGAAAGAAGGATTTGAAGAATTAAAAAGAAATGTAAAGAAAAGGGTGAAAAAAAATAGCCCTCCAAATTATTCAACTTAGAGGGAACGGGTTCAATTCATATACTCTTGATTGTCACTTGATGACGGGTATTGAAATTAAAAGTCGTCATGGACCCAGTGACGCATGTACTAAACCTTCTTAGCTACTCAAGTTTCTCTCAACAGAAGCTTGTTTCATTCTCAGGGGAACCCTACATAATCTATCGGCTTTCTCTTAGAGATTGCGATATTGAAGAAGGAGACCTCTCCCTAGTCTCCGCCAGGAAAACCAAAGCACTATTGAGTCTAGAGCCACGAGATTCATCAAAAGATCTCTTAGGTACACTTGACATTTCATCACTTGCTGTTCAACAATAAGAACATCAATGGTACGTTATCGAGTCCTTCACAGATCTTGGCAATCGTAGAACATTTATGAGAGGTTCACAATTGTGATCCTCGGTGATTGAATGGAAACTCCTGCCGGGGTCAACATCAACGTACCGACGGGGTCACCGGTAACTCCCGTGGATTACGCTTAGTGTGTCTCAAGCGGTCTACGATGCGTGGGGTGATGCTTGGTGTACCTCAGCGACTCATCTGAACCGTAGATGTACTTTGGTACATCGCGTTATCTCACTTGTGGGACTCCGGTTCAGGAACGGCCTTTGTGAGAATTAGAGTTGTGTTTTCACACTATGCTGTTAACACTCTCGAAGTTCAAACTTGTAAGTGCCAAAATTCGCTTATTACTAACCTTTCTTATGTTTTCTTCTTATGGAAGCTATGGAGCGGACTGATCGTGGTGATTCTTCACATGCTCATGCCAACATCACACTAATGGAAGTTTTCTCTAAAAGCAACACAAAAGTCAGAACGATTCTTCGTCAAACCAAAGAATCTACAAAGTTAAAGACTTAAAGAACTTCATCAGTACTGAAATCCAACGTTAAAGAGCGTGTGATCATGTTGAAGAATGACGTGAGACAACGAGCGGCGAAAGCGCACTGAGGCGGAGACTTGATGCATACATCAACAACATACTATCACTTTCATCACAAAAGAACAAAGAACAAAGATTAAGATGACGTCAAAGCCGAACTGTTTAAAGAAAACAATTTCTCTACACTGGGGAGATTGTTCAAATCAAGGCAATTCTTCTCATAAGAAAGAAGAATGTCAGAAGACGTCAAAGCTACTACTACATCAGCACCTTAACCGTTCATATTCATTCATCACCAACACTTAGGGGGAGATTGTTGGAATCACTTCTAAACCTATATCAAGTGTTAGTGATTCATATGTAATAGTTAGCTTATTATGGCCTTTATGTTAGTAATTAGTCTTAGGCTTATGTAGAAGGCCCATAAGCCTAGGCCTAGTCCAATAAGGAAAAGGATGGGAACTAGGAGTGTTGCCCTAGCTTCCCTCCTATAAATACCTTGTAATAACCCTCACTTGAGGGTTGGTTGTTCAATTCATTCTCTTTCACATGTGCTACGCCTAACCTTTCTATAGTTTTCTACGCATAGTGTTTGTGTGAGTTGTTCAACCGATCTCTTATCCTCTATACTTTTTCTATCGATGCTTGTGTTTTAAACTTAGTGACCTAACATTAAGCTTCAACTGCTTAATCTGTGTTGCCTGTTCTTCAAAAGATTTCTTCAATCTAGTCAATTCTCTTGATAAAGCATAAGTGTTGAGAATTGTACCCTCAGGTGCCACATCTTCTTCTTCTCCTCCAGATTGTTGGTGTTCTTCTTGTTGAGAATCATGAGCAGAAACTTGTGGAGATGGTGGAGGTGAAACTGCAGTATCTTCTTGAACTTCAGCTCCTTGTGAAGCAGTACCTTGTGATGCAGTACCTTGAGAAGCAGTACCTTTCGTTGAAGCAGTACCTTCTCTGTCATTACTCTCTGCAGCCTCATCTCTTATTTCTTGAAAAACATCCATCATTGAAGTGGTTAATGGAGTGTTCCTTCTAGTAAAGAGATCACTTTTCCTAGCCATAAATGTGAAAATCTTGGCTGGTTGCACCACAACAGGTAGTAGACTTGTAGGCTTTGGTACATCAACAAGTTTCTTATTCAAGAACACTTGAATAAACCTTGGATACATCAACCATCTTGATCCATGAGAAATATGTGAGAGCATTCCATCTAAGATTAGCCTTGAAAAGTTGAAAATTCGATTTGTAGCCAATCCCACTATAGCAGATGCTATGTTAGAACCAAATTGCTCCCATGATGTACTTTTAGCACTAATACAATGAAGCAATACATGAACTAAATACTTCCAATGTGGACTAAATAAGGGTTTCTTGAAAGTTTGTTCAGTTAAGGACCCTTCATACCCAATGTCTCTGAATGTATCCCAAATCAATTGCTTATCAAAACGAACAGCTCCTTCTTCATCATCAAACAATAAATCTTCACGAATTGAAGCTTCAGAAACCTTCACTATCCTCCCAGAAACTTTACCTTGAATATACGAATCATCATTTTCCATATGAGCCCTAGCAGTTGCCCAAAACTGTTGAATCCATGGCTCAATTATATCTAGTTCCACTAAAAGCGCATAACTAATTGGAGATCCAGTGAGAAAATCAATGATATCATGAAAGATGACATTAGCTTCAGTTTTCTCTAAATTCGCCACCATGTTGTGTTTCGAAACTGTATTGCGATTTGCCATTGATGATTTTTTTACTAAGAAAGCGGGTGAGTGAATAATATAGGTGAAAGAGAGAGAAATATGGAAAAGATTATAAGATATAAATATGAGAGGGAAATTCGGAGAGTAGTTATTTATAGGTGAGATTTAAAAAAATCACAGCCCTTAATAACAAAGTTACCGTTAGTGAAGTTTACCCCTCAATATTACCATTGGAACAGTACTTTGATAAGACAAACAGTTCTTTCCACGTGTGCAGTGTTTTCCAAAGCAGTACTTTCATATAACCAAAAAGTAGTACTTTCCCATTCTCCTCTTTACAATAGCAAACACTTCAAATGAACATAAATTGCCTCCCTTCAAGCAATGCATAGGACTATACTTAAACTAAATAGTCCTCCCCTCAAATGTAGCTCAGTAATTAATCATTCCAATGCTTACCACCAAGTGATTGAATCTTGAAACATCAAAGCCTTTGGTGAGTAAATCAGCTACATTATCATCCGTGTGAACCTTGATAACATTAATGAGCCTGTGCTCATAACAATCTCTGATGAAATGATGCCTAATCTGAATGTGCTTTGTTTTGGAGTGATAAACTGGATTCTTCACAATGAAAAATGTACTCTCATTATCAATGTTGATAGGAGTATTCTTGAATTTGAACCCATAGTCCAAGAGTTGATTCTGCATCCGCAAAACTTGTCCACAACAGCTTACAGCAGCCACATATTCTGCTTCAGTAGAGGATGTTGTTGCAATTGTCTGTTTCTTACATTGCCATAAGACTAATCTTCTTCCAAGATATTGGCATCCTCCAGTGGTTGATCTTCTATCATAGTTATCACCTGCATAATCACTATCTGAAAAAGATTCTAAGTGAAAAGGTGAATCCTTTGGATACCACAACCCCAACTTAGGTTGTTGTTTCAAATAACTAAAAATCCGTTTCACTGCATTCATATGGGAGACCTTAGGTGTGACTTGATATCTTGCACATAGACAAACAGCAAACATAATATCAGGCCTAGATGCAGTGAGGTACATAAGACATCCAATCATGGATCTCTACAACTTGACTTCAACAGGTTGTCCATCTTCATCCTTGCCCAAAGAGTTGATAGATTTAATAGGTGTAGTAACTGGCTTCATAGCATCAAAATTGAATTTCTTAAGTATGTCAGATACATACTTGTCTTGACTTATGAAAATTCCCTCCTTTGACTGCTTAACTTGAAGTCCCAAAAAGAAAGTTAACTCACCCACTGAACTCATTTGAAATTCATTTTGCATCAGCTTCTCAAACTCCTTGACCATAGATTGTTTTGTAGCTCCAAATATGATATCATCAACATATACTTGAACCAACATGATATCCTTCTTGTCTCTCTTGATAAACAAAGTCTTGTCAATAGCTCCCCTTCTGTATCCATGTTGCAATAAGAAAGTAGATAGCCTCTCATACCAAGCTCTAGGTGCTTCGTGAAGGCCATAAAGAGCCTTAACCACCTTGTAGACTTTGTTTGGATGTGTAGGATCTTCAAAACCAGGAGGTTGTTTAACATACACCTCCTCTGTGATCTTGCCATATAAAAAGGCACTCTTGACATCCATCTGATAAACCTGAAATCCCATATATGATACAAAAGCAAGGAATATTCTAATGGCTTCTATCCTTGCTACAGGAGCAAATACTTCATCATAATCTACTCCTTCTTCTTGTCTGTAGCCTTGAGCTACTAACCTTGCCTTGTTCTTGATGACGTTCCCTCTTTCATCTCTCTTGACTCTGAACACCCATCTTGTACCAATTACTTTCTTGCCATCTGGTAGATCACACAGTACCCAAACTTCTTGAAGTTTGAATTGAAGAAGTTCTTATTGCATAGCTTCAACCCAACTCTCTTTAGTTAATGCTTGAGCAATATTCTTGGGTTCTTCTTGAGAGATAAAACAAGTAAACAGGCATGTTTGGTGGTCCTTATGATTTAACCTGTTTTGTTTATAAACAAAGCTAAGCAAAGCATTATGTGGTGTAGAGAATCCTTTAGCTTTTGTTCTTGTCATCACTCCAGAAGTAGAAGGTCCAATGATTTGATAAGTAGGATGATTCTTATGAATTCTTAATATAAGAGTCTGTAGAACTTCATAATTATCACCCAAATTAGTGAAATCAGCATCTTCATTGGAATCTGAGAAAATACCTTCATTATCATACTCATCATCAGTATCTTCTAAGCCAGGCATGGTAGGATCATCCAAATGATCCAAAGTGCTATCAATAGGTGCAGCAGTACTTTGATCGAAAGTATCACATCTAATACCTCTAACCTTGAGTCTCAATTGGTTTTCAAGTGCTATTATAAGATTATGAATAGCATCAAAAGTATCATCTTTAAATCCCAAGAAAAATACCCAACTGAATCTACTGCAATCATCTGTCACAACCAAGCAGTACTTTTTCTTGTTTAGACTTGCAACAGAGACAGGTCCAAACAAATCCATGTGTAACAGCTCCAAAGGTTTTCTAATAGTTCTTTCCTCAAGCTTCTTGCATGAAGCTTTGTGTTGTTTACCCTTCTTGCACGCCAAACATGAGTGATCATTCTTGTAAGTCTTTGAAGGTAAACCTCTAACTAAATTTCCTTTGACAAATTTGTTGATATTCTTGAAATTTACATGGCCCAATCTTCTATGCCACTGATGTGCTTCTTCAGATATTGCTTTTGCCACTAAACATGTGGCTCTCCCAGAAGAGTGAAGACTCTTCATATCCAAACTATACACAACATTGGTTCTTGGTACTCTAAGGACTACCAAGTGATCATCAACAAGCTTGAATTCAGGGGAAAGGATGAGACATTCTGTGTCAGTGAGTAACACAGGGTGCTTTTTATCACAGCTTTGAGAGACTGACAAAAGGTTGAACTTGAGCTCCTTCACATATCTAACATTCTCAAAATCTGTACGCCCTGCTTTGATGGTTCCTTTTCCAGTGATTCTTCCTCTATTAGGATCATTCCCAAATGCAACTCTTCCTCCACAATAAGATCTAAAATCGTGACGAATCTCCTTGTCTCTGTCATGCTTCCAGAGCAACCACTATCCACAATTAGATGATCTTTAAGCTCCTCTTCTGGGTTGCCCTGCACAAAGATAAAAGAGTTAGTGTCTTTTTGGAACCCAAGCCATTACTGACTTGTGTTCCCCTTGTGGAGTAACAAACTCAAATTCCTTGAGTATGTATCCTTCACAGTTTTTGTAGACAGAATCAAGCATTATCTTTTGTTTTAAAACTTGTGGTGGACTTTCAGCAAAACTTTCTTTTTCAACAAAAATCTCCTTTTCTTTTTCCACAAAATCATCTTTATCAAAAATCTTTGTGTCACCAGTACTTGTTGAAAGTACTGTTTGTTCCTCATCAGTACTTTCTTTCTTAACCCATTTAGTTTTAACTTCTGGTGTAGAGTCCCTTAATCTAGCTACTCTTTTGTATTTGTAACGCCTTCTAGATTGATAATAATTTGATCTCCTAGGCTTTCCATTCCAAAAAGTGTTTACAGTACCTTGATTGTTTGAAAATCTAGCAGTACTTTGAGAAGGTACTGCTTGAGGTCTTTGAAAAGTATTTGAAGGTACTGGTGGTTTGGAAAAAGGTCTTCCCTGGTGAGGGTACCTATAGTCTTGTGAAAAGTCGCTATGGTTAACCCTATGTGAATGATTCCAGACTGGTTTATTCTCTCTAGGGCTATGGTTGGTAGTTCTATTCTTTGGGAATTTGCTTAGGTACTCTGAGTGAAAGTCACAGTGCTTAATCAGATGATCAGGACTATAACAAACAAAACACAATTTTTGACCCAAACTCCCAAAATTGCTTCTTCTATGTTTATGACCAAAACTACTCTGTCTTCTAGGTGAATGATTAAAACTGTTTTGACCAAAGTTATCCTAAAAAGGTTTAGCAGTATTTTGAAAAGATTTTCCTAAAGGTACTGCTGAACATGTAGCAGTACTTTGAGTTGAAGGTACTGCTTGAATTTTAACATCATTATCCTTAAGGTTTTCAACTGTTTCTTTTGGGGTTTCAGACCTAGATTGACCAATAAGCTTTTTCCTAAACTCTAGATTGTCTACTCCAAAACGAGAAACATCAGGCCTAAGGGGTTGAAAACTTCCAGTGGGATGAGGGACTGCATGATAACCATTATCTTTCTTAAACTCAGGAGATGTTTCACTTACTGATTCCTCATTACTAGATGTGTCTACATAATTAATGAGTTCATCATCACTAGTGGTTATATCCTCAAAATCAAGGTCATCCTTATCACTAGATGGGTTTTCTTCTATGTTATTAAAGTCCATACCAAAACCTAGGCCAGTTCTAATGTAAGATCTTCTCTGTTTTTGAACATAAGAAATATGAGAAAGACCAGATTCTTTCCAGGCATCAAACTTTGCTAACATGTCATCTCTTTCCTTAGTAAGCTTCTCAATTTCAGAGATTTTACAATTTAACTTCCATTCACTTAATTTTAACTGATAATCCTGTTGTTCATACTTTTCTGCCCAAGCCATTTCATTATTTTCATGTGTTAGGATTTTGGCTTCCATTGACTCTAAGGTTATTTGATAACCAACTACCTCAGACCTAGCCCATATACAGTTATCTCTTTCAGTCACATAACTATTAAGTACTTTTTGATAAAATTCATGACACTTAGAACATACCTCAGAGATAGGGGTGAACTTGGTGAAGTAGCCATCATAGCAAGTAGAACAGGATAATCTTCACTCTCCATGCTCCAATCAAAGCTTCCTAGACCATCTGTGGATTCCAAAGCAGCATGTCCAGGTTCCTCATCAAAAGCTGTGCTCCAATCAAACTCCTCCACTGATTCCTCCACAGCTACCATACAATAGGTTACTAGTTCATCATCAAACTCAGCACTCCAGTCAGCCTCTGATAAATTCTCTTGAGCAACCAAAGCTTTTGTTTCAGTAATAGGAATTTCTTTTAGCTCTAGATTTGGTTTCTCAGTCATCCTGTTTGCTTGATATTTAGCAAACCTACATTCCCTTGCAAAATGTCCAGTCTTTTGACAATTGAAGCATTCAATTTTGGATTTGTCAAAAGTGATTCCCTGTTTTGGTTTGAAGTCAATGCTTTTTCATGTCTTCTTCATATACTTCTTGATCCTTGCAAAGGATCATAGCAACTAGCCACCTGATATCAATTTCTTCAAGAGCATCTTCTTCAATCTATGAGAAATCTTCTTCATAAGTGACAGGTAAAGTAGCTTGCTGTGCAAAGAAAGAGCATACGACTTCATCTGAGTGGATGGTATTTGTTGGTGTGGCTTGCTGAGCAAAGGTGGGGGTAGAGTATGCAACAGTACTTTGAGCAACAATACTTTGAGTAGGAGAAGCAGTACTTTTAGTGGAAGTGCTGCCTCTCTTTTTAGATGACAAAAAGGCTATACTGTGAGACTTTGAATTTGTTTGGCCATTCATCTCATGCTCACACACCTTCAGATGATTGTAGAGATCATCAAAGTCCATGACATCCAAACCAGGTTGTCCTCTTATCATAGTAGCAATCACATGCCATGAAGATGGCAAACTCCTTAAGAACTTCAGATTTGCATCTTCAACTGAAACCTCTACTTTGTATAACTCCAGCATACTGAGAAGATTTTGGAATCTGTCATAGGCAGCATCAAGGCCTTCTCTTTCTCCAACAGTGAATGTTTCAAACTGTGAAACTCGTAATTTCAGGTCATTTTACAAACTTTAAAAGTTTCACTATTTCATCATTTATCGTAAACTACGTTTACGAGTATCAAATTCGCATAACCTAAATGGTTTAGCTGCGAATTCATGAACATTTCATCGAGGACATTTCATATAGACTAGGTTTAGTCTACATATCATTAGCATCGTTATCATCATTTCAGTTCATGCATGGATTTGCATTTTTCATTAAACGAATATTTTCCTATTAAATAAACGCTATCGCATAATCATTTATTTTGAACATTTGATCCGACACATCCCAAAAATTATTCTGATATATTTTTATACTCATATTTAGATTATAAAAATAATATTATTAGTTTACCCGGTGTTTTAAATTTAATTTGTATATAAATTGTTATATTAATATAATTACGACGGTTTTCGTAAATACTACTCGATAATAATTATTTCACTAAATTTTTGTAAGAAATGTATTTTTATAATTTTTATGACCTTGATATATTCTATTTTGTTCCGTTAAAATTTATTTTTAGCTAACGCTACCCTAAATACTTAATTATATGTACAAGTTACCAACTATACTTAAACAATTACACATATATTAATACACTTATACATTTAGTTAATCAAAATACAATAAACTTTGCTTTGTTTTATGTGTGTCGACATATATGGATGACACAACAATTTTGGGGTACAAAATATCAACATGATACAATAATATTTTCTTATTTTTATTATAATCCAAACATAACACATACTAGCATCATTTTTCTAAGGTGAAAAAGCAAATATCACTCTTCCATCTCTTTGTGAAAACCGGCCAAGGAGAAACATAAGAAGAAACCAAGATTTTTCAAGGATCAAGCTAAAATATAAACACTAGCATACTCTTAATTAAGGTTTTGAAATAAAAACCTTGGGTGTTTAGGATTAAACCTTTGTTCACTAACCTCATCAAGTTAACTAGTAAGCATCTCATATTCATTTTCATCTTTCATATTTATTTTATGATCATTTTATCATATTTAAGGAAAACATGCAAGTCATATGATGTTTATACCACTTTTTAATGTTTTTAAGTGTTTATATATATATATTTCATCCTATAATTACTCCTTGAAATATATCACTTTTGGTGATGTCTAGGAACCCATGACACCCTAAGAAGGTGTATGGTAGGATTAGAATAGATTCGGCGTTGGTTTGAATTGGTTAGAATAGGTTTTGCGCGAGAAAAACTCATTTCGATAAGTTTAATTAAGGGTCTGTCCATATTTTTGAAATCTGGAATTTTCGACAGTAGATAAAAAATTTTGGCCTAGATATTTAGAAAATATACTTTAAAACGAAAACGTGGCCGCTTGAACGGGTTAAAACGGAGTTATAACGAAGAAGATATGAATTTTTGAAGTTTGACGACGAAAAATATTTGTTTCAGAAAATTCAGCATGTAATCTCGACTTTTTACGAGTCAAAAATGAGTCTTAAGCGTTATAAAATGTGTCGACTTAAAAAAAATTTATTAGTATATATTATTACGATTCCGAGGACATATAAAACGTAGAAACGGACTTGTAACGATTAAATTACACGCGATTTAACAAAGTTGCCGTAACTTTATTATATAAGAAAAACTAATATATTTCTATTAGACAAATATTACGGCCACAAGGGACCATGTTGAGGGTTGTTTTTAACATTGACGTAGTACTTTTTATAACATGATGTCTTCTAGTAAAAGTAAGTTCGCCAAGCATATTTTCCAAAATGTCAGACCGTTTGTCAAGCGGAGTTGTAATGAATAAAATACGGTCACATAAACTTTGCCGAAAACCACCCTTAAACAATATTTTGGATACAAGTACCATACTTTACCTATATTTTTCTCCATGATCGAGACCTCTAGGACAAAAACTTAAATGCTAAAACTTTGAGATAATGATACAAGCTTCCCAAAACCGTTGAGTTCCTTTCCTAACACTCGACGTGCACCATTTTACGACTAGCTTTTCAAGGCCGTTTTGTCACTTTCATGAAATTTCAACGACATTATTTTACGACGAAAAGTTATAATTTCATAATAAATCATTAAATGACTATCGTAAGATATCATTTCAACGTAAATACTTGTAAAGTATTTTATATCATGACGAGATGTCATAAACATATATTTCGACGATAAATTCTATTTTCAAAAGCGTACAAGTGGTATAGATTACATGTGGATTTGCATGCACGACATTGTTTCATGATTTACATTAGAACATATCATTCATAATAGGTCACGGTCAGAGGTTGCGCCTCATTTCAGTATTGCCATTACATCATCATTATCATCGCAACAGGTGAGTTTTCATAGCCCCGATTTATTCAAGTTTTTATTTTATTTCAAACCTACGGGGGAGAATACATTGCACATCATTTTTATTACGATACCAAGTATATCAAATTCATTACATTGCTTAAGTTACCTCATTGCCAGTTAAATGTCCCCATTTCATAATCATGAACCGTTAATTTCATAGAAGCGAGGGTGAGTGGATAGATCTATCGAGGGTGACTCCTCCATCCGGGTTGGTGGATTCCAACTGGACGGATGCATTTCATTTCATTATCATTATTTGAGTTGTTTGGCAAAACACTCTGTTGGGGCGAACATCAGTCAAGCTTCGGTTTCATGTGCTTAAGCAATTGTATCATTTTTGTGACATCATTGTCATACATAACTTATACTTGTGGTAGTCATATTAAACATATACATAAACTCTATGAACTCACTCAACCTTTGTGTTGAGACTTTTAGCAATGTATTTTCAGGTAACTAAGGCATTCACTTCATGGTTGCATGTGGACATATCATAGAGTCACGATGACGACGCGTCTCACATGGGATTTATACACTTTAAAAACATCGTTTGACTTGTACCAAACTTATTTTTCCGCACATGTTGATTTTCGTTTGGGACCTATACTTTGTAAACTCTGAATATTTTATTAAATCAAACGATGTATTTTCCAAACGACACTTTAGGTCGTTCAATATAACTGTGATTGTGATGCTATGACAGTTAACCCCCAGGAATTCCATTCCGCTGCAAAACAGGTAATTTGGGGGTGTGACAGATTGGCATCAGAGCTTCGGTTATAGAGAACTAGGTTGCATCATTGACCCTAGACTATAACTACATCATCATAGCATCTCATCATTTCATCGTAAGTGCATAGTCACTATACATGCGGTTTCATACGCACATTTTGCGAGTTATTTACTTTCATTTCAAATCGATTGTCACATAGATGCCTTCAAATACCCATCCCATCACTTTGACATGGAGAATGCCCTGTCATTCCCTATCACAATTTTAACATCAGTTGACTCAACACCGATATCATCATATGATGAGACTGAACCCTTTTAGGAGGACGAAGTTGCACCTACACCATCGCGATCACTATTGATTCACCGTAGGATCAGGACAATTTTTATCATTCCGTTGGGACAGATTATACCATTTGGTAGAACTTATAGGTTTAGTCCTAATGAACCTATTTTCTTAACTCACCACAAGGATTTTCATTATCATCATGGTCATCATTTTCATCATCATTGTCATCTAGAGTACCATCCATGCCATCACGTCTCATAGACACTACTCATACACCTGACTTGCAGCTTGGGAAGCGTGCATGATTTGACACACCATTATCATTTATCACTAAGACTATAGACACTACACCATCTCATAGGTTTGAGGACTGTGAGATTTTTAGGGCTATTGCTGCTAGACCGCCTACTACTCCTACACTTGAAACACGATTTGACCATCAACAGGAACAGATAATAGGTACCTTTCAATCTTATGTAATCTTTATCCCTTATTAACTCCACGATAATCACAACCTTTGTTCATTTCATTCCTATTCCAATTGCCCAATTTACAATCTTTTCGCGACAATACATCACTATCTTACTAGGGGTTAGGCCAACTTTATTCTTGACCAATTAAGAGACTAATACCATTTTATGAGGTTCTCCCATGTATCCTACATCATTCAACAAATTATATTTCAAGTTACTTTGCTACTACTTCATAACATTATTTCACTTAATTTTATTTCAAGCTATTCTACACCATCTTAGAAACATTGTTTCATAAAGTTTTAAAACAAGTTGTTTCGTTACCACCCTATCAATTGGCTTTCAGTCATTTTATCAACTATTTAATACCATCATGCGAAACGATTTTTATGTTACTCTGAAAAATTATTGAGCCATTATCTTACAAAACAAAACGTTGAATACCATCTAAAACTTCGGAGGAACATAATATCATTTCAACAAAACCAAGCATCACATCATTTGTCCTCGATTATACATGGCCTGATCACCTATGTATAATTTAGGAAGAATTATGTCATGAAAAAAAAATCTTCACTCAAAAGTAAAGCTTTGTAATCAGATAAATTGTTCATAAACATTTCTTTTTGTTAACACTCTATAGAAGCCTACGCCATTCATCCCTCACTCAGCCGATAAGTTAGAATTTGACGAGTGACCTTTTTAGGAAAGGCTTCCTATACCATCTGTGAGGAGGATTCCTCGATACAAGAAAACAATGAAAGCATTCTAGGACTACCAACAAGGACTAGAAGTAAGTAGCGAGATCTTTCAAAACTTAATAAAAATCTTAAGACATCACGAGACATTCCGAAACACTATTTTGGACTAGAAGCCAAATTATATCATTTCAAAAGTACTAGCTAGACCGAGTTACAAGATTTAGTACGAAGCGAATACCCACTAAGCAACATCATAGGGATAAACCAAGTCTTCTAACTGAGACTGCAGAACATTCCATTAAACATGGCTTCAACAATATGTGAACTTCCCTACAATGAGTTTTCCTTAAAGGAAAATTTGGTTAAATTTAGGTTATCGATATTAACTTTCCCTAAGGCATTGTGTTCTCTAGAAATTACGGATAACCTCACTTTCATATCAAGAGATGCAACATGTTTGAACATATTGGACAAACAATGACTCCCCATCTACAAGTGAAATTAGAACAAACATTCTTCGACATAGTATAAGCTGATATCTATGTTTATGCTAGCATGATAACAATCTAAGTGATGAAATAATTTTAGAAGCATTCAATATCGGGACAGATCTTGCAAATCAATCACTACACCACATCACTAAAATATTTAAGGTTTTGTGACTTTACAACATAGAGCATGGAAACACTTCGATAATCAAACAATAAACATTTTAGTCATGGAGACTAAGCACCTTAGGCAAGTAATGACATTCGATAGAACTAGAAACACGAGGAATCACAACTGTTATCCATAATCTATTCTTTTCAATAAGGTCCTTTTCGACAGACTTAACATTTTGAAGTATGGCATGAGTCACGTGGTATCAATTCCAGTTGTACCTATTATAAGCTATTCGATTCACCCTAGACTTCTCATAATCATTTCACTCTTCCCATGGGCTAATGAATCCTTTGTCTAAAAAGTTCTTGCAACTGATTAGACAACTCTTGCATTTCTGATGGTGCTAGACGGTAAGGCGCTCGTGCAACTGGTGCATCTCCGGGCACTAAGTCAATATGAAATTCTACTTGACGTGCCGGTGGAAGTCCTGGCAAGTCTTCGGGAAAGACTTCAGGAAATTCTCGGACAATTGGTGCATCCTCAAGTCGTTTCTCTTCCGACTTCTTCTCGGTTATATGTGCTAAGAAAGCATAACAACCTTTTTTTATGTACTTCTCCGTCTTGATGCATGATATAATACTGAGTCTAGTTCCACTTCGTTCCCCACGAATGATCAAAGTTTCAGCGTTGTAAGGAAGATGAACAACTTTTTCATCACAAAAGATTCTTGCACAATGTTTGGATAACCAATCCATGCCGATGATGACGTCGAAACTACCAAGTTCTACGGGCATAAGGTCTATATTGAAGGGATGATTTAGAAAATTGAGTGTACAACCACGGACAATGGTGTCGGTGCTAATTAAGTTATCATTAGCTAATTAAATGTTGTATGATGTGTCTAATGTGGTTGGTTTGATATTGAGTAAAGGTGCAAATATAGTGGACACAAAACTTTTATCGGCTCCCGAATCAAATAAAACTGATGCATAACGATTATTGACAAGGAACGTAACCGTGACAACATTCGGGTCCTCCCTAGCTTCTCCACCTCCCATAACATAGGCTCTAGTATCTACTCAAAGATTGACTTAAGGTCAGGTTACCATCAACTTAGAGTTCGGGAGGAGGATATCCCAAAAACGGCGTTTAGAACACGTTATGGATATTATGAATTTCAAGTAATGCCGTTCGGATTAACTAATGCACCTGCAGTATTCATGGATCTCATGAATAGGGTATGCAAACCGTATTTGGACAAGTTTGTTATAGTATTCATCGACGACATATTGATTTACTCAAAGAGCAAAGAAGAGCACGAAGGGCATTTAAGAACGATTTTAGGACTACTCAAGAATGAGAAGTTGTATGCCAAATTTTCGAAGTGTGATTTTTGGAACCGTAAAGTACAATTTCTTGGTCATGTCATTGATAGTCAAGGACTACAAGTTGATCCTACAAAGATTGAAGCCATAAAAGATTGGGCTACTCCAACAAATCCTACGGAAATCCGACAATTTCTAGGACTCGCCGGGTATTACCGAAGATTCATCGAAGGGTTTTCAAAGATAGCTAAAGCTTTGACCAAGTTGACACAGAAAAACAAGAAGTACGAATGGGGAAAGAAACAAGAAGCTGCTTTTCAGTTGTTGAAGCAAAAGCTTTGCAGTGCGCCAATTTTGGCACTACCCGAAGGAATTAAGAACTTCGTTGTATACTGCGATGCTTCACATAAAGGGCTTGGAGCTGTATTAATGCAAAACGAGAAGGTGATAGCTTATGCTTCTCGACAACTTAAGGTTCATGAGAAGAATTACACCACTCATGGTCTCGAGTTGGGGGCCGTAGTTTTTGCACTCAAGATTTGGAGACACTACCTTTACGGTACAAAGTGCACAGTGTTTACGGACCACAAGAGTTTACAATATGTTCTTGATCAGAAGGAACTTAACATGAGGCAACGTCGTTGGTTGGAATTACTCAGCGATTATGATTATGAAATCAAGTATCATCCGGGAAAAGCCAATGTTGTGGCTGATGCTCTTAGCCGGAAAGAAAGACCCAAACCTTTAAGAGTCCGATCATTAGGAATGACGATCAGTTCACCTTTACCATCAAAAATACTCGAGGCACAAATCGAGGCACTCAAGGAGGAAAACCGACCAAGTAAAAAGCTTTATGGTATGCCCGAAAATGCAAATGGCTTTGTAAAGAGAGCAGATGGAGTATTATGCTTCAAGGATAGAATGTGGGTACCATTTTATGGCGGGATACGAGAATTGATTATGCATGAGTTGCATAAGTCAAAGTATTCTATTCACCCAGGTTCTGATAAGATGTATCAGGATCTCAAGAAACTTTATTGGTGGCCGGACATGAAAGCGGAAATTGCCACGTACGTTAGCAAATGCCTTACTTGCTCTAAGGTAAAAGTCGAATATCAGAAACCTTCAGGGTTACTCCAACAACCAAAAATTCCCCAATGGAAATGGGAACGCATTACGATGGACTTTGTCACGAAACTTCCTAAGACATCGGGAGGTTACGACGCTATATGGGTAATCGTCGATCGTCTTACCAAATCAGCCCATTTCATACCAATTTGAGAGACTTATTCCATGGAACAACTTACTAGACTTTATGTCAAGGAAATAGTCTCAAGGCACGGTGCACCAATTTCCATCATTTCCGACAGAGATAGTCGATTCACTTCAAACTTCTGGAAATCATTACAAGATTCATTTGGAACCAAATTAGAGATGAGCACAGCATATCATCCACAAACCGATGGTCAAAGTGAAAGGACAATTCAAACATTAGAAGATATGCTGAGGACATGTGTGATTTCTAGAAATGATTAGGCAAATCATTCTTCATCGACAAGTTCTCTTACAACAATAGTCAACACATGAACATATTGACTACACCAATTGAGGCACTCTATGGTCGAGGTGTCAATCACTTATTCACGGGTCAAAACCAGGAAAGTCCAACTCACTAGTCAATGACTCATTCATGAAACAACAAAGTGATCGTACAAATCAAAAATCAGTTAAAAATAACAACATATAGCTAGATAAGCTACGTAGATATACGACGCAAAATATTGGAAGTATGTTCCATAAGTCGCAAACCATTAGAATTTCAAGTTGGCAACAGATTTATGTTCAACGTCCCGTCTTGGAAAGGCGCGGTACGATTCAGAAAACACTGGACGACCCGATGCGACCCAAATATCCTCACCTTTCACCGGTAACACCGTAGGACCCAACATGGACTGAATTCAGGGACTGAATTCCTTTTTGGTTGGGCGAATGTGACAACTCGTAATTTCAGGTCATTTTACAAACTTTAAAAGTTTCACTATTTCATCATTTATCGTAAACTACGTTTACGAGTATCAAATTCGCGTAACCTAAATGGTTTAGCTGCGAATTCATGAACATTTCATCGAGGACATTTCATATAGACTAGGTTTAGTCTACATATCATTAGCATCGTTATCATCATTTCAGTTCATGCATGGATTTGCATTTTTCATTAAACGAATATTTTCCTATTAAATAAACGCTATCGCATAATCATTTATTTTGAACATTTGATCCGACACATCCCAAAAATTATTCTGATATATTTTTATACTCATATTTAGATTATAAAAATAATATTATTAGTTTACCCGGTGTTTTAAATTTAATTTGTATATAAATTGTTATATTTATATAATTACGACGATTTTCGTAAATACTACTCGATAATAATTATTTCACTAAATTTTTGTAAGAAATGTATTTTTATAATTTTTATGACCTTGATATATTCTATTTTGTTCCGTTAAAATTTATTTTTAGCTAACGCTACCCTAAATACTTAATTATATGTACAAGTTACCAACTATACTTAAACAATTACACATATATTAATACACTTATACATTTAGTTAATCAAAATACAATAAACTTTGCTTTGTTTTATGTGTGTCGACATATATGGATGACACAACAATTTTGGGGTACAAAATATCAACATGATACAATAATATTTTCTTATTTTTATTATAAACCAAACATAACACATACTAGCATCATTTTTCTAAGGTGAAAAAGCAAATATCACTCTCCCATCTCTTTGTGAAAACCGTCCAAGGAGAAACATAAGAAGAAACCAAGATTTTTCAAGGATCAAGCTAAAATATACACACTAGCATACTCTTAATTAAGGTTTTGAAATAAAAACCTTGGGTGTTTAGGATTAAACCTTTGTTCACTAACCTCATCAAGTTAACTAGTAAGCATCTCATATTCATTTTCATCTTTCATATTTATTTTATGATCATTTTATCATATTTAAGGAAAACATGCAAGTCATATGATGTTTATACCACTTTTTAATGTTTTTAAGTGTTTATATATATATATTTCATCCTATAATTTCTCCTTGAAATATATCACTTTTGGTGATGTCTAGGAACCCATGACACCCTAAGAAGGTGTATGGTAGGATTAGAATAGATTCGGCGTTGGTTTGAATTGGTTAGAATAGGTTTTGCGCGAGAAAAACTCATTTCGATAAGTTTAATTAAGGGTCTGTCCATATTTTTGAAATCTGGAATTTTCGACAGTAGATAAAAAATTTTGGCCTAGATATTTAGAAAATATACTTTAAAACGAAAACGTGGCCGCTTGAACGGGTTAAAACAGAGTTATAACGAAGAAGATATGAATTTTTGAAGTTTGACGACGAAAAATATTTGTTTCAGAAAATTCAGCATGTAATCTCGACTTTTTACGAGTCAAAAATGAGTCTTAAGCGTTATAAAATGTGTCGACTTAAAAAAAATTTATTAGTATATATTATTACGATTCCGAGGACATATAAAACGTAGAAAACGGACTTGTAACGATTAAATTACACGCGATTTAACAAAGTTGCCGTAACTTTATTATATAAGAAAAACTAATATATTTCTATTAGACAAATATTACGGCCACAAGGGACCATGTTGAGGGTTGTTTTTAACATTGACGTAGTACTTTTTATAACATGATGTCTTCTAGTAAAAGTAAGTTCGCCAAGCATATTTTCCAAAATGTCTAACCGTTTGTCAAGCGGAGTTGTAATGAATAAAATACGGTCACATAAACTTTGCCGAAAACCACCCTTAAACAATATTTTGGATACAAGTACCATACTTTACCTATATTTTTCTCCATGATCGAGACCTCTAGGACAAAAACTTAAATGCTAAAACTTTGAGATAATGATACAAGCTTCCCAAAACCGTTGAGTTCCTTTCCTAACACTCGACGTGCACCATTTTACGACTAGCTTTTCAAGGCCGTTTTGTCACTTTCATGAAATTTCAACGACATTATTTTACTACGAAAAGTTATAATTTCATAATAAATCATTAAATGACTATCGTAAGATATCATTTCAACGTAAATACTTGTAAAGTATTTTATATCATGACGAGATGTCATAAACATATATTTCGACGATAAATTCTATTTTCAAAAGCGTACAAGTGGTATAGATTACATGTGGATTTGCATGCACGACATTGTTTCATGATTTACATTAGAACATATCATTCATAATAGGTCACGGTCAGAGGTTGCGCCTCATTTCAGTATTGCCATTACATCATCATTATCATTGCAACATGTGAGTTTTCATAGCCCCAATTTATTCAAGTTTTTATTTTATTTCAAACCTACGGGGGAGAATACATTGCACATCATTTTTATTACGATACCAAGTATATCAAATTCATTACATTGCTTAAGTTACCTCATTTCCAGTTAAATGTCCCCATTTCATAATCATGAACCGTTAATTTCATAGAAGCGAGGGTGAGTGGATAGATCTATCGAGGGTGACTCCTCCATCCGGGTTGGTGGATTCCAACCGGACGGATGCATTTCATTTCATTATCATTATTTGAGTTGTTTGGCAAAACACTCTGTTTGGGCGAACATCAGTCAAGCTTCGGTGTCATGTGCTTAAGCAATTGTATCATTTTTGTGACATCATTGTCATACATAACTTATACTTGTGGTAGTCATATTAAACATATACATAAACTCTATGAACTCACTCAACCTTTGTGTTGACACTTTTAGCAATGTATTTTCAGGTAACTAAGGCATTCACTTCATGGTTGAATGTGGACATATCATAGAGTCGCGATGACGACGCGTCTCACATGGGATTTATACACTTTAAAAACATCGTTTGACTTGTACCAAACTTATTTTTCCGCACATGTTGATTTTCGTTTGGGACCTATACTTTGTAAACTCTGAATATTTTATTAAATCAAACGATGTATTTTCCAAACGACACTTTCGGTCGTTCAATATAACTGTGATTGTGATGCTATGACAGTCAACCCCCAGGAATTCCATTCCGCTACAAAACAGGTAATTTGGGGGTGTGACACAAACTGCTGCTTCAACAGATTTCTGTGCATCTTCTTGAAAGCATCATTACCTCCAAACCTTGTCTTGAGAGCAGCCCAAAGTTTCTTTGCATCTTTAGCATCATGGAACTTGAGTAAATGACCATCTGGGATAGCAGACAACAAAGATATTGAGAGCCTTCTCTTGATTTCTTATTATTGTTGCTGGTAAGACTGCCTTAGGTGCTTTGGGTTTTCTGGGAACATCAATAGGTTCTGGAACGACTTCATTACCATTGACAATTACATTCCATAGTGCATGGTATGTAATTGCAATGTACTGCCTCATCTTCATGCTCTATAGGTCGTACTCTCCCTTCTTAATGATAGGTATCCTGAGTGAGGTGATGGATGGTGGTGGAACAGCTTAAGTCGACATCTTTAGGTTTTGTTAACTAGGTTTTAAGGTTTCTTCTTAGTCAGAGTTTCCACACAAGCTCTGATACCACTTGTTGGATCGATGTACTCTAACCAAACTAACTATATAGCTTGTTAAGGGTTTAACAACCTCGGATAAATCCTAAGTTATTAACAATGAAACATTGAGCAAACTCTATTAAGTATGCGGAATTTACTTAACAAAGCTAAGAAGAATATAACTTTAACTTTCAACGATTTTATTAATAAATTTGAATCTGCTTGTGATACAGATTCTTAAACAACTCTAAAACACTAATATCGAACTCTCTAAAACTCTAATAATGCACGTATTCTTATCTCTAAAAGTCGTATCTCTAATGCCAATCTAGGGGTCCTTTTATAGGCTTAAGGATAACCCTAGTCGGTTTACAATTTGTAACCTTGTACGACAAGTAATCTAAACAAAGAATATTCTAGAATAATAAAGCCTTCCATAAACGAATATAGCAGTTCTTTAGCTTTGCAGTACTTTGACTTCGACAGCAGTACTTTGACTTTTTCTTTAACAGTATTTGACTTCTTCCAGTACTTTGTCATTCTTCAGCACTTTCATATCCCAACAGTGGAGTTGCATGGTGGTGAGTGATGAACGGCCAAATGAAGAGAAAAAGGGAGTTTAAATTCCTTTGTGTGTATATAAATGAGGAAGAATGCATGTTGTGAGGTTTATATATGATTTGAGTAAAAATGACGAGTGTAACAACACTTGACATGTATTAGATGAAGTGTTAGTGAAGTGTTGGTATAAAGGGTTAGACATGTGGCATTTAGAGAAGATAAAAGAGAGTGTATTAGTTTAAGTTAGTGGGTAGATTATCCCTAAAATGTTTTAAGTCTAGATTGTAAACAAATAAATGTGTAAAACGTATTAATCGGGTAACGTAAAAATTAAAACTTATAAAAATAGTATAAGTTATCAAAATAAAAAACTTTGGTATTTTTGTAATGACATGAGTATATAAAATATGTTTATAAGCTAATTAAAATGTATGAAACATGTAGACCATACGTAGTCTAGGGTTGGTTTAAGTTTAAAATACTTAAAACGTAAGTGGGAACGCGTAAAACAGAAGTTATTTGAAAACATTGAATTTGAATGAAAATGATAGTTTAAATAATTTTGAGTAGACTAAAAAATATTCTAGTGTTATATAAAACGACTAGATGTGGTTCTTATTATGCACGAGATAACCTAACGGTTATACGTAAAGTTTAAAATTTACGCAATTTGGATAAAACGTTCAAATTTAATGGTAAAAGTTAACGTGAAATTTTCGATTGTTACAAAGAAACATAAAAAACATAAATCGATAATATGTTTAGTTAAAAAAAATTCATCTATTATCCATTTTTTAGATTTCTTAATGAACAACCAAACAATAACCTTTTGTCAAACCTTCAACCTAATTTCGGATTAACAACCACCTAATTGTGGATCTATGGTTGTGGCGATGGGAAGACCATATGTGTTATGCTGGCAGAGGGGTTAAAATGGTGGTGTCGGTTGGATGAAGGGGGAGACGGTTGGTTGAAGACATTTATGGGTAGTCGGATTTGGTAACGGGTCTCTCATGCTTCATCGATGGTGGTGGCTTCATCTTGATGAAATGTGGTGGATGTGACTTGTAATTTGGTTTTTGTGGGTAATAAAATAATGAATTTTTACAAAAGGAGTGAAGACTTGAGAGTTGATTATGATTTTACTAAATCATAACTTATGGTTTTCATTTAAAGTTTGCAATATAAATTATGTGACCGGGGATACCTTGTTTATGTGAATTAAAGGGACATGATTTCTTGTTTGTATGAATTAAGTTTAATTATGTAAAAGGGAATTGGGATTTTTTTTCCGAATATGGTTGTGGTGGTGATGATGTTTATATATATAAAGCTCGAGCTCGGGCTTGAACTCGATGTTGAAAAATTTAGTGCACTTGTGGGATTAGTTCGCACCTAGTTTTGGGTAAGGAGGTACGAAGTGTACACCCATGAGGTCCCTGAACACCCTGACTCAATAGTGGTTAGTACTGCTAGTGTATTGGTTACTACTTCTAGTGTAGTAACTGATGGTTCCTACTGGTAGTGTTCTGGTTCCTGCTGTTAGTGTAATGGTTCCTATTGGTAGTGTTGCACTGATTAATTTGTATCAGCTTTGACTCATTCAAATGGTTGTTATGACTGCTTTATGACCACGTTTAATTGGTCATGTAACCACTATTCCTATGATAATTGAGGCATATTATGGGTGATTAATTGGCCGTTAATTACTCATAAAGTCCATTGACTAGGTTTGAGTGTTCTCTACTATATATAGAGAATGTCATCATCAGCATGAAAATATAGAAAACTAGAAGAAACAAACAGATAGCTAAAACACTTATATGCGCAAGGGTTATTGATTACGCCTAATTCAATAAATAACATTTGGTCTTATCCCAAGTAGATATTCGTGTAAGCCAGGCATATGGTCGAATAGTTTACTTTGGAATGTGATAACACGATTCCAAGTGATATCCGGTAACCACCTAGTGGTATTGCATTGCTACTGATTATCTTACCCTGCTGTTGTCAAAGTAAACTATTTGTGATAATCATTGGTTGTTGCTGCAATGAAACACATGGCTTCAAACTTTGCCAAGCTCGATAAGTTTGAAGGGGTGGACTTCAGGAGATGGTAGAAGAAGATGCACTTCTTGCTTTCCAGCATGAGCGTGGTGTATGTGCTAACCACTCCTATTCCTGATGATGGGGATGATGCTACTGTGGAGCAAATCAAGAGAAGGATCAAATGGGAGAATGATGACTATATTTGCCGTGGCTTAATTCTCTATGGTATGTCTGATTCTCTATTTGACATTTATCAGAACTTTGAATCTTCCTTAGAACTATTGGATTCCTTGGATGCCAAATATATGGTTGAGGATGCATCAAGTAAGAAGTTCCTTGTAAGTAATTTCACAAATTACAAAATGACTGATTCAAGACCAGTTATGGAATAATACAATGAACTTCTTGGTATACTTGGAAGGTTTACACAACACAATATGCACATGGATGAGGCTATTTCAGTCTCTTGTGGCATTGATAAACTTCCTCCTGCTTGGAAAGATTTCAAGCATACCTTGAAACATAAAAAGGAGGAATTAACTCTGGTTGAGTTGGGCAGTCATCTGCGCATCGAGGAATCTCTCAGGGTGCAGGATAATGACAAGCCAAAGAGTAGCAATGCTACTGGTGCATCTGTTGTCCATATGGTGGAGCATAGCAACTCCACCAGGTACAATGACAACAAAGGCAAACGTAAACATCATGATAACATAAGGGCAGATCCTAACAAGAAGGCAACACCTACTTGTTTGAAATGTGGCAAAACTGGTCACATTAAAAGGGATTGCAAAAATGTTAAGGATGGTGGTAAATCCAATGGATCAAGCACTAATGGTTCAGGGAGTGGTGGTTCTACCAACTCACTGAAAGGTCAGAATATGTTTAATAAGTCTTTTCAGATTTATTATGTTGCATATGTATCTGAATCTTATTATGTGCAAGATGATGATGTTGCGTGGTGGGTTGACTCTAGTGCAACAGTTCATGTGTGTAAAGATAGAAGCTGGTTCAAGACTTATGAGTCATTGAATGATGGTTCTATTCTTCACATGGGAAATGAGTCAACAGCCTTGGTGCATGTGGTTGTGTAGATCTTAAGTTTAGTTCTGGAAAGATTGTAACTTTGTTTAATGTTATTCATATTCCTGATATAAGGAAAAACTTGGTTTCAAGTAGTGTTTTGAATGATCATGGATATAAACAAGTTATTGAATCTGATAAATTTTTTCTATCTAAGAATGGTGTGTTTATTGGTTTTGGGTATTTGTGTAATCAAATGTTCAGGCTTAATATTGTCACTAATAGTGTTAATTCAGCCTGTATGACCACCACTGACCTGACTGACTCTACCCTATGGCATGCTAAACTTGGCCATGTACACTATAAAAGGATGCAAGATATGTCTAAGGATCGGTTAATCCCAGCATTTGACATGGAAATTGAAAAGTGTAAAACTTGCATGTTGACCAAAATAACTAAGAAACCTTTTCAGGGTGTTAAACGTGAAACCAAACTCTTGGAGCTAATACACAGTTACATGTGTGATTTGCATGCCACTCCCTCTTTAGGGATTAAGAAGTACTTTGTGACATTTATTGATGACGCTTCTAGGTTTTGTTATGTCTATCTATTACATACTAAGGATGAAGCATTAGATAAATTCAAAGTATTTAAAACTGAAGTTGAATTACAACATGGGTGTTTGATTAAAAGATTAAGGACTGATAGGGGAGGTAAGTACATGGATACTATGTATTTTCAGTCTGTTGGTATAATCCATGAAATGACTGCTCCCTATACTCCTCAAAGAAAATGGCATTTCTGAAAAGAAAAATAGGGTGCTGAAGGAGATGGTTAATTCCATGTTGTCCTATTCAGGACTGAGTCAAGGGTTCTGGGGTGAAGCTATGTTAATAGCTTGCTATTTATTAAACAGGGTTCCCAACAAAAGGAACAAGGTTACCCCTTATGAACTCTGGACTAAAAGGAAACCCAACCTGAACTATCTCAAGGTTTGGGGTTGTAGGGGTGTTGTGAAACTCCCTTATCCAAAGCTTAAAACTTTGGGTGAAAGAGGCATTGATTGCATCTTTGTTGGATATGCTGAGCATTTTAAGGCTTTTAGGTTATATGTTATTGAACCTAATGAATATATGTTTCAATTAACTCCATAATTGAATCAAGGGATGCAGTGTTTGATGAGAATAGATTCTCATCAGTCCCTAGACCAAGTCAAAGGATTCCTAATGACATTGGTGTATCAGAGGTCCCTAATAAGGTCCCTGATGAGGTTGTGGTTCAACAACCTGAACCTATGCTCAGAAAAAGCAAAAGGGTCATGAATCCAAAGTCATTTGGACCTGAGTTTCAATTATACTTAATTGAAGGAACTAGGGATGAGGTCTCTGACCAATACTCTTATTGCTTCATTGTTAAGGATGATCCCAAGACATCTGAAGAAGCAATGAAGTCCCAGGATATTGCTTTCTAGAAAGAAGCAATCAATGATGAGATGGATTCCATCATGGGCAACAACACTTGAGTGTTGGTTGATCTAACATCTAGTTGCAAACCTTTGGGTTGCAAATGGATTTTCAAAAAGAAAATGAAGGTAGATGGAACTATTGAAAAGTTTAAGGCTAGACTAGTTGTTCAAGGCTTTAAACAAAAGTCAGGAATAGACTATTTTGATACTTATGCTCCTGTAGCTCGTATCAGTACCATAAGATTGCTGATTGCTTTGGCATCAATTCACAATCTGATTATTCATCAGATGGATGTGAAAACAGCTTTCTTAAATGGTGAATTGGGTGAGGAGGTTTATATGAACTAACCTCAGGGCTTCATCTTTCCTGGCAATGAAAACAAGGTGTGTAAACTGATTAAGTCTCTTTATGGACTAAAGCAAGCACCTAAGCAATGGCATCAAAAATTTGATGAACTGGTTTTGTCTAATGGTTATTTACTTAACCAGTCTGACAAATTTGTATATAGCAAATTTGATGAATCTGGTAAATGAGTCATCATTTGCCTATATGTTGATGACAAGTTGATCTTTAGCACTGACCAAAATTAGGTTGACCTGGCAAAGGAATTTTTGTCATCAAGGTTCTCCATGAAGGACATGGGGGAGGCTGATGTTATCTTGGTATAAGGATTAAACTGAAACTACTATTCTAAAAGGCTCGCAAAGGCCCTGTAAAGGCATCGCAAAGGCGTGAAGCTTCGTCATGCCGCCACGCTATGCCGCTAAGCAGCCTTATGCCACATGTTTTTGTAAACTCGATATATATGAATTCTGATATGAACATATAAATATTTTCATACTTTTTGCCGCCTTATGTCACGCCTTATAAACGCAAAAGCTTTGCCTTGGGCGCAAAGGCGTGAGGCTTGGTCATGCCGCCACGCCACGCCTCACGCTATTTATAACCTTCATGAAAGTAAAATAATTTATATCTCTCAGTCTCATTATATTGAGAAGGTATTGAGGAAATTCAATTACTTTGATTGTACTCCAGTGAGTACACCTATGGATACTTGTGAGAAGTTGATGCCTAATAAAGGCAAGGTTGTATCTCAACTTGAGTATTCTAGGGTAATTGGCTGCCTGATGTATGCCATGACTTGTACAAGACCTGATATTGCTTTTGCAGTGGGTAAATTGAGTAGGTATACTAGTAATCCTAGTGCTCATCATTGGCAAGCAATTCAGAGGGTACTGAAGTATCTAAAGGGAACTATGGACTATAGTCTCTCTTATATTGGTTATCCTTCAGTATTGGAATGATACATTTATGCAAGTTGGATCAGTAACACTAAAGATAATTCGTCTACCAGTGGCTGGGTATTCCTACTTGGTGGAGGTGCAATTTCTTGGGCATCCAAGAAGCAAACTTGCATCACCAGTTCAACAATGAAATCTAAATTTGTGGCCTTAGCAGCTGCTGGTAAAGAAGCTGAATGGTTGAAAAACTTGCTTCTTGAGATTCCATTGTGGCCTAAAACTATAGCACCTATTTCTATCCGTTGCAATAATGCAGCTACATTGGCAAAGGCTTATAGCCAGATGTACAATGGGAAGTCTAGACACTTAGGTGTCAGACATAGCATGATTCGTGAGCTTATCATGAATGGGGTGGTATCTATAGAGTTTGTTAGATCTCAACAAAATTTAGTTGATCACTTGATGAAGGGATTGGCTAGCGACTTGGTTTTAAAGTCTGCTAAAGGGATGGGTTTAAGTCAAACTTAGTCACTGAATGCTAAGACACCCAACTCCCTCATGAGGAAACTTGGGAGCTGAGTTCAATGTGGAAAGCTGAACATTCAGTGGATTGGAGCACATGTTTATTTTACATCCCAAGGTTGTGCTCAGAACCTGCTGAAAGGAGGATGAAGTCTTTACTTCTTAATGGTTAATTGTTTTGAAAAAGTGCTTGGCAGGAGCATGAATAAAGAGGAACCACCTATGTGAATGTTGAAGTTTTGCCGCTTCAGGGAGCTTTGGACTTTTGGCTCTTACAACATTTATGAATTTAGATATTGACACATGGCTTGTTTAGTGTCAGGAGCTTTTAAGTGTTTGAAAACTTGTGTGTATTTTATCTTCAGGTATTCAAATGGGTTGAATGGTTCAATTCTTAGAACACCCTGATTCTCGAATATTTGAACGTGTAATGTACTAAGATGGAAATTCAATCCTCAGGATATTTTCGTTTATGCACATGTTTTGTTTGATGTTTGTTTTTCACACAAAGGAAGTGAACTAAATTTGGGGAGGATTGTTGGAAAATTTAGTGCACTTGTGGGATTAGTTCACACCTGGTTTTGGGTAAGGAGGTACGGAGTTTACACTCATGAGGTCCCTGAACACCCTGACTCAATAATGGTTAGTACTGCTAGTGTATTGGTTACTACTGCTAGTGTAGTAACTGATGGTTCCTACTGGTAGTGTTCTGGTTCCTGCTGCTAGTGTAATAGTTCCTACTGGTAGTGTTGCAGTGATTAATTTGTAACAGCTTTGACTCATTCAAGTGACTGTTATGACTGCTTTATGACTACGTTTAATTGGTCATGTAACCACTATTCCTATGATAATGGAGGAATATTATGGGTGATTAATTGGCCGTTAATTACTCATAAAGTCCATTGACTATGTTTGAGTGTTCTCTACTATATATAAAGAATGTCATCATCAGCATGAAAATATAGAAAACCATGAAAAACAAACAGATAGCTAAAACACTTATATGCGCAAGGGTTATTAATTGTGCCTAATTCAATAACTAACATTTGGTCTTATCCCAAGTAGATATTCGTGTAACCCAGACATAGGGTCGAATAGTTTACTTTGGAAAGTGATAACACGATTCCAAGTGATATCCTATAACCACCTAGTGGTATTACATTGTTATTGATTATCTTACCCTGCTGTTGGGCTGTTACCACCAACACTCGATTCGAGCCTCATATATTGAGCTTGAGCTCGGCTTGTGAAAATTTTCACAAGCTACAGCTCGGCTCGGGCTCGACTAACTTATATAGCGTGTTGAAGCAAATAAAGCTCAATGGCTCGTTAATCACATTAGGCTCGAGCTTGTTTAGCTCGTTTATACATACATGGTTATATGTATAGAAATATATACTATATACGTATATATTTTTAGGGCTTGTTTAGGTTCGTGAGCCTAATTAATATTTATATATAATGCTCGGGCTCGAGCTCAATTATTAAATGAGCCAAAACTTAAGCTCGAATTTGGGCTTGAGCTCGTTTAGGCACAGCTCGTTCGAGCTTTTTACCGATCCGATCTCTAGCTTTTCACGAGTGGCTTGGCTCGTTTCCACCCCTAATTTGAATAAAGTGTTTATTTAACCTTGAAACTGGAGAATTAGAAAAATAAGATAAACAAAAGTTTAGATCGTGAGTGCTTGTAATCTATTAATTTATTTTTGTTTTTTTTTTATGAGAGAAGTTTGTGTTTTTAATAAATCTGGTAGAAGAGAGGTAAAAAGACGACTTTGCTCTCATTTAACGGACATCCAAGATGAGGATGGATGGCGTTATAAAGTTTATAAATAAGAATCATTTATGCTAAAATAAAAGTTTAAAGACGGAGGTAGAGATTTGGGGTAAAGGACAGGGACGAACACTGTAATTTACTCAATTGTTTATTTTCGTCAAACTATGAGAACATAATTTTGCACAATAGTTTCTGATTTGTAAATCTTTACAATGATCAAATTAAACAATTTTATATCGAGTATCTAACTTTGTCTTGTAAATTATTGTCGTTAGGTATAATACAATGTCTTAAAAGATATTCATGCCATGTCGTGTCCTTCATTAATTTGATATTCAAAACGATCATTATTGCATGTATATAATATTTGACTTATCTTTAAAATTGCTCTTAGACATGTCTCGATAACTCATATTAATTTCCGTTACCTCTACGCTTGTCCCACTACAATACTTTAATGCTGCAACTTATTAAATGTTTTGAGATGGAAATATTAGAGTACAGATATGATCCAAGCTTGATTGTGAGCTTGGGCTTATTTTATATGTTTTAAATTGTAGGTATGAAAATCTTTCATTCAAACTGCAAAGAAATGTTAGATAATAAGTTAAAGTTCAAGCTTAAAGACTTAGGATTTATTAGTTTTAGGGTCATATAAGCTCATTCTTGAAATTATGTTTTATTATAAATAAACATGAGATCTCATGTAATCACAAAAAACACAATCGGGTTTGGGTCATATATGTCCCCTAATAGGAAATGATATATCATGATTCGAACATTGCCTATGGATTATGTGTAATTAACAATAAATTTAGTAAATGATATATAGGATGGCAAAAGTTCAATATAGAACCAAAATTTACTATAGATCCAATCAACCAATAATAGTCATTCATTTTTTTATTATGATAAACTTTCACCCTTTTTTAAAAAATTAAATATCTCGCAAACCGTTAATCGTTACGCGATAAAAATTATACCATCGTGACGAGAATTAAATTATCTTTCTATAGATATGCACTACTATATATTTTTAACAACTTTTTTTTTTTCAAAATTTCGGTCAACAAAAATCATATATGATTTGTGAAAATCATATATGATTCGATTTTTACGAATCACATATGAATTTTGAGAATCATATATGATTGTAAAAATCATATATGATTCGTAAAAATCGAATCATACATGATTTTTAAAATCATATATGATTCGTAAAAATCATATATGATTTTTTCGGACGGAATTTTTGAGAAAAAATGTTTGTCGAAAATATGTAAAAGTGCATATCTATAGAAAGATAATTTAATTCTCGTCACGATGGTGTATTTTTATATTTTGAAGATTTACCGTTTGTAAGATATGTTGTTTTAAAAAAAAGGTGGAAAATGATTTTGTATTAATTTAGATAAAAAATGGAGGGTTATGATTGGTTCATTTGTTTTATGACAAATATGAGTTCTATATTGATCTCAACTATGCTTTTACAATTATTGGTATGTAACAAAACACTCAAGTTTGCGTTATTTTACAAATCATATTCAGAAGAAACCAACCATTGCATTATCATGTCGACATTTTGACCTAATATGCCCTTTCTTTTAACCCATACTGATGACGTATAGTCTACATTCGGGTCACTAACCTGACCAATGACCGCTACTAGCGAGCCCAGTACGACTGGGCTAACCCAGTAACGGTTTGGGCCCACGAAGGGCCAAACCCGTAACTTATTTATGGAATAAGATATAGGATATCTCCTAACTTTGGAGATAATCGTTTACCAACCGACTTTTGCGGGATACGCCGAAGGTTGGGAAACACGAAACCAACAAGGATTTCGTGCGTATATAAAGGGAACCGTATCCCTCATTAAAGGTACGATCTAAACCCTAACTCTCCATAACCCTAAAACCGATTACTTACTCTCACGCCGGAGGATAATCGTGGGAGACAATCCCACGATAAGCCTAACGGTGTTTTCTGTTTACTTAGTGCAGGTCTCAAGCAAAGAATAATCAATTGGTACGAGAGCCGAAGCCCCAAACAAGGAACGCCCAACTTTTGTATCAACAAGTGGCGCCATCCGTGGGACCATCACTAAGAACTAAGAACTAGAATGATGAAGCACGGAAATCACGATCGCAAGCGTATCTTACAGGAAAGAAGCTGCAAAGCGGATCAGCTTCTAAGAAGACTACTGGGACAACCAGTGTCGCTAAAAATCAAGGATTAGGCCCAGACCTAGTCCTCCCTACGGTGGAGCAACGCTCGGGGACAACCCAGTCCACTACAACCACCACCAGCGCAGCAGATCCGCTGTGCACCCTTTTTGCTACTCCTCTCCATTCAGTGCTAGAAACTGACCTCTCAAAGGCACCAGATGCACCTGATAGAAACAAGGGCCCAGTGATAGAAACAGCACCCTTGCTCTAGAAGGAGTCGCACTAACTAGCACCGGGAGATTTTGTATCGCAAAATAATGAAACTTTGGCCGCTCTCATGCAAGAGGAAGCAAAAAAGAGGTCAAGTCGGAGCATGCATGCCCGACTAAACTTCGACTCAGAATACGAAACATCCCCATCACGCCGTCAGAAGGAGAAGCGCGGGAGGGATAGTCACGACCCCCAGATTTAAAGTAATTGGGAGGAGAATTGAGAATGATGAGACATCTAACTCGCAGCATTCGGTAGGAAGCGAGGAGGATGAACGGCGTACCCATGTCCACGCCAGGCTTGGTGGCCGCAGAGTTCAGGACAGACTTGGGCAAAGGTACTCTCCAAGTGAAAGCCTTCAAGCGGAAATTCGGAGGATAGTCGGCGCAAGCGCCGAAAGAGGGAAAACTCATCCTCTGGTAATTCCTCGGATAACGGGGACAGCGAAACCGGACACTGGAAGTCCAGGAAGAACTATCGCGATCAAGAGGAGGATGACATGTCCCTCCCATGGCGCCGCCAAAAAGGGGATGCCTTCACTCGGCGCATCAGCGATTTCTCAGAAAACAAAAGAAGGCGCATGCCCGCCAACGTGAAAACTTATGATGGAACAGGTGATCCGGATGATCACCTAAAAAATTTCGAATCAGCCGCTACAATCGAAAATTGGCCACAACCCATGTGGTGCCACATGTTTAATTCCACACTGGTTGGAAACGCGCGAAATTGGTTCAGCAAGCTTCCACGCAGAAGCATCAATGGCTTAGAAGAACTGCGCAAAGCATTCCGCCTGAACTTCACTCAAAGGAAGAAGTACGCTAAAAACCCTGTTGAACTCGCCAGGGTAAAACAACGCCAAAGGGAATCCACAAGCGCTTATGTAGAGCGCTTCAAAGATGAGTGCATACATGTTAAGGCGTGCCCCGAAGTGTTGAAGATCTCAGGGTTCATGAATGGGATTAATAACCCAGAACTCATCAAAAGGCTGAATGACAAAATCCCCCAAACATTTGATGAACTGATGAAGCGCACAAGGTCCTTTATCCAAGGAGAAGCTGTTGCGGCAGATAGCAAGAAAGGTTACTCCAACTACAGGTCACAGGAACAACCTCGGAGACAATCCACTGACCAGAGTAGCAACCGCAACAGGAACGACAGGAGTTACCGCAGCCAGGGGAGTGGACGGGATAACGACAAGTATACCCCACTCACAAAGTCTCCAAAAGAGATATTCTTGATGGAAGGCGAAAACTTCCCACGGCCCCCACCAATGCGCACTCCAGAAGATCGGCGCGTGGGAAGTGGATACTGCGACTACCATGGACAGAAGGGCCATACCACCAACGAGTGTGTCCAATTGCACCAACTAATCGAGAAATTAGTAAAGGAAGGCAGGTTGGACCACTTGGTCAAAAACATCAAGGAGGGAAAAGATAAGCAAAGGTCCGGGAATAAGAAAGAGGCACCCAAAGATAAGGCGAAAACCATATACATGATACAATCATGGCAACGAGTGACTAGGCAGAGAACCAGCCAGAAGTTTTCCCGTGGAAGTGAAATCTCCTTCCCCACTTTGACTGCGGACAACGCAGTGGTAGAGCCGCTCACCATCGAAATTAGCGCGGGGGGTCACGATATCCACCGCATGTATGTAGATGGAGGAGCATCAGCAGACATAATGTATGAACACTCTTTCAAACAACTGCGACCTGAGATACGCAGTCAGTTAAGCCCGGTCATGACAGCGCTGACTGGCTTCACAGGAGAAAAGATATGGCCTATGGGCAAATACGCCTACTAGTCAGTGTGGGCAATAAAGAACACTCCGCGACCGATGAATTTTATGGTGATTAAATCCCTTCGCCGCATACAATGGCATTATCGGAAGACCGGGATATCAGCTATGCGCGCTAGCATCGACACATGGGATGCTCAAATTCCCAATGGAAGGTGGTATTGTTACCCTCTACAACACAACTGTACCACATAGAGAATGTAACACGATTACATGCGAGACGGCACCTATTCCAGAACGGCGCGCAAACAAAGTCCCAAATCTGAAGGTTGCATTTCATCCTGATTACCTAGAACAGGAAGTATCGATCGGAGGTTCACTGTCAAATAACGGCAAGGCAGCTGTGTGCGCACTCTTGCAAAAGAACCTAGATATCTTTGAATGGGAGCCAAAACACATGACTGGGGTACCGCGCTCAATCACAGAACACAAGCTGAGAATCCGACAACGATACTCACCGATACGCCAGAAGAAGCGCGACCAAGCTCCGAGCGCAAGCAATGATGGCAGAGGTACACAAACTTGTGAAGTCAGGTATTATGCGAGAAGTCTACTATCACGACCGCTTTCCAACCCAGCCATGGTGAAGAAGAGTGACGGTAGTTGGCGGATGTGTGTGGACTTCACAGATCTCAACAAGGCATGTCCACAAGACTGTTACCCACTACCGGAGATAGACTGGAAGGTAGAGTCGTTGTGTGGTTACCCACTCAAATGCTTCCTAGACGCATACAAAGGATACCACCAAATCCAGATGGCTAAGGAAGATAAGGAAAAACGGCCTTTCACACAAGCCAAGGTGTCTACTACTATACTAAAATGCCCTTTGGCTTGAAGAACGCAGGCGCCACCTACCAACGGCTAGTAGATAATGCATTCGAAAAATAGGTGGGCCATAATCTAGAGGTTTACGTTGACGACTTTGTCATAAAGATCCATACTGAAGAGGAATTGGTGCGCGACATCGAGGAAATATTTAGGACTCTCAAAGAGATCAACATGAAGCTAAATCCTAAGAAATGCACTTTTGGCGCTACAGAAGGCATGTTTCTCGGATACCTGATAGAACCTAATGGCATTAAACCATGCCCAGAAAAAACTAAGGCTGTTATCGAACTTCCTCACCACACGTTGAAGGAAGTCCAATCTCTTAATGGAAAATTGGTCGGCCTAAATAGATTCTTGTCCAAATCACAGACAAGTCACTCTTCAAAACACTCAAGAAGTGTATAAAAAAAGGGAGATTTTCGCTAGACTACGGAGGCAGAGGAAGACTTTACACAGCTTAAACAACACCTGGCACCACTCCCAACACTAGTCGCACCCCGACCAGGGGAATAATTAATTATATATTTATCTGCGAATCATGGAGCAGTTAGTGCGGTACTGCTGACAGATAGGAATTCCGTACAAACACCTGTGTACTTTGTGAGTGAAGCGCTGAAGAAAACGGAGATTAATTACAGCGCAATGGAGAAGTTAGTCTTGGCGCTAGTGTTCGTCGCTAAACGGTTGCGCAGTACTTCCAGCACCCCATAGCAAAGAATCACGCACCAACCGATTAAGCAAATTATCTCCAAACCCGACGATCGACGATCGTAAGCGGAGTGTGTTACTAGGTGAACACAACATTTCTTACAGGCCACGATCGCAGAAAAGGGCGATACTAGCGAGACTTCATCATTGAAAACCGACACTGAAGATGCACCAAAGACCAATCAAGAAAGAACTACAAGATCCATGGATCTTGTTCACGGATAGATCTTCATGCGTGGATGGGTCGTGAGCGTGCCTCATCCTCACAAATCCAGAAGGAATGGAATTCACTTACGCACTGCGCTTTGAATTCACAGCGACAAACAATGAGGCAGAGTATGAAGCCCTAATCGCCGAACTACGCATTGCAGCCAGAATCGGTGTACGATCCCGAAGCAAATGTGGATTCCAGGCTAGTAGCCAACCATGTGTTGGGCGAGTACGTGGCTAAAGAGGAAAACATGATCCAATACCTCGACAAGACAAAGGCACTAATCCAAGGCTTTGACAGGTTTACCATCAAGCAGGTTCCTAGAGGGGAAAATCGAAAGGCGGATGCACTAAGCAAGATTGCATCCACAAGCTTTGCACACCTGTCAAAACAAGTATTGGTAGAAACGTTGAAGAGCAAATCCATCTCGGAGATGGAAATATCCACGGTAATAGAGGAGGAAGGTCCGACGTGGATGACACCTATAATGGAATTTATCAGCAAGGGCGTATTGCCCCAAGAACAGAAGGAAGCCCGAAGAACACGTCGCACCGCACAGAGGTTCGAACTTCGAGATGGTGTACTATATCGATGCTCCTTCCTACAGCCATGGCTCCGCTGGCCGCCCCTACAAGCAAATTATGTACTCGGGAAATCCATGCCGGTTCATGCAGCATGCATTCAGACCACGATCGGTAGTGGCGCTGCCCTACGGTCGGGGATACTATCGGCTCACCATGCATCGTGATGCGTGGGAATTAATAAGAAAGTGCAGCGATTGTCGTGGTTCATAGGCCCATCCCGCCAGCCACAACAGAGCTAACGCCTATAACGGCGCCATGGCCATTCTACAAGTGGGTATCGACATCGCAGCCCCTTCCCCGCTACCGCTAGAGGATTGAAGTTTCTCATAGTGGCCATAGATTACTTCACAAAGTGGATCGAAGCAAAAGCAGTTGTAACAATTACTGGCAATCAGGTCAAACGCTTTGTTTGGGACAATATTGTATGCCGCTTCGGACTACCTGGGGAAATCATCTCGGACAACGGGAAACAATTTTGCAATAATCACTTCAAGGACTGGTGCGAGAAGTTGAATATCACGCAGCACTTCACATCGGTTAAACATCCACAAACTAACGGCCTAGTAGAACGCGGCAAATCGAAGTCCGGTGAAGGAATTAAGGCACATCCGACAGGCACAAAGGAAGATGGGTAGAAGAATTATCACATGTTCGTGGGTGCACCGCGACTTCAATCAAAACTAGCACGGAGACACTCCCTTTCTCTAGTCTATGGGACAGAAGCCGTTATACCAGCCGAAATCGGGATGCCCACTATTCGCACTGCTGAAATCAATGTGACAACCAACGACGACGAGCGGCATATCGACTTGGACCTGTTGGAAGAAAGACGCGAGCGCGCAGCCATATGTGAAGCAAGGTCAAAGTCAAAAATGAAGGGATACTATGATGCTAAAGTAAGAAGTGTTTCATTCAGACCAGGTGACTTCATTTACCGTGCCAATGATGCGAGCCATGCAGAAGATACAGGAAAACTTGGACTGAAGTGGGAAGGACCCTATGAGGTTACTGAAGCATTAGGAACAGCGCTGCATAAGCCGCGAGGCATGGATGGTCGGAACTACCGCAGTACATGGAACATTTGCAATCTCAAACGATGCTATCTCTAGGAATGGCTACCCGTGCACGGACAATCTTGCACTTTAACGAAGTGCCCAATAAATATCCGTGTATTTACATTTTGTTTTACTTAGTCAAATGTCTTATTTATTTTCTTTCATAAAAACTTGCAAGTATCAATAAACCGTCGCGGTTTCTAGCTAATTCCGCGACACATTTCAATTTGTTATTTCCATATACTTTATGTCTTAACATTTTTTATCTTTTGCCTACATGGCGTGCATGCACCTAAAAAGCCCACGATGGTTAAAGGATGAGTAAACCTAAAAAGCCCATCAACAGTGGATCACGTATCCTTGTTAAACACCTTATTCTCAAGACGTTGGAATAAGTTACGTGCGCATCCCACGATGAATGCTCAACAATGCATACTATGCGCGTTTAACAAATTAGGAATCAAGACACTTGGCTCCTTACTATGATATTCGCAGTACGCTGCGTATACCAACATACACGACTATGTTCGAAATACTTAATATTCTATAAGTATGATACTTCATACATAATTATGAACAACAACGATTACTCGCGCTTATACAATAGTTTGTTTCTTAGACAGTACGCATGTTTTTCATGGAAAGACAAGTAACTAAGTACAAATATGATAAGTCACCACGACATTCAACAAAAGTAATATTTTATTAAGTACCATACGTTCTTACAAAATATTATTTACAACATAAGATACATTACACACATTACAAACTATGGCAACGCCTCGAGATGAACTACCCGCACAGCTAGCATCGTCTCCAAACTTATCCAACTTCTTCAATAGATCGGAGTCTTGGCGAGAAACCGTGGCAACACTAACCGTATCCCGCCGATCTGGAAGATGAGCCGCACTAACGCCGCACAAAACTACCTTACCTTTAATCCCTTCCTTCTTCAAGCTCGGTAAGATGCGCTTCCAAAGACTTTCTTCAACGGCACTTCCTTTTCTAGAGCAAAGGATTCAAGATATCACGCGACGAGCAAAAACAGCACTTGAAGCTAGGATTCATCAAAGCTTCAAAAATAATCGCTTGCGCTCAAGCATTTTCAAGACGGTGCCGAGCTAAGGTCACCCTCCATAATGACCCCTATGGGGAAATCCCGTCGCTCTAACTCATAGATCATGGGAAGCTCCAATGACTTCATCCTCTCCATAGCCACCACTCATCATATGATTGCGCATTGTACCTGTGTACCTTATCCACGGCACCTTCAATAAATTAGCCCCATGCAGCTCCTCAACAAACCTCGATTTACCCCCGCCAAGCACACTGAACCACTCCCCAAAGGCATCCACCACCTCCTGCGACTCTAAGGTACTGAGCGCAGCAAGTCGCATGCCATGGCCAATGAGCCACCTACGCTCAGCGATTGTTGACAGAAGTCGGGGATACAACTCCTCATCGTACTCCAGCCGAAGTTTGCGCAATTTCATCTCTTGAGTTTCCGAGCACCGCTCACAGTGGCACCAAAATCTTCCAACCGCGAGGTCAACGTTCCTTGCCCTTCTCCGATACTTCACGCCAAAGACATGAAGCCTTATACCTTTCGACTCAAAGACGCTCCCGCTTATTTGGCCCATCAACGCCATCTTCTCTTCAGAAGCTTTTGGGCGCATAAACTCGTGCTCTCGCTTCGGTCTTAGCGCTAGCCAATCAAGCGCTTCCGATGCAATTATTTGGTCCTTTCGCAACTTGGCTGCCTTCCCGTAAATCTTGGCCTTTAGCTTCTATTATCGAAGTCTGCTGAGCGACGTGCTAATTCTTCCACAAGCTGCTCCTTAGGCGCATCCCCAGCCGCCGATGGCTCAGCGTTTTGACTAGTTGGCTCGGAGAACGCAGAGCATACAGGACTATCTCTGGGGGGGCGACTCCGTAGACTCCTCAAACTTGCACACAAGGCAGGGAATTATTAATTGTTTCATACATAACTAGGGAATGCGCAAACAACCTTTATGATAAGCACTTCATGTGGACCAATGGTCTCACCGAGGGGGGCGATGCGACGCCACTTGATGACGATTCCACCAAATGAACCACGGGCTTCTTCCTCGATGAGCTGCGCCACTTCCAAGTGATCTCTTGCGCTCAACCCCGTCCTCCTCTTCCTCCTCTTTTTCCATGAGCTCTTCCAATCGCTATTTGGGATGGTCGCACTAAGGAGGAAGGCACTCTAGGACTCGACGCTTTGCAATGCCGCCTCTAGTGCGTGAAGAGCTAACCCTCGCTTCTCCTAGATCCATGTCCAGGTACTCTGTTGTAGCATCAAGGATGGGATCTTCTCCTCTTAATGGGCGTGTCCCTACATTAACTGAAGTGGCTTCGCATCGACCCTAAATAGATCCATTTATGCGCAACAACAACACAAGCAACAAACATAGATTACGACAAGTACATATACAAGAAAGACAAACGCTTACAATACTATAACATAACGAAGTATGCAAGGACGAGCACCACCCCGCCATCCGCCTAAGAAGATTGGAACCTCCTCCGGACTACCAAAATAGTTGCGGCTAATGCCCATGTGAACCAAAAATTCCTCAGGGTAGGAATTAATGGGGATGCGATTGGTGTTTATTGTGTCCGCATCCTCCACATTATATGATCCAGGGAGGGGATGCTCATCCTTTGGCAGTGTACCCTGGGTATAGAAATCGAATCGCGATGGGAAGTACGCGTTGTCTACCCAGAAAAATGTTTCTCTCCAATTCCCGAAGGCGTCTAACTTTTCAAGATAACACCGGCGCCCAAATGCTTTAGCAAATGATACCCACCCATGTGACCACGTGGTGTGGTAAAACGCGCGGAAAAGGTGGATAGTCGGGTTAATTGCTAATAATCGGCAATTAACCTCGAAGTTAGTGATTTTAGCTGCACCTATGCAAAGGTACCGGGATATATGCATACGGTAGTAATTTAACACGCCGCCAGAATAAAGATATTGGCACGAAGTTGATTAAACTCGAAAAAATGCGTATATACCCCTATCTTTCCCTGGAATTCGCAATTGACGCATTTGCAGCCGGAACTACCGGATGCACCGCGAGGGGAATGTAATAATCGGAAGCGAACTCTAGGATTTCACCCTCCGTTATATCGGATGTAAAATCAGATAAAACTTTAACCATGATATTGTTTTCTAAACGCCGCAGTTACCTTTGAAATAGTAGTTTTCTGAGTTGCAAGTTGGAGGTTTGTTAACAATGGTGGAAATGTTTTTACTGTGGTAATCACAGTGAAAGGAAGATTGATGGTTATATAAGTTTTCTTATCCGTATGAAGTACAACACGTGGATCCCACTAACTCCGAATGAGTGGCCAGGATATGTTGAGGTGACAGGGGGGCAGTTACTTTCCCCCGACTTCTGAGGCATTCATTTGACATATCTTGATTAGATTCACCGTATTTTTAGCTTCTCGCTACGCTAAGATGAGTTAATGGAGTACGTTATTAGTCTAACATCCGCAGCTAGTTATTGCAAGCGATACTAGACCGGGGACATGATGACGATAGTCTACATTCGGTCACTAACCCCACCAATGACCGCTATTAGCGAGCCCAAGACGATCGGGTTAACTTCGAAGAATGCTTGGGCCCACGAGGCCCAAACCCGAACTTATTTATGGAATAAGATATCGGATATCTCCTAACTTTGAGATAATCGCTACCAACCTACTTTGGCGGATACGCCGGTTGGGGAACACTAAACCAACAAGGATTTCGTGCGTATATAAAGGGAACCCTATCCCTCATTAAAGGTACGATCTAAATCGTAACTCTCCATAACCCTAAAACCGACATTTCTCACGCCGGAGGATAATCGTGGGAGACAATCCCACGATAAGCCTAACGGTGTTTTCTGTTTACTTAGTTCGCAGGTCTCAAGCAAAGAATAATCAATTGGTACAAGAGCCGAAGCCCCAAACAAGTAACGCCCAACTTTTGTATCAACACATACTACGTACCACTAAAATTCTTATAAAATTTCATATTAATATAATTTTGTATGAATACTTGGTTATAACTTTCATTAGTCAAAAGTAACAATCAATTAATACCAACCTAACAAAAAATTAAGCAAGTTGAGGGTGTGGAAAACTCTTTTAAAGCCAGTACAAAATAATATTGAGAATTGAGAACCATACCGTATACGGCGTATAGTACCGGTTTGGTGTTAGTTCGATTCCAGCTTAAAACTGATTTCGGTCCCAGATTGGACCATGAATCGAACTTAATTCTATGCAAGTTTAGATTTTGGCCTAAACAACTTTGTTTCTTTCAACTAGAAAGAATTGTTTAACTTTGCACCGTATTTGACCGCAACTCAAAAGAAAACCAAATTTTCTTATAGTGAAAATATTCAAAATCGATTTGATCTAAGCCAAGGTCACGGTTGTATTTCTATATGCGTGTTCTTCTACAGTTACAAAAGAAGCAGTTTTTCACACTAGATCAAAACTCTGTTTAAAAGTTTTAATTTCAACTTCAAACGTTAATAAGTCGTTTCAAATGATGAATAAATTTTGATATTCGCGTCAATAGCACACCATTTTCAATGTTGATAAAGTAAAAAAACCTATTTAGATCGACTTATATCAATCTATTTAAACATGTGTGTTGGATGTTGATAGACAAGCATATAGAAATATTTAATGAAAAGATAAAGAGTAAGAAGCACAAAACCACAACGCGAGTATTTATAGTGGTTCGGCTACAAGGACACCTTCGTTGTCCTACTTCACTCCCCGAGTCACCTACTCGAGAGTTTGTAATCACTACACAACACCAACTCCTTGTGGCGGAGAAACCTTCAACATTGCCTACTCTTTATCCGGTACAAGGCTAGATACCGGGTTCTTCCACGAGGTAGAACCAAACCTATCACAACGTCGCCTACCCTTTATCCGGTACTAGGTTAGATACCGAGTTCCATTACAATGGAGGAACTACTACCCAACACTACCCAAAGCCTATCCCTAAGGAGATCCACTCCTTATAAACACATCAACAAGGATATCAATATCGATGTTGATAGACCAAAGATATAGAAATATGTAATGAAAAGATAAAGAGCAAGAAGCACAAAACCACAACGCGAGTATTTATAGTGGTTCGGCTACAAGGACACCTTCCTTGTCCTACTCCACTCCCTGAGTCACCTACTCGAGAGTTTGTAATCACTATACAACACCAACTCCTTGTGGCGGAAAAACCTTCACAACGTTGCCTACTCTTTATCGGGTATAAGGCTAGATACAGGGTTCTTCCACGAGGTAGAACCAAACCTATCATAACGTCGCCTACCCTTTATCCGGTACTAGGTTAGATACCGAGTTCCATTACAATGGAGGAACTACTAGCCAACACTGTTAATACAAATAAACCGTAAAAACGTTTATTTATATTTTACGATCATCTAATGTTTTGTCAATAACAAACGTAAAATCATTTTAACGAAACAAATAAAATACGTAAATGGTTTGAACTAATAGTTTCTAACATATTCACATTTTCACATAAAACACTAAAACAAGTATAAGTGATTTTATGATTTAGTATTACATATGTACAACAACTAGTGTTTACATATTTGGGTAAAATATACACATAACTAGTATGTAGTATATTGGGTAATATAAATGGGTAGAAACTTAAGTATCATAACCCATTGACCAAATACATTGAATGTTGTTGGGTACAACCCTAAGTCCATGACCCATGGAACTTGACCCATAACCCATTGCATGACATCATGCTTATATCATATATGGATAATATTCATAACCCATGGTATTGACCCATACCCATGTGACTAGGTGCATTGCACTCAAAAGATACATTGTATCTAGTTAAAGACCCATGGATCAACCCATAACCCATGACCCATGACCCATAACCAAAATACCCATGGGTAAAGAGGAGCATCCCACGGATCCCTAGCTTTACGCTAGACGGATCCCTTGTGGGAGGGATCCGTGGGATCCGGGGAACAGTAGACATTTTCCTCTATAAATAGTGAGCCATTTCCTCATTGTTTCTTACCCCTTTCTCACATACTTTCTCCTTGAGTTTAAAACTCTCTAACCCCATATCCAAGTGATCTATGTTTGTAGTTTTGTTTTTGTGTGATTCTCTAGGTTCCTCTTAAAGGCGAGATCACCACCCTTGAAGTCAAGCAAGCTCAAGTCCATGAGTTGTCATGCTTCCTCATCATCAAGACTACTGAAGTCCTCTTGTTGATGATTCTTTTCTTTCTTCTAAGAAGTGTAGTGTTGAAGACATTAGTGAAAGATGTCTCAAGTGTCAAGACGAAGACATTAGTGAAAGGTGTCGATCGTCCGTATTATAGGCATTAGTGAAGGGTGCCTAGAAGTCAAGTCACAAGACATTAGTGAAGGGTGTCTTGAAGATCTAATTAAAGGCATTAGTGAAAGGTTCCTTAGATGTACATTCGATATGGTGTGTTTTGATGTACAACATAGATTAGCATTAGATCCAAGGATATTGATATCCTTGATGATGTTGTAATAAGGAGTTGGTCTCCTTTGGGATTAGTCGTTGGTGTAGTGTTGGGTAGTAGTTCCTCCATTGAAATGGAACTCGGTATCTAGCCTAGTACCGGATAAAGGGTAGGCGATGTTGTGTTAGGTGTGGTTCACCCTGGTGTGAAAGAACCCGGTGGTTAGCCTAGTACCGGAAAAAGAGTAGGCAACGTTGTGAAGGTTTCTCCACCATAAGGAGTTGGTGTCGTGTAGTGATTACGAACTCTCGAGTAGGTGACTCGGGGAGTGGAGGGCAAGGAAGGTGTCCTTGTAGCCGAACCACTATAAATACTCGCGTTGTGGTTTTGTGCTTCTTACTCTTATCTTTTCATTACATACTTCTATATGTTTGTTTATCAACATCCAACACACAACTAAATAGATTGACATAAGTCGATCTAAATAATTAAAATAAAGTTTTAATTGGCAAAACTATTCAACCCCCCCTTCTAGTTTTCCACAATTGGCATCAGAGCTTCGTTACCAAGTTTCTTGAAGTATATTGTACTTTAAAAACTTGATACGATCCATGGTTAATTGAAAACTATAAAGGAGGTTTTTCATAAAAACAAACACCTTGTCTTTTAAAATTCTTTTGTTTGGATGTTAATTAGATGACAACATTTTTCTTATTATTTACTTTTTATTTAAATGCACTAATCTTCTTTGTCATGTTGATTAGTCAAAGCTCATACCTACCAAGCCATAGGGATCGCTTGGTAACAAGAATACCTTCCCTAAGAAGGTGTCTTAAACACAAAGGAGCCGGAATTGTCTATTGACATTTTTTGTGTCATTTGTAAAGACATTCCTAAGTGCGTTAGAGGTATGATTTTCTACTTATCTCTAAAATGACATTAGCTTGATAATTAAGTATGACTACATAGGTATTTATATGATTATCTTTTGTGCACATACATGTATTACATGAAGCTTCATTAGGAAGCCTTTTCTCACATACGTGTTATTTTTTCGTCTAAAGTTGTGGTATATAAAACTTGTGTTTTATTTCATTTAATCCAAAAATTATATCTCTCTAATAATAAAACAAAACACAAATTTCAAAAATTCGTCCTTCTCCATAAATAAACCATCCGTCGCCCACTTTTTCAAATCTTTCATTTTCAAAAAATTACCTCTCATTCAAAACTTCATCTTCCTCTCATCTCATCTCATCTCACCTTAAACCAAAACCAAGAAGGTTCATCATCAGCATGGTTTACATCGCGCTCGTGCTCATCGCCTTAACACTCATCGCACTTGTGTTCCCTATGATGAAGTTCACATACGGAGATATATACTTTGTGTTGTTAATCTACATTGGGATTATATACCCAATCCTTTGTATCATTCTTAGCATTGAAATGAAATATTACTAATATTCTAGTTATCTATGTTATTATTATCATAATGTGTTTATCATTTCTTTTTTCCATTCTATCGTGATACATTAGAAAGCCATGTATGCATGCTTAAAGAAAATGTAGGCTAAAACACATATCTTGGTATAAAACTATAAGATCTAAAAACCTATGTTTTATCAAGAAATATGTTTCCAGTTTTCGGATCCACGGATCTCGAAAGGTAGACTTGCCGGATCCCTTATGAAAGGGAACCGTGGGAACCGTATTACTGGAGAACAGTTTTTCATGCAAAATTAAAAACCACTTTCTTTCTAAAAGTAATATTCCACTAGAATGTCATAACCATAAGTAAGTTAAGTGTCATTGTTGTTAAAAACCATTGTTAATAAAAATCTAGTAATAACGTTAGATAATCATTGGTTGACCACAAACATCACTTTTCTATTAACTCATCGTTTATATAGGTTCAACTATGACGCATGAATAAGAGTTTGATTTTTCACTCACTAGCGTCTACACTCCGAACATCTCCCTTGAGCCTAACACACCTGGCAATCATGTCCGTAGGTTCAATAATCTCGAAAACCGTCAATTCCACGAAGGACGTATTGTAGACACCTCTCTACAATTCGAAGAAGGTATCAATACCTCCTTCCGAGCCATAGGACTGGAATGTCTTCTTGAAATCAACGAGAAGATATGTCCAAGGTTCATAATGGAATTATTCCGTCAAGTTAAACTGGATTCGTTAACGAGGATCGCTCTCTATCTCTTTGGTTTTGGATCAAAAACCAAAAGTTTTTTTTAACTCTTGGGCAATTTGCTCACATCCTCCGGATTCCAAATCATGGACAATGTGCCTTCACCGAAGATTGGTCTCTTGACTCTCTCTTCAACTTTCGTGAAGAAAATAGTCCATATTGCTCACACATACCTTCCCCGGAGGATTTAAATCGCATAATATGCAAACCTCGACAATATTACTCCGATCCAAACATTATCTTTACATGGGAAATCCGAGAAGAGAACAAGCCCCTTGCACTCATCCTACGTGAAAATGTATGGAGTCTTAGGGGAAATCGATAAATCCTTCCCGCTTGTTGTGCTCACATAATGTATTGTTTGCTAACACAACAACCATACAATCTTGCCTACTTCTTTGCAAGGCAAATTGTAAATCTTCAAGGCTCCAAGAATAAACTCATCCCTTGTGGAATGTTATTGACGCGCCTCTATCATAACGTCATGCATTTTCATCCTCAATTTCAAAGTCCGTTGTACGTACTTGTGAACAAGATGATGGAACCGCTGAACATATCTCTCATGAAGACTTTCTTCATTCTTGATTCCACCAACACTCATCAACCATATGATGATCCTTCTAGCGCAGCTCAAAGGAACTTAGTAGTCTTTCAAATAGGATCAATCCTTTTGTACTCATGCTTTATCAATGTAATTCAATTTCCTTCATGAAATAAAACATCTTACATTTGATATCTTAGTGTTAGAACCTCTTAAACTAACCTTGGAATATAATGCATTTTCAAGATCATTGCATACCTTTAGTAAAGGTTCTGCTTAGCAGATAGACGGATCCCAAATTTTGTGCTAGACGGATCCCTACATTTAGGGAACCGTGGGATCCGGCGAACATAAAATGCAATTGCAAACATTGTATTTCAAACATAGTCTTAGAACACCTCACACTAAGCTAGACATAGTGTCTTAAGGCAAATTAAGTCCTTATCAAGTTAAGTAGATCCTTCCTACTCACACATAACTCACCTAGATCACAATCAAGACGCTTGTAGATCTATCGTTTCACTTAAACCTATTACTCTTCCGCTCTCAAGCTCACTCATCATTCCTCACATGACCCCTCACATATAGCCTTGGAAAATTTTCAATTATGGCAAAATTGATCATAATCATCTTTACCTCAAAATTGGTCGAAATTGATCAAATTCTAGTCTTTCCATCTTAAGCCTTTAGGATATTCTCCAAAACATTATCCTAAGTCACTATCTGACCTCTAGGATCATTTAGCTCCACTTGACACTCTCAAAAATCTTTAGTGTCATCTTTTTTCATTCATTGGTACTCATGAAAGTTCTAATTTCCTCCATAAAAGGCAATCATTAGCTAGATCACTCATTACCCTCACGTATTTAAGCACCCCTTCATTTAAGACACTTAGATAAACTGAAACCCTCAAGAAGAAATAGGCATTAGACCTTACAAATATCATTGCTATCTTTTCTTAGCTGCTGACAAACGGATCCCTAGGATTAGCCTAGGCGGATCCCTCATTGGAGGGAACCGTGGGATCCGTATGACAGATTATGTCAACTCTAGCTAAAACAATCATTTCAAGATCATCTTTCTAACTTAAACACTTCATCTCATCTTAAATGAGTTCCTAGATCAGTACAAACTCTGAAGTTGACTCTTGTGCATGTTAATCATCACATTCCAATGAAGTTTAGTGGCTTAAGTCTTGAATGCACTTACCAAATCTCTTGCTTTATAAACCACATTGTTAGGACTTCTAAAGTCATCATCTTCATCCTCATTTTCAGCACTTAAGAAACCTTTACAAACCTCTTGAAATCATCTCATCATGAGGAAAACTCCAAGTAGCAACTTATCCACCAAAGAACCACCCAAGAAAATTGCTCTTGTTGTACACGAAATTTCTTCAACGAATCATCTCGGTCAAGCCAACAAATGCAAGGATTTCTTCTCAACCAATCAAACCAATTCCTAAAAGGATAGTACCCACAAAACTACCTATGCCAAACACCACCATACCTCCTAGGCCAAACAATATCATCTCCACTAAATCATCACCATTGGTTCCTAGAGCTATCTCGTTTACAACTCCACTATCATCACCACACCTCTACAATTTAGAGGATTTGCCTCCTAGGTCGTCTCATCCTCCTCCGCCGGAAACATTCTCCTCATTAGGAGGAATAATGGTACAAAATCAAGGTGTTGAGTCAACATTAGCTCCGGCTTCCTTTTCGCCGTTACCATCATATAATCCCATTTGGATTATGAGAAATCATCAAAGTCAACCACCCGACCATATGGAAGTTGACACTTCACTACCACCACCATCATTCTTGGTCGAGCCATCTTCAAATGCGCCTCCACCAATCCCTCCATCGTTTGAAGCTCCTGCCGCTTCACTTGATCCTTCGCATCAAGCAATTTCATTTCTTCCACCACCACTGGCTAGCCATGACAAAGATTGCTATCATTGTCAACTTGTTGAAAGTTTGATACATGGCGTACGAGAAGACCAACGTTTCATGTTCTATCACCTCCTCGAACGTTTCGACGAGATTAAACCTAAACAAACTTGAGCTAGAGGATTTTAGTGGTGTCCTAGTTTCAAACGTTACTTAGATAAGTCTAGTAATTCCAAGTCATGTATCGATCATTTTCTTAGTTTTTAGAGTCATGTATATAATATCTCTAGTTTTATTAAATGAAAATACATGCTACTTACTATATTTCTGAGTATATGATTATGTTGTACAATACATATCTCACTTTGATATTAACATAATGTGTTATATCACCATTGCTGAAATTAATCATTAGCCAGACGGATCCCATAAATTTGCCTAGACGGATCCCTAGATGAAGGGAAGGTGGGATCCGTGATCTGAAAACTATTTTCTACTAACTTGGATCATATTTGCGGGAAATTGTGCATTATACTTGTTTTCTAACCTTTGTTTTGTAGTTATTCAATTTACACATGAAGACTTTGACACCCTAAAGCTAGGGGAGCTTTGTGTCAAAGCAATACATTGCAAATTACTTGCAATATTAGGATTACATTTCATGACATCCCTTTGCAAAATTGCAATCATCAAAGGGGAGCACATTCGTCACATTGACGAAATCTTTTGCAAACTTAGTTGCAAATGAACTAGCTTAGTATTATTTTCTTGACGCCCTTACATAGGGATGGACTCGTCAAGGGGAGTAAAGACGAGATCCTTTCCCGTTACTTGCTCTCTATTTTTTATTTCTTTCAAATATTTTTCCTAAAACAATGTGTTAGTTTCCTTTCGAAGCTCTTTTTGTTTCGACAAAAGGAGGAAGAAAGTAAAAACTACAAATTCAAACTTTGACGGCAATTTTAGCTTTTCCTTAAAATAATTTTATGTTTTGTCATCAACAAAAATGGGAAGATTGTTAATACAAATAAACCGTAAAAACGTTTATTTATATTTTACGATCTTCTAATGTTTTGTCGATAACAAACGTAAAATCATTTTAACGAAACAAATAAAATACGTAAATGGTTTGAACTAATAGTTTCTAACATATTCAAATTTTCACATAAAACACTAAAACAAGTATAACTGATTTTATGATTTAATATTACATATGTACAACAACTAGTGTTTACATATTTGGGTAAAATATACACATAACTAGTATCTAGTATATTGGGTAATATAAATGGGTAGAAACTTAAATATCATAACCCATTGACCAAATACATTGAATGTAGTTGGGTACAACCCTAAGTCCATGACCCATGGAGCTTGAACCATAACCCATTGCATGACATCATGCTTATATCATATATGGATAATATCCATAACCCATGGTATTGACCCATACCCATGTGACTAGGTGCATTGCACTCAAAAGATACATTGTATCTAGTTAAAGACCCATGGATCAACCCATAACCCATGACCCATGATCCATAACCAAAATACCCATGGGTAAAGAGGATCGTCCCACGGATCCCTAGCTTTACGCTAGATGGATCCCTTGTGGGAGGATTAGGTGGGATCAGGAGAACGATAGACATTTTCCTCTATAAATAGTGATCCATTTCCTCATTGTTTCTTACCCATTTCTCACATACTTTCTCCTTGAGTTTAAAACTCTCTAACCCCATATCCAAGTGATATATGTTTGTAGTTTTGTTTTTGTGTGATTCTCTAGGTTCCTCTTAAAGGCGAGATCACCACCCTTGAAGTCAAGCAAGCTCAAGTCCATGAGTTGCCATGCTTACTCATCATCAAGACTTCTTGAAGTCCTCGTTGATGATTCTTTTCTTTCTTCTAAGAAGTGTAGTGTTGAAGACATTAGTGAAAGATGTCTCAAGTGTCAAGACGAAGACATTAGTGAAAGGTGTCGATCGTCCGTATTATAGGCATTAGTGAAGGGTGCCTAGAAGTAAATAGAATGACATAAGTCGATCTAAATAATTAAAAGAAAGTTTTAATTGGCAAAACTATTCAACCCCCCCTTCTAGTTTTCCACAAACACTACACAAAGCCTATCCCTAAGGAGATCTACTCCTTATAAACACATCAACAAGGATATCAATATCCTTTGACCCAATACTAATCTATCTTGTACATCGAACACACCATATCGAATGTACACCTTAGGCACCTTTCACTAATGCCTTTGACTCGATCTCTAGGCACCCTTCACTAATTCCTTGTGACTTGACTTCTAGGCACCCTTCACTAATGCCTTTAGCCTTGACTTCTAAGAACCCTTCACTAGTGCTTTCAATACGAACGTTCGACACCTTTCACTAATGTCTTCGTCTTGACCCTTTAGACATCTTTCACTTATGTCTTCGACACTACACTTCTAATGAGAAAGAAGAGAACTATCAACAAGAGAACCTCAGTAGTCTTGATGATAACGAAGCATGGCAACTCATGGACTTGAACTTGCTCGACTTCAAAAGGTGGTGATCTCGCCTTTAAGAGGAACCTAGAGAATCACACAAAAACAAAACTACATACATAGATCACTTGTATCTGAGGTTAGAGAGTTTATGACTCAAATACAAAATATATGTGAAAGGGGTGAGAAACAATGAAGAAATAGCTCACTATTTATAGAGGAAAAATAGTTACTATTCTACGGATCCCACGGATCCCTCACTTGAGGGATCCATCCAGTGTATTACTGGGGATCCGTGGGACGCTCCCTTTTGCCCATGGGTTTTGGGTCATGGGTCATGGGTCCTAGACATTGGACCATGGGTATCCAAGTAGATACAATGTATCTACAAGATGCAACCCATGGGTTAAAACCATGGGTCATGGATAATATCCATATATGACTTATGCATGATGTCATGAAATGGGTTATGGGTCATGCTCCATGGGTATGGGTCATGGACTTTGGGTTATACCCAACTACATTCAATGTATTTGGTCAATGGGTCAATATGTAAACACTAGTTGTTGTACATATTTAAGTTTCTACCCAATTATATTACCCATTATAATACATACTAGTTATGTATATATTTACCCAATATGTAAACACTAGTTGTTGTACATATTTATTATTAAATCATAAAATCACTTATACTTGTTTTAGTGTTTTATGTGAAAACGTAAGTGTGTTAGTAAACTATTGGCTCAAACCATTTATTTATTTTATTTGTTTCGATTAAAATGATTTCGTTTGTTATCGACAAAATATTAGAAGATCGTAAAATATAAATAAACATTTTACTGACTTATTTGTATTAACAATCTCCCCTTTTTGTTGATGACAAAACATAAAATTATTTTAAGAAAAAACTAAAATTCGTAAAAGTTTGAATTGTAGTTTTTACTTTTCTTTCCTCAATAATAGAAACAAAAAGAGCTTGAAAATAAATAACACATTGTTTTAAGAAAAACATGTGAAGGAAAAATATAATAAGAAAAAGTAGAGAGCAAGTGACGGGAAGAGTTCTCGTCTTAACTCCCCCTTGATGAGTCCATCCCTATGTGACGAATATGCTCCCCCTTGATGATTGCAACTTTGCAACGGGACGTCATAAAATGTGATCCTAATGAAAATTATATTGCAAATAATTTTGCAATGTGTTTGTTAATACAAATATCGTCATTAAACGTTATTTATATTTTTGATCTTTACCTAAGTTTTGTTAACGACAAAAGTAAATTTAATTTGTATAAAAGCTTAAAGCTTGTCAAGTTTAATAGATATTAAAACAAGCTTTTTCAAACAATATATTCATCATTCAAGCATTTACATTTATGATTAGTAACATCTTGATATAACTCTAATCATTATGTATGATAGTAGTTTTTAGAATGTGTTAGGTTCTTAAAACCAAACACTACTTAAGTACTTGCATATTTCTAAAAATAGAAATACAACATATGACATCATGTGATGCATCATGGAAATCATTGGAAGATTTCATTAGATATTTTGTGTGGATTTGTACTCTTCATATCTTGCACAATCTCACTTAGATAGAGTTGACTTTAGCATAGATTTGATATCTTGGTGTGGACGGCGGTACCAAATTGGTACAGTAGGAACCCTTTTAAGGGTTCCGCGGTCCGTGGGCAGCTCACATCCATTTTGGCTATAAATAGCAATGCCAAGCCAAGTAGTTTTCATCCCTTTCTAACATACTCTCATACATATCTTCTCTCTAACCTTTCTAACTCGGTTTCATATCATATTAGTGATCTCTTTTGTAGCAAAGAAGATCAAGTCACATTCAAGCTTCAAGCGAGAAGTTGGAAGTCTTGTTTGTTTAGTGTTGTATGATCTTGTGTTGATTCATACTTCATTGTTGTATTAAACCATCATAATCTTGTGAGTGTGAGTGGTTAGTATTTTAGTCCTCAAAATACATTGTGTGTGGGAGTGGTTGTACCCTTGGAAAGAACTCGACATCTAGCTTAGTGTCGGAAATAGTGTAAGCGAAGTGTAAAGGTTTTCTCCGCCGGTGAAAGGAGCTTGTTGACTAGTGAAGTTAAACTCTCGAGTGTGAGACTCGAGGAGTGGAGTAGGGAAAGGAAAAAGAGTCCTTGTAGACCGAACCACTATAAACAACTTGTTGTGGTTTGATCATTTCTTTCCTTATTTACTCCTTACATATTGCTTGCATATTTCATTAACATATCTAAGATCAATATCAATTGATCTTTACAATAAGTTTCAAAACAAAGTTTTTAATTGGTAAACTATTCAACCCCCTTCTAGTTTTCTACAATTGGTACCGGAGCCTCGTTGCTCAAGAATTTCTAAAATAACTTGTATTTTATAAACTTGAAACGATCCATGGATTCGAAAACTTTAAAGAAGGGCAATCTATGCAAAGACCACCACTCTTTGAAACCAATGGATTTATCTATTGGAAAAACCGTTTTGAAACATATGTAAAATCAAAAGATATAGATCTTTGGTTTATTATTGTTAAAGGGATTTTAGTTCTACAACAAAGGATATTTCCGTTGATGAACAAAAGAAACTAGTTGCTAAAAATAATGAAGCTAAAATGATGCTTTATAATGCTTTACCTAGAAAAGAATATGAAAGAATTTTTATGTGTGAAACCGCCAAAGATATTTGGGAATCTTTAATTGTTACACATCAAGGTAATTCACAAGTCAAGGATAACAAAATTGATCTTCTTGTTCAACAATATAAACAATTTGTTATTCACGAAGATGAAACCATTGATTGTGGCTTTGCTCGCTTTAACACTATTATTACATCACTTAAAGCACTTGATGAATCTTTTCGTAGTAAGAACTTTGTCGGGAAATTTCTTAGAGCACTCCATCCCAAATGGAGAGCTAAAGTGACCGCCATTGAGGAATCAAAAGATCTCTCAATAATGTCACTAGACGAGTTGATCGGTAACCTCAAAGTACACGAAATGGTGATGGAGAAAGATTCGGAGATCATCAAAGGAAAAAGGGAGAAGATCAAATCCGTTGCTCTAAAAGCAAAAGCGGAATCAAGTGATGATGACGAATCTTGCTTCGGTAGTGAAGATGAGGAATATGCCATGGCCGTTAGAGATTTTAAGAAGTTCTTTAGAAGAAGAGGAAAGTTCGTAAGACTACCTCGAGAAGAAAAGCCATTCGAAAAGATCGGGATGACAAGAAGGGTAAAGGTGAAAGAAAATGTTTTAGATGTGGTGATGCAAGTCACCTCATAGGAGAATGTCCCAAGCCACCTAAAAGCAAAACTCAACGAGCTTTTGTAAGTGGTGCTTGGAGTGATAGTGAAGACGATGAAGAATCAAGCAAGGAAGAGATGGCTCTAATGGCACATGAGTCAAATGAGGTACTTTCCGACTCTTCTTATTCTTCTATTGATGATGACACTTTGCAAAAACAATATAATCAATTGTGTGAGCTAAGTCTAAAAATCATAACTAAAAATAAATTTTTAAAAACCAAAAAGGAATTTTTGGAAAATGAAGTTTATGAGTTAAAAGAAAAAGCAAAACGACTAGAAAAAGGAAAAACAAATGACGATGATTGTAAATCATGTCAAGAGCTTAAACTTGAAATAGAAAAACTAAAACTCACACAAGATGTTTTAATCGAAAACAATTCTAAATTTAAAAGGTTTAACAAGAACATCGCTCTTGCCGATGAAATAGTTAAAATTCATAAAACACCAGGAGACATGAATGGGCTAGGTTTTAATGAAGTATTAATTCCTAAGAGTCAAAATAAAAGCGGCGAAAAGGACGAACATTCATCAAAATTGCTGCGATGCAGCCACGGACGAGACGGAACCAAAATAAGGGTTCCGTCCGTTGTGCAAAATGGTGCCGTGGGTACTTCGGCAGAAACGAATGTTATATCGGACCGTCTTGAATTTGTTAAAATAACAAAGAAAACCAATAATAGTATTAAACTAAAACCGTACATTACTTGAGTAGGACTTGTCAAAAATGAATTTAGATCAAAAACTACTCAACAACGATATAAAACTCCTTTTGCCAAACGCCCTTTCCTAAGAGCAACCACAGCGTACAACCCAACTACCAACACAATGGTTGGAATCAAAACTTTCCTAGACCATATCAAACTCCGGATTACATGCCATGGAACTCTTACCCATCGTTTCCATACATGAATCAAATAAATGGTATGTGTAACCCAAATGGACCCATGAGATATTGGGGACCAAATGCTTGAGTTATTTGCTTCTTAGGTATGCTTGAAAGTTGGATTGGAACCTGATGAATGGATAAAAGATAGTGGTTGCTCACGACACATGACGGGCAACAAAAGTCTCTTCTCATCATACCAAGAGTATGACGGAGGTAATGTCACCTTTGGTAGCAATCTCAAAAGCAAAATTATTGGCAAAGGTACGATTGCTCATAACTTCCTAACTATTGAAAATGTTGCTCATGTGGATAGGTTAGGATTTAATCTACTTAGTATTAGCCAACTATGTGATAAAAAGTATAAAGTACTATTTGATGAAAATGGTAGTAAAATACTAAAAGATGGTATCACCATAGCTAAAGGAGTTAGGAAAAATAACATATTCGTCATGAAAATAGATAAAACATATAATGACAAACTTTGCCTAACAACATTAGACGATAGCTCATCTCTTTGGCATAGGCGTTTAGGTCACGCTAATATGAGACTTATACAAAACCTATCTTCAAAAGAATTGGTTAGGAATTTACCAAAACTTAAATATGACCAACACTTTTGCGGCGCTTGCAAAATTGGTAAACAAACACATAGTAGTCACAAATCTAAAAATATGGTGTCCACATCTAAGTGTCTAGAATTATTACATATGGACTTGTTTGGACCATCCGCTATAAGAAGCTATGGAGGCAACTTATACACTTTGGTCATAGTAGATGATTACTCAAGGTTTACTTGACGTTGTTTTTGAAAACCAAAAATGAAGCTTTTGATAAATTTGAAATACTTAGCAAGAAAATTCAAAATCTTCTAGGTGTTAAAATTGTGTCGATCTAAGCGGATCATGGTCGTGAATTTGACAACGAAACTCAATTTGGAAACTTTTGTGATACAAATGGTATAACACATAACTTTTCAACTCCACGAACACCTCAATCTAATGGAGTAGTAGAAGCGTAAAAATAGAACAATTCAAGAAATGAGTAGAACAATGCTTAATGAACAAAACATTCCTCAAAAGTTTTGGTGTAACGCCGTTGACACTTCTACATATATTTTGAATAGAGTCTTAAACGTCCTTTCTTAAACAAAACACCATATGAACTCTATAAAGGTAAAAGCCAACGTTAGGATATTTTAGAGTCTTTGGTTGTAAATGCTTTATTCTTAATACTAAGGATTATCTCACCAAGTTTGACCCAAAGTCTTATGAAGGTGTATTTCTTGGTTACTCTCAAACTAGTAAAGCTTACATTGTCCTAAACAAAGAAACAATGATAGTCGAGGAATCGTTGAACATAACATTTGACGAAAGTCCACCTCCCTCTAAGACATCACCTTTGGTAGATGATGACTTAGTTGAAAGTCAAATGATAGAAGGTCAAGAAATAATTAATAATAACAAGGAAGATGAACCATTAAATAAAGAAATTGTCAACATCAAAGAATCTAAAAGTCATCCTTTAGAAAAAATCATAGGACAACTTAATCAAAGAACCTTAAGGTCACAAGCCCAAAATCAAAGTAATTATTTTTGTTTTGTATCCACCATTGAACCCAAAACCATAAATGAAGCAATAAAAGATGAATCATGGGTTATTGCCATGCAAGAAGAATTAAACCAATTAGTTAGAAATGATGTTTGGAAATTAGTTCCAAAACCTAAAGATCAAACTATAATTGGAACAAAATGGGTTTTTTGAAATAAAATGGATGAAAATGGGATAGTATCTAGAAACAAAGCTAGGCTTGTAGCGCAAGGTTATAATCAACAAGAGGGATTGATTATGATGAAACTTATGCACCGGTAGCTAGGCTTGAGTCTATTAGAATATTGCTTGCTTATGCATGTGCCTATGATTTTAAATTATTTCAAATGGATGTTAAAAGTGCCTTTCTTAATGGGTTTATTAATGAAGAAGTGTATGTTGCTCAACCTCCCGGTTTCACCGACTTTGAGAAACCACATCATGTCTTCAAACTCAAGAAAGCATTGTATGGTCTTAAGCAAGCACCAAAGGCTTGGTACGACCGACTTAAGACTTTCCTTATTGATAACAAATATACTATGGGATTAGTAGATAATACTCTTTTACCAAGAAAAAGGAATCACATATTATCATTGTTCAAATATACGTTGATGACATTATATTTGGATCAACTTGTCAAGAATTATGTGATGATTTCTCTAAAATCATGCACGACGAGTTTGAAATGAGTATGATGGGTGAGTTAAATTTCTTTCTAGGACTTCAAATAAAACAACTAGAAGATGGCATATTCTTTAACCAATCTAAATATATAAAAGACATGCTTAGGAAATTTGGTCTTGAAGATTCCAAACCAACTAAGACACCCATGTCCTCGGACACTAAACTCACCAAGGAGGAAGAAGGTGAATCCGTAGATAACACTAAATATAGAGGAATGATTGGTAGCCTACTCTATCTTACGGCTAGTAGACCCGACATTATGTTTAGTGTTTGTCTATGTGCTCGCTTTCAAGAAAACCCAAAGGCATCACACTTAGAAGCCTTAAAAGGATTTTTAGATACATTAAGGGAACAACGTGTTTAGGATTATGGTATCCCAAAGGCACGGGTATAGAAACCATAGTGTATGCCGACTCGGATCATGCGGTGATTATGTCGATAGAAAAAGTACAAGTGGTATTTGCACTTTTGTTGGACATTGTCTCACCTCATGGTTTGCAAAGAAACAAACGGCCTTAGCCATCACAACCACTGAAGCCGAATGCGTCTCACCGGAAAAGCATGTCAACAAGCTCTTTGGATGAAGCAAGCTCTCGTAGATTACCGAATTCATCTCAACGACATTGTGATACTTTGCGACAACAAAGGAGCCATCGATCTCAGCAAGAATCCCGTTCAACATGCTCGTACAAAGCATATTGAAATCCGCCATCACTTTCTTAGCGACAATGTTCAAAAAGGAAACATTTCAATCGAGAAAGTATCCTCCGAAGACAACATTGCCGACATCTTAACTAAGCCTCTTAAGCGAGAACCTTTTAATCTTCTTAGACTTGGTTTAGGGTTAATGGAACCAAACATGTAGGATAAACATAGCCCAAAACATTAGAATAGTCAAAAGTAAAAAAATTTGTCTTGTACACTGTATACGGCACCAAGCGACAACAAAGAAGGAACCAAATTTTTGGTGCCGTGCGTCCGTGGTGTCTCTGAAGCAAAAGCTGCTATATACAAATCATCCTCTTCCTCAAAACCCACTTTACCAAAACGTGTAAAACTTAAACCAAGCTCATTATTGTCATCTTCCCACTCACTAATCCCTGAAGATAACATCATTGTAAGTATCCTAACTACATTTCATCTCTTAATTCCGAGTCTAGGATTCTTATTTATGCACAAAACTATCACAAATCATTACATGGGGTTTTATGTATGCTTTTATACCAAATATGAATTCAATTGGCAAATTGCATAACTAGTCATTAAAATTAGGTACTACATTATCATATTGCATAAACAAATCATGCTTCCCACTAATTGATAGATAATGAATATAAGGCCCTATTCAAACAACCAAACACCCCATGTCAAAAGTTTTGAAAAGCTTCTCACTTGTAGGAAAACAATTTTTTTTTCATTGCTAATACAAATAGAAACGTTAAATTTTCATCACTTGCATGCTCTTGAATACTAAAGGTATTGCATAACTAATATGCATTCTCGGGTATATTCAAATGAAGCCACATTGAATTAGGAGCATTTGGGTTATCTCATGGTATTTGCCAAACACCCCACTAAAACCATTTTTGTGCATAAAATGAGTCGAGATAACCGCAACTCCAAATTGTTTTCATATAGGCACACACTAGAACCAAAACGTTAAAACTTATTCTCATTTTTAACATATTAACTCTTGTCCTTAGGAATAACCATGGTAGCCGCAAGATTCTATGATCACAAAGACACCCTTAACTACATTCCCAAACACCACAAAACCAAAGGACTTACCAAGGAACAAGTAGAAATATTTAGGGTCTAGAATCAAGGTATTTCCATGAGGGTAGAACCATTCACTCATCCTTCCTTGAAAACACCAACCTTCGTGAAGAACTAGCCGCCATTCAATTCAATTGTCTTCTTGACATCGATGAACCAATTTTTCCTAGGTTTGTGTTAGAATTCTATGCTAGTGTGACCGGCTTTAATGATGAAGACGATGATGAATTTTGTCTTAGGTTTAGAATCAATCAAAACGACTACACCATCACCTTAGGCAACTTTGCTCAAGTGTTAGGAATTCCCAAACGAGGAACTTGTGTCTACGGATAAAGTGGTCACTCACGCTCTTGATGCAATCAATGACCGCTCTTTACCCTACCAAACCCGTTTGGCCGACAAGGATGTCATCCGTGAACACCTTTTTAACCCAAAGGGTGATACAACCCGAGTTACCGAAAGGGAAAGGAGGTAAACCGAGATCCATATGGAATGGAGCTAAATGAACTTAAGCCCGAATTTAAGAAATGGGAGGAGCTACTTAGAGCCAACGTCATTAGCACCATAGGAAATAGGGATCACATTAGCGCTTGCCTTTGTCATATGCTCTACAACTTGTCCACCCGTCAACCATTCAATTTAGCCTACTACATAGCTAGGAGAATGATTGATATTCCAACTCAAGGATCGGTTGCTCTTCCATACGGGATGCTTCTCACCCGTCTCTATAGAAACTTTGCACCAATTCCACCAACCCCAAAAGGAATGCACCTTCACTATGAGCTCATCCCTCACATCTTTGTACCTTTGAGTGATGCACGATTTGCTAAGACAAAAGGCAAGAGAGCAAAACCTCCAACTCCATCATCATCATCATTAAATAGCTCTGAGGATGGTCTTCCAAGCTCTCGTCTTCCGCCTCATGAGTATTATGCGTCTCTTCCCGAAATAGAGAATGAATCACTGAGTTCAAGCAAACTAAGGGAATGTTCAAGTGCCTTGGTAGGATGATGAACAAGATTTACAAGAAGTTGGACAAATAAGGGTAATTTTAAGGAGTGTTTGGAACAATGCATTATCATTAATGTTTGATACAATTTGGTTGTTTTATTATGTAGGATGATAATATAACCTGAAACAATGGTGAATGCTAACAATTTCATGCAGGGGATAGCGCAAGTATGCTATCAAATTTTACCCATTTTCACTATAATGTGAAAATCAAAAAGCCTTGCTCAAAATACATGCTCCACTATGTTTATATATATGTTATCTGCTTTTCCTAACTAGAAATGTTTAGTATAACATGTTTTGAGAAGAATTTCAGGTTTCGGAAATGTTCCCGACACCTAAAATGAACTCTGTCCATTTTCGCACTTCACGGATCGAGCGGCACCATAAATTTGGTACCGTCCGTTATGTAAATTGGTACCGCCGTGCACTGCTGAGGCGGACCGACGCACCCTTTTAGGGTTCGGCCGTGTAAGTTTTGGTGTCGTGGATCCTTCAGGTAACTTTTTGAATTTCGACTATTTCGTGATTCCAAATTACCATCCAATGCTTATAAATCAATCCTAAATTGCTTATACTCTTATTAGAACTAGTATAATTCACTTAGGAATATAAGAAATCCATTTCCCACCAAAATTCAAAAATTTGAAAAATCCACCCAAGGAGCCCTTTTGCATAAAGGAAGGAACCAAATTTTGGTACCTTCAAATCCGTGGGTGATCCGAATATTAGGAAATTCCACTCACTAGAACACATTTATTGCAAATCTTTTCTTCTTCACTCCATCTCTCTTGAATGGCTTGACTTGGGTGATATGACTAGCATTCAACCCACTTCCAAATCATTAGGAACCTCATCTCTTCAATGGCTTAACATCAAATCAAACACATTTCTCCATGATTTTTCACTTCTATAAATTGAGAGGTTTTACCATGATCATCCTCACACCTTCTTCATTCTTACTATCATCTAGCAAAGAAAAACCAAAGTCAAAAATGACAAAATCATCTCCAAAACCTTGCAAGAAGACCGCTAGAATTAGTGTGAGGCCTTGTTGCTTTGTTAACCTTAGCTCCTCATCCGAGTCTTCTCCACTCACAATCTCATCTCCCATCCGAGATGATACAAACCTTACCTTAGCCACACCTACTCAATCACACATTGTGATCACCACTCCACCACCAACAAAAACACCAACTTCACCTCCACCGGCACCCATCCAAACCTCCAAAACACCCTCACCACCTTCACCAAGGTCTCCAACTCTCATTCCTATGGAGTTATTTTCCACTCCACCTACTTCACCAAATCCTTTCTTGGAGGACTTGGATGACTTGCCTCCTAGGCCAAATCATCCACCACCATTGCCATCATTTGGCTCAATTGAGCGGATGGCTCATGAGTCACCTCGGTCATCCTTTGACCCAAACGCCCCATTAGGGCCTAAACCTCTTCTCTTCCACCCCATTCACAAAGACATTCATGGTCCTTTGTATGGGGATCATTCACTCACCACATCAATGTCCCTCATCTTGAGGACATTGAGGAGTGCATGTGGGATGCCAATCCCACTAGAGAGGAGATTCAAGCCGAACTCCACAACCTCCACCAATTCAAAGGCATGGTGGACTCTCACTTGAGTGAGACAATGCAAATGCAAATTGCTTTGCTTGCTTCCATCATGACCACCCCAAACATTTCCACCAACACCAACACATCTACCATTCCACCACCACAACCTCCCCAAACATACTACCCCCTAGGCATGGTTGCTCAACTTGTGAGCAAGCGGCCCAAACCGTTGATAGGAACCGGGTTATGGTCCTTGACTTTCAAGAAGAAATGAGGTTCATCCTCAATCATATCCTTGAGCGCCTCAGCGCTCTTTCTCATCCACCATCAAATTAGGATGGTCATAGTTTAGCATTTCTAGTTTTCTCTTCTTAGGATTATTCTCTTTTCTTTTCTTCTTGTACTAAAACACATCATTGTGTTCCCATTTCATGATCTTTATTCATGAAAATTTTAACTAATGAATGGTGTGTTTTATTATAGTATTGGTGCTTTTACATAGTGTTTGGAAATGCTTGTGAATGATCATTATTACTAACATTATTTTTGTAGCTTTTATTTTCACAATCCATGTATCTTCCCATTAAGCACCCAATTTAGGGGAGCTTTGATCAAGGGGGAGATAATGGCTCGCGCTCATTACATTCCGCATCGCCTCTACTTTTTGTTGAGACAAAAAGGGGGAGAAAATATAGAACTTGATTACATTTTGACTTTTCTTAAAAGTCAAGCTGCATACTTTGACTTTCTGAAAAAGTCAACATCATACATCAACTAGTGAACACTTTGACTTTCATAAATAGTCAAACATCATACACTTGCATTATCTTTCTCTTTTCAAGTTCTAAAACTAATATTTTTATAACTCTTGCACAAACTTTGTATCTTTTATAAAAATAAAATTTATATTTTGTCCTCAACAAAAGGGGAGATTGTTAATACAAATATCGTCATTAAACGTTATTTATATTTTTGATCTTTACCTAAGTTTTGTTAACGACAAAAGTAAATTTAATTTGTATAAAAGCTTAAAGCTTGTCAAGTTTAATAGATATTAAAACAAGCTTTTTAAACAATATATTCATCATTCAAGCATTTACATTTATGATTAGTAACATCTTGATATGACTCTAATCATTATGTATGATAGTAGTTTTTACAATGTGTTTGGTTCTTAAAACCAAACACTACTTAAGTACTTGCATATTTCTAAAAATAGAAATACAACATATGACATCATGTGATGCATCATGGAAATCATTGGAAGATTTCATTAGATATTTTGTGTGGATTTGTACTCTTCATATCTTGCACAATCTCACTTAGATAGAGTTGACTTTAGCATAGATTTGATATCTTGGTGTCAAACGGTACCAAATTGGTACAGTAGGAACCCTTTTAAGGGTTCGCGGTCCAGGCAGCTCTGTCCATTTGGCTATAAATAGCAATGCCAAGCCAAGTAGTTTTCATCCCTTTCTAACATACTCTCATACATATCTTCTCTCTAACCTTTCTAACTCGGTTTCATATCATATTAGTGATCTCTTTTGTAGCAAAGAAGATCAAGTCACATTCAAGCTTCAAGCGAGAAGTTGGAAGTCTTGTTTGTTTAGTGTTGTATGATCTTGTGTTGATTCATACTTCATTGTTGTATTAAACCATCATAATCTTGTGAGTGTGAGTGGTTAGTATTTTAGTCCTCAAAATACATTGTGTGTGGGAGTGGTTGTACCCTTGGAAAGAACTCGACATCTAGCTTAGTGTCGGAAATAGTGCGAAGTGTAAAGGTTTTCTCCGCCGGTGAAAGGAGCTTGTTGACTAGTGAAGTTAAACTCTCGAGTGTGAGACTCGAGGAGTGGAGTAGGGCAAGGAAAAAGAGTCCTTGTAGACCGAACCACTATAAACAACTTGTTGTGGTTTGATCATTTCTTTCCTTATTTACTCCTTACATATTGCTTGCATATTTCATTAACATATCTAAGATCAATATTAATTGATCTTTACAATAAGTTTCAAAACAAAGTTTTTAATTGGTAAACTATTCAACCCCCCTTCTAGTTTTCTACAGTGTTGCTTTGACACAAAGCCCCCCCTAGCTTAGGGTGTCAAAGTCTTTATGTGTAAATTGAAAAAATACAAAACAAAGGTTAGAAAACAAATATATAATGCATAATTTCCTGCAAATAAGACTCAAGTTAGTAGAAAAACTAGTCTTCACATTTGCACGGATCATATGGTTCCCTTTTGGAGGGATTAGATCTCGCTTCAGGCAAAATGTAGGGATCGATACATGCGTAACTAAAATACACAAATGTGATGTACCAAAAGATGTTGGCATCAAAATGAGATATGTATTAGAACTATAATCATATACTCAGAACAATATAGCAAATATCATGTAATTTCATTTAATAAAACTAGAGATATGATATACATGACTCTAAAAACTAAGAAAATGAACAATACATGACTTTAAATTACTAGACTATCTAAATTAAGCTTGATACTAGGACACCACTAGAATCCTGCAACCAAGTTTGTTTAGGTTTAATCTCCTCAAAACGTTCGAGGAGGTGATAAAACACGAAACGTTGATCTTCACGTACTTCATGTATCAAACTTTCAACATGTTGACAATGATAGCAATCTTTATCATGGCTCGGTAGTGGTGATGGAAGAAAGGAAATTGCTTGATGTGAAGGATCAAGTGAAGCGGGTTGAGGAGCCTCAAAAGAGGGAGGGATTGGCGAAGGCGCATTCTAGGATGGCTTAACTAAGTATGATGGTGGTGGTAGAGAGGTGTCACTTCCATGTGGTCGAGAGGTTGACTTTGATGATTTCTCATAATCCAAAAGGCATTATTTGATGGTGACGGATAAAAAGAAGCCAGAGCTAGTGTTGACTCAACACCTTGATTTTGTTCCACTATTCCTCTTAAAGCGGAGAATGTTTTCGGTGGTGGAGGATGAGATGGCCTAGGAGGCAAATCCTCTAGATTGTAGAGGTGTGGTGATGAGAGTGGAGTGGTGAATGATAGGGCTCTAGGCACCAATGGTGATGGTTTAGTAGAAATGGGGTTGTTTGGTTTAGGAGGTATGGTGGTGTTTGGCATTGGTAGTTTTGTAGGAACAATCATTTTTGGGATTGGTTTGATAGGTGAAGGAGAGATCCTACCATTTATGGATTTAACGGGAGATGATTCGGTTGAGGAAGTTTTGTGTACAACACGAGCAATTTTCTTGGGTGGTCCTTTAGTGGATGAATTACCACTAGAAGCTTTCCTCATGATGAGATGATTCAAAGAGATTTGTAAAGGTTTCTAAGTGCTGAAAATGAGGATGAAGATGATGACTTTAAGAGTCTTAACAATGTGGTTTATAAAGAAAGAGATTTGGCAATTGCATTCAAGACTTAAGCCACTAAGATCCCTTGGAATGTGATGATTAGCATGCACAAGAGTCAACCGAGTTGAATGCTTTCTAGAATCTTAATTAAGATAAGATGGAGTGTTCAAGTTAGCAAGATGAGCTTGAAATGATTGTTTTAGCTAGAGTTTGACATGAATCTGTCACCCAGATCCCAAGGTTCCCTCCAATGAGGGATCCGTCTAGGATAATCCTAGGGATCCGGCTCTCAGCAGCTAGGAAAGGGTAAAAATGATGTTTGTAAGGTCTAATGCCTATACCTTTTTGAGTGTTTCAGTCCTCCTAAGTATCTTAAATGAAAGGGTACTTAAATGTTCAAGGGCAATGAGTGATATAGCTAATGATTGCCTTTTATGGAAGAAAATGGAACTTTTATGAGTACCAATGAATGACCAAAGATGACACTAAAAACTTGAGAGTGTCAAATGGAGCTAAATGATCCTAGAGATCAGATAATAACTTAAGATAATATTTTGGAAGATATCTTAAATATTTATAGAAAATGGAAAAACTAGAATTTGACCCATTTTGAGGTAAGGATGACTAAAATCAATTTTCAAAGATTGAAAGATTTCTAAAGCTAGATGTATTAACATGTAAGGGATGATGTGTGAGTATAAGAGTGGAAGAGTAATGAGTTTTGGTGAAACGATAGATCTACAAGCGCCTTGAGAGTGATCTAAGTGAGTAATGAGTGAGTATGAACCTTTTACTCAGTTTGATAAGGACTTAATTGGTCCTAAGGCACTATGTTTAGCTAGTGTGAAGTGATCTAAAGGCATGGTTTGAAGTATAAAGATTGCAACTACATTTCTGTTTTCCCGGATCCCACGGTTCCCTAAGAGGAGGGATCCGTCTAGCACAAACTTAGGGATCCGTCTTCCTGCTAAACATCACATTTACAAAAGGTATGCAAGGGTTGCACAAAGCATCATATTTCCAAGCTAGTGTTTTCTAAGAAGTTCTAACACTAATATAGTAGAGATATCAAATGTTAGATGTTTTATTTCATGAAAGAAATTGTATTACATTGATAGAGCATGAATACTAAGGATTAACCCTATTTTGAAAGGAAACTAAGTTTCTTAAGCGTTTTCGCTAGATGGATCATCAAATGGTTGATGAGTATTCGCCGATTCAGGGAAGAAGAAGGTCTTCATGAGAGATGTGTTTAGAGGTTCCATCATCTTGTTTACAAGTACGTACAACGGACTTTGAAATTGAGGGTGGAAGTACATGATGTGATGATAAAGGCGTGTCAAGAACAGTCCATAAGGGATTAGTTTGTTCTTGGAGCCTTGAAGAATTACAATTCACTCTGCAAGAAATAGCGAGATTGTATGGTTGTTGTGTTAGCAAACAATACATTATGTGAGCACAACAAGCGGGAATGATTTCTCGATTTCCTAAGACTCCAAACATTTTCACGTAGGATGAGTGCGAGAGGCTTGTACTCTTCTCGGATATCCTGTGTATAGATAATGTTTGGATCAGAGTAATAGGGTCGAGGTTTGCATAACATGCGGTCGGTCTTGAGGGGAAGGTATGTGTGAACAATATGGACTATTTTCTTCACGATAGTTGAATAGAGAATCAAGAGACCAATCTTCAGTGAAGGCACATTGTCCATGATTTGGAATTTGGAGGATGTGAGCAAATTTCCCAAGGGTTAGAACAAACTTTTGGTTTTTGATCCAAAACCAAAGAAATAGAGAGCGATCCTCGTAGAACGAGTTCAACTTGACGGAAGAATTCCAATACAAACCTCGGACATATTTTCTCGTTAATTTCGAGAAGACATTCTAGTCCTATGGTTTGGAAGGAGGTATTGATACCTTCTTCGTATTGTAGAGGAGTGTCGACAATACGTCCTTCATGGAAGTGACGGGTTTCGTGATTATTGAACCCACCGGACATGATTGCCGGTGTGTTGAGTTCAAAGAGATGTTAGGGAATGTAAACGCAAGTGAGTGAAAAGTCGAACTCATACTCATATGACATGACGAAACCTATAGAAGTGAAGAGTTAATAAGATGAGACGTATTAAAGGAAAACAATGATTACCTAACGTTTTTACTAGATATTTATTAACAATGATAATTAACTCACTTAATGTTTTACATTCTAGTGGAATATTTCTTTTAGGAAGGAAAAGATTTTTAATTTGCATGAAAAACTGTTTTCCAGAGGGACGGTTCTCACGGTTCCCTTCCATGAGGGATCCGGCTAGTAGAACTCTGAGGATCGTGGATCTCAGAGAAGTATGTGAGACACAAGATTTTGACGAAAAGAGATTTTTGCATCTTATATGTTTATACAAAGATATGTATTTTAGTCAATGTTTACTTTAGCATGCATTGTCGGTTTCTAATGTATCTCAAGACCAAAAAATACGAAAGATAAAAAGTAAACGAAATGACAAACATATTATGAGAAATAAACTAGATAAACTAGAATATTAGAAATAATTCATTTCAATGCTAAGAACGATACAAAGGATTTGGTATATAATACCAATATAGATTAACAACACAAAGTATATGTCTCCATAAGAAAACTTAATCATGGGGAACACGAGAGCGATGAGTGTTAAGGTGATGAGTATGAGGGCGATGTACACCATGTTGATGAAGATCCTTCTTGGTTTTGGTTTGAGAGGAGATGATATGAGAAGGAAGATGACGTTTGAATGAGAGGTAATTTTTGAAAGTGGAAAATTTGAAAAATGAGGGTTTGGTGGAGGAAACGATCGGAAGGGATATTTATGGGGAAGGAGGAATTTTTGAGATTTATGTTTTGTTTTATTATTAGAAAGATATGATTTTTGAATTAAGTGAAAAAAAACACAAATTTTATAAATCTAGACATTAGACCAAAAAGAGAAACACGTATGCAAGAAAAGTTTCCTAACAAAGCTATGTGTAATATATGAGTATGAGCAAAAGATAATCATATAAATTCCTATGTAAGCATACTTATTAATTAAGCTAATGTTATTTAGAGATAAGTGGAAAATCATACCTCTAATGCACTTAGGAATGTCTTTACAAATGACACAACAAATGTCAGTAGACAACTCCGGTTCCTTTGTGTTTAGGATACCTTCTTAGGGAAGGTATTCTAGTTACCAAGCAATTCCTATGGCTTGATAGGTATGAGCTTTAACTAAGCAACATGACAAGGAAGGTTAGTGCAATTAAGTAAGAAAAAAATAAGAAAAATGTTGTCATCTAATCAACATCCAAATAAGGTGTATTTAAAACATGGTGTTTGTTTTTGTAAAAGACCTTCTTTGTAGTTTTCAATTAAACACGGATCGTATCAAGTTTTTAAAGTACAATATACTCTAAGAAACTTGGTAACGAATCTCTGATACCAATTGTGGAAAACTAGAAGGGGGGTTGAATAGTTTTACCGATTAAAACTTGGTTTTAAACTATTTAGATCGACTTATGTCAATCTATTTAAACATATGTGTTGGATGTTGATAGACAAGCATATAGAAAATGTAATGAAAAGATAAAGAGTAAGAAGCACAAAACCACAACGCGAGTATTTATAGTGGTTCGGCTACAAGGACACCTTCCTTGCCCTACTCCACTCCCCGAGTCACCTACTCGAGAGTTTTTAATCACTACACAACACCAACTCCTTGTGGCGGAGAAACCTTCACAACTTTGCCTACTCTTTATCTGGTACAAGGCTAGATATCGGGTTCTTCCACGAGGTAGAACCAAACCTATCACAACGTCGCCTACCCTTTATCCGGTACTAGGCTAGATACCGAGTTCCATTACAATGGAGGAACTACTACCCAACACTACACAAAGCCTATCCCTAAGGAGATCCACTCCTTATAAACACATCAACAAGGATATCAATATCCTTTGACCCAATACTAATCTATCTTGTACATCGAACACACCATATCGAATGTACACCTTAGGCACCTTTCACTAATGCCTTTAACTCGATCTCTATGCACCCTTCATTAATGCCTTGTGACTTGACTTCTAGGCACCCTTCACTAATGCCTTTAGCCTTGACTTCTAAGCACCCTTCACTAGTGCTTTCAATACGAACGACACTTCTAATGAGAAAGAATAGAACTATCAACAAGAGAACCTCAGTAGTCTTGATGATAACGAAGCATGGCAACTCATGGACTTGAGCTTGCTCGACTTTAAAAGGTGATGATCTCGCCTTTAAGAGGAACCTAGAAAATCACACAAAAACATAACTACATACATAGATCACTTGGATATGAGGTTAGAGAGTTTATGACTCAAAGACAAAATATATGTGAAAGGGGTGAGAAACAATGAAGAAATGGCTCACTATTTATAGAGGAAAAATAGCTATTGTTCCACGGATCCCTCACTTGAGGGATCTGTCCAAAGGTGTACTAGGGATCCGTGGGATGCTCCCTTTTGCCCATGGGTTTTGGGTCATGGGTTATGGGTCATGGGTCCTAGACATTGGACCATGGGTATCCAAGTAGATACAATGTATCTACAAGATTCAATGCATCTAGTCCATGGATCATGGGTTAAAACCATGGGTCATGGATAATATCCATATATGACTTATGCATGATGTCATGCAATGGGTTATGGGTCATGCTCCATGGGTATGGGTCATGGACTTTTGGTTATACCCAAGTACATTCAATGTATTTGGTCAATGGGTCAAATGCTTAAGTTTTTACCCAATTATATTACCCATTATAATACATACGAGTTATGTATATATTTACCCAATATGTAAACACTAGTTGTTGTACATATGTATTACTAAATCATAAAATCACTTATACTTGTTTTAGTGTTTTATGTGAAAACGTAAGTGTGTTAGTAAACTATTGGCTCAAACCATTTACGTATTTTATTTGTTTCGTTAAACTCAAAGAAACAACTAATGTAGCTACTCCTAATTTATCATGTAGGGAGAAAATTGTGGACAAAGACTTTTTTCTCGATTGGTAAGTAGAAATAATATCCCTTTGTTTCTTTGGGATACTCGACAAACACGCACTTATCCGTCTTAGATTTAAGTTTGTCAGATGCATGTCTTTTGACATGCACATCACATCTCCAAATCCTTATATGTGATTAAGACATAATCTTCCCATGCCACAGTTTAAATGGTGTTCTTAGTGCAGCTTTAGTAAGAACTTTGTTGAGTACGTATGTTGCTGTTTCAAGCGTATATCTCCAGAATGACATGGGAAGTGTACTTGACTCATCATAGATCGAACCATATCCAACAAGGTTCGATTCCTCCTTTCGGGTACTCCATTCCATTGTGGTGTGTACGGTGGAGTCAATTGTAAGATGATCACCCACTTCTTTTAGATGATCGTCAAACTCTTGGCTCACAATCGCATATATTTTTCGAGTGTCCTTTTTCTTTACAGGTGTGGTCAAAAGTGAAAGCTCTTATCCACATTTCGGATGTTGGTCAATCTTGGAATTCATATTGGCTGTTAAGCGAGTAACTCATATTCAGTCAGCAAGAATAGTTATGGCCAAGCTCTGATTTAGTGCGACTGTGTACTTTATATGACAGTAACAAAAGAATAGACTTTTTAAAAGAAGTCTAGACAAGTGGATCAAGTCTTTGACATCATATTCGCAACTACAAGGATGAAATTGATGACTCTCAAGTTTAAAGACTCGGACCATGTGGATCGTTTGAAGACGGGGTGGAATCTTGGAAGTTATAACTAATTGTAGTTTGGTTCTTGTTTTTTTGACGATCTCATGTTATCAATAGAGGCCATTAGAATCACTAAGAGGGGGGTATCGTTGAGCCAAAGGGCTGCGCCAAGCTATCAGCCGAGAAAGGGGGTTGTTTGTTGTGTTTGTGTTTATATGTTGTGTTTCTATTCGCGTTTTTTTTTTCACTTTTTCATGTTATAGCCTTTTGTTTTGAGTATTTACATTTTAAGTCCATTTGACACTTTTTTTACATCATTAGTCCTTAATATGTTTGTTATGTTAGTCCTTAAGTTATTTATTATTATTTTTTTTTATTAGTTAATCTAATGTGTTTTAATTTAATTTTATATATCTCTAATAAATTATGTAAATGAAAAAGGAAAAAAATTGTCCAATGGCATCACATTTTCTTATGCCAAAGGTAACGGCACAAAATGTGATGCCAAAATGTTTCTAATTAAGTTGAGTGTTTTCTTTGGCGTGACAACACTTTTAGAAGCGAAACACGGTCTACGGCTCCGACACCACTTGCTCTAAATTTTGGCACACTTCAGGATTAACATCGGTCGATCAACACACAATTCACAAGATGACCGATTCCAAATCGGTCGAGTCCATTGTGGACTCTTGATCGTCAAATCGATTGACGAAAAAACCGTATATCGGTTGAAATTTCAACCGATTTCAAACACAAACTTTTACCACTTTTCAATGTTCCGTTTATTAAATAAATAAAAACTTTTTTTTCAAACTTTACCACTTTCACATCCTATAAATACCAACCTCAAACCACTTCTAAACACACAATTTCAAAACAATTCACCCCGAACTACTTCTCAACACAAGATTTATTATGGCTTGCGTCTCTCATATTCTTTGAAGATATGAAAATGTCGCGTTAACAAACAATGCGAAGAAGATGATGATGTGGCTCGAAAAATAATATTATGACGTTATCCATCTGTTTGAGCATGCAAGAGCGAGAAAAGCAGCGTATGAAGCGGACTACACGACTTTACAGCGACAAACGCTGAACAGCGTGTCGACAAATTTTGATGGATGAAGCCATAAAGTGACGACATTGTGACAAGTTGTGGGGCGTGTTCAACGAGATAACGAACAACATCGTACCAAAATCAGTTGGAGCTATCGAGGAAGCGAAAAAGTTGGTGTAGGTGCATCAACTTCATTTGCCAGCTTTGTTGGGGAATCTACGCTAGACAGAAATATTTGGCTCCATAGAATTTCTTGGGTTATCGGACTCAGTATAACTCTGCATGCGGGGAGCATTCAGATTAGGATTTATGATTTATGTATTTCGTATCGTTTTTATTTTTAATATATTGTAATGTATTTATTTTAATGAATTTTAAATTTGTTGTTTAAAATGTTTGAATTAAAAAAAAATCGGTCATTTTGCAAACTTTAAAATTTTTTACAATTCATCTCGGGTATTTACTATTCATCGTTTACTATTCATCATTTTACTATTCATCGTTTTTTAAGTCGATTTGATATTTTGAGAGGTTATTTCAAAATTTTACTATTCACAAAATATTATTCATTCCCGGAGAAAAATTTATATTCATGATTTTTATTCATCGTTTTTCGTAAACTAGGTTTACGAGTATCAAATTCGCATAACCGTAAGGGTTTAGCCGCGTATTCATGTAACATCATTGAGAACATTTCATATAGACTAGAGCTACTACATGCATCATCCAGTATCATTTCATATTAGTTCATGCATGGGTTTGCATATTTCATTACTTGATATATTTTCATTAAATAACGCTTTATCGCACGATCATTTATATTGAATAATTGATCCGACATTTCCTAATTGTCACGAATATATTTTTATCTCATTTTAGGTATAAAAATTATATTATTATTTTACACGATGTTTTGAATTTATTTTGGTATATAAATTGTTATATATATATATATATATATATATATATATATATATATATATATATATATATATATATATAAATATATATATATATATTTCTGACGGTTTTAAGTAAATTCTAATGCGACAATTATTTATTCACTCAATACTTGTGAGAATGCATTTTATCATTTTATGTGAAGCATTATATTTTATTTTATTAGTTAAAATCAATTTATAGCTAACGTTACAATAAATAACTAATTATATGTACCAAATACACATTATACATAATATTATATACATTTAAATCATCAAAATACAAAACCTTTTCCCCAAATAAACCCTTATTCGATAACCCCCTAGTCATCCATTTCATTAAAAATCTTGACTAAATGTACACATATTCATTGTTGGATAGATATTTGTATATAATACAAGTGTTTTATTAAACCAAAACACCTACAAACACATAATAGAAGGTGAAAAATGCAAGAAACCTCTCCCTCATCCCTTGTGATTTTTGGCCATGATCAAGAACAAGAAGAAACCATTGATTTTTCAAGCTCAAGTATTTTTCTAGTTCTATTAGTGATCTATTTTAAGGTTTTGAAATAAAAACCTAAAGATTAATTAAGTTTCTAGTTTCAAAAACTCTTTAATCACTCAAGTAAGTTCTAAATAATTTTTCCTACTCTTTCATAATCATATTTTACCTATTTTTAATATGCTAATAAAAAAATATGCAAGTATTATGTGTATGCATACCACTTTTACTTGTTTTTATTACTTGTTATTAGTATAAACTATCCTATAATTATTCCATGAAATCTATCATTGTTGATGAAGTTTAGGAACCCATGACACCCTAAGAAGGTGTATGGTATGTTTAGAATAGTTTTGGTGTTGATTGGAAGGGTTTAGAACAAGTATTACACTAGAAAAATCATTTTCGACAACTTCTAATTAAGGGCTGTCCATTTTTGTAAAATCTGGAAATTTCGACAGGTCATGGATTATTTTGGTTTATATTTTCATAAAATAGACTTTAAAATGAACCGTGGTAAAGCAGGCGGGTTAAAAGCGGTTTATAACGAAGAAGTTACGCTATTTTCAAGTTTAACGACGAAAACTAATTTTCTGAAAATATACAAGCTGTCAAGGATTTTTCAAGCGGCAAAATCGAGTTTTAAACATAATTTAAATGAGTCGATTTATCAAAAATATATTAGTATACATTAACACGAAGCTAAAGATATATAAAACGTAAGCAGAACTTATAACGGTAAGTTATACATTATTTTAAATATAACTATTGTGACATTTTACTTTCAAGTATTAACATTATATATTTCTACTACTAGACCAAAATGGTTATCGAAGTGACCATATTTGGGCCATTTTCTTCGATAAATACTTTTGAGAAAATAATGTCTTTATTAAAAGTGAGTTCACGGCCTATTTTCAAAAATGTTCAACGTTAGGTGCGAAGTTGTAACGAGTAATATACGATCTCTCAAACTTTTCCGAAAAGGTACTCATAAACTATAATTTCTTGATAAATCACTAAGCAACTATTGTAGGATGTCGTTTCAACGTAAGTACTTGTAAAGTATTTTATAACATGACGACATGTCATAAACGTGTATTTCGACGATAAACTTCATTTTCAAAAATGTACAAGTGGTATGGATATCATATAAGTTTGCATGCACAACATTATTTCATGACTTATATTAGAGCATATCATTCATATTAAGTTGCAGATAGCGTCGCACACTCATTTCAGTGTATCTACTTTTGTCACCATAATCATTGCATGGTGAGTTCGTAGCCCACACTACGCGTTTAATCATTTCAAACTTTTGAGGGAGATACATGCTCAACTATTTTAATTTCAATTTTGATTATTTGCAAACTATATGTTGAATCTAAACTTAAACTATATTGTTTGAACTATCATGAACTTGTTAATCTTTTGTTTCACTCTTTATGCTCGCAAGTAGATTATGCCCGAACTAAATTGATTACTATGTTATGAACACTATTATTTGAATCACTTTCCTTGATTTTGAACCCTTCGACATGTATATTTGAACTCTTTTAAATTGATTTGGACCCTTTTAACATATATTTGAACACTTTGACTATTTTGAACCTTATGATATGTTTTGAGCTCTTTGACTGTTTTGAACTTTTGAACTCGACTTAGACTCTTGAACTTAATTATGAACTTTTATTTGGAACACTTGAGCTTAATTCTGAACTTATGACTTGTTTGAACTTATTGAACCAAATGCGTTACTCACGACCCTAAAAGTCTCGCCGTTTAGGTGGGCGTTCTTGACCAAAGTCTCGCCTTATTGGTGGGCGTGCAAAGTCTCCCTTGTTGAACAACCTAAAGCCTCCAGGTCGAAGAGCGTCTCACTATGTTACGGAGCGTTCTCAATCTAAAGTCTCCCATGTTCGGAGCGTTCTTAATGGTATATAATAGTTGTATGATGTACCGTTCATACATTCGCATTGTTAGTCTCCTATTAGTATGTAGTATGGATAGCGTATTAGAGGTCGATAACCTCTCGTTCACTATGTTACGGGGCGCATATTATTTATTCTAGGGGCTTTGCCTGGCATACATTATTATATACGTGGTGCTATATTGTGAACTATTATGACAACGTATACTTGACTACTAGACACACTATATTTTGTGCAATGGGTTGTGAACACACAGGTTGCAAGTTTTGTATGGGCGGGACTTGGAACTGAGTGAATTTACAACGCTTTTGTTTTGTGGACTATTCTCAATGACCAAAAACTTTGCCTTTGCTGCATGAACGTTCTTTAAAGGCTTTACAATTCAACCAACTCTATGAACTCACTCAACCTTTGTGTTGACACTTTTAGCATGTTTTATCTCAGGTATCTAAGGCATTCACTTCATGGCATGCATGTAGACTTATCATAGAGTCAGCGGTGACGGAGCGTCTCACATATATTTTATGCACTTAAATATCGTTTGATTGTAACAAATTCATTTTGGTACATTGGAAATCTTTTGGGACCTATGTTTTGTAAACTCCGATTATTTTACTTAATCAAACGATATTTTCAAAACGACACTTTAGGTCGTTCGATATAACTGGAACTTTGATGCTATGATGTCATCCCCGGTATTCCATTCCACCGCAAAACATGTAATTTGGGGTGTGACGAGCGCGGGCAACAGTTCGTGGTTAATAAATTAAATTTGAGGAAGAAAGGCCGATGTGGCGGTGACTGGCGAGTACGACTAGGCTGGGCACAATCGAACGGAAAAAGTCGGTCAGTCATCGAGATTTTTGACCCACGACCGATGTTAACATCAGTCGACACCATTGTGTACATCGGTCGACTATCAAAAAAATGGGACATCGGTTCAATTTTCGACCGAAATAAACCACACTTCCCCATGTCATTTTTGCCCGTTTGGGGCATTAAAGTTATAAAAAAAATTAAATTTTTGACCGTTTGGGGCTTTAAGCTAAAAAATTAATTTTACCAATAAATCTGACCAACTTCACCTTTCAAACACAATTCACCACTCACTATTTCTCATCTATATTCATTTCAATCTAATTCTTATCAAGTTCAAAATGTCAAAGAAAAATACCCCACCATCAAAAAACCGACGATCCCGACTACCACAAAATCAACCGAATATGAATTTCTCACCGAAAAACAACTACGAGTTAACCGGCATAACACAACAACAAAACCGGCCTATTCTTTTTCATCCACAAAGTTTTGAATATTAATCACAACTAGCACAACCAAATCAAAACCAAAACCCGTTTTACGTTAACAGTCCTTTTGTCCAACCGCAACGTCCTTACACCGATTATCGGCAAGAACCTAGTGGGTCGTCGTACCATCCAAACATGGACTTCATTTATCATTCTCAACTATATCAACCTTATTCCCCGCTTCGTAGTACTAATCTTGACATGAATTTGGAAGATTTTTTGCCGGAGTATCCGACACAAAACTAACCAAGTCAAGATGCTTCGATAGTACGAGGTTAGTCACGGTTCGTACCACGGTTAGTACCATGATTCCATTCCGTTGAAGATTAGATGATGAAAAAACGGCAAATTTGAAGAAATGTCCCCATCAAACCAAAGCGACCATCAAGAAGTGCTTCAACCCAAGCCAAGGACAAAGGCAAGAAGCCCGAAACAAGCAAGGCGAAAGGCAAGAAGACCATTGAAGCATGGACAAAGGCGGAAAAGGTCGCGCTTTGTAAAGCTTGGTTTATGTCTTGGAAAACTTCGGAGAGGAAAGCATACGAACCGCTTCCGCTTTTAGGAGTTAGTGATAGAGTACTTTAAAAAAGAAACTAGCTCAGACCGAACCTATGACTCCATCACTACCAAATAGAAGAATAGGATTCGTAATAGGGTTGGTAATTATTGTGCTATCATCGATAATATCAAGAATAACCATGGAAGTGGTGAGAATGATATAGACGACACTTCCAAAGCTCTTAGAGAATACCGCAATTATGGCGATCGGTCATGATTTCACTTTGGAGGAGTGTTGGAAAGTTTTAAAGGGTCATGATGCTTGGAAGTACACTGAGATGCCGGCTTTCCAAACGAATAGTCGGAAGAAAACAAAGGGTTCTACCACTACCTCGGGTTCAACCCAAGCTCGTGATCCTTTCGATGTCCAAGATGTTGATGATTCTGATGAGGAAGGGACTAGTGAATCACGACCGGTAGGTCATGACAAAACAAGGAAGAAATCATCCTCCTCTCCGTCTGATGATGAACCATCGAATCATTTGTAAATAGTTGGCCAAAACTTTCTTTAAGAACAAGATAGTCAAAGGGGAGAAAGGTAAGAATAAAGAGGGTTTAGAAGATGCTTACATACGGTTGAGGGGAAAAATTTTGGAGATGAAAAAAGAAACTGAGCTCTTGGCTATCAATGGAGACCAAACATAATCTTCTACAACAGCACGTCACTCAACTTTGGCCGGACGACAGTAGAAAATTGATGAAAGTCAAGGCAACAATCAAGGCACGCTACGATTTAAATTATTAGTTTAAGTATTGTAATGTTTATTTTAATTTAGTATTGTAATGTTTTTTTTTTAATTTTAATGAATTTAAATTTAATGTTTAAAATGTTTGAACTAAAAAAAAAAAAAGGTCATCAACTGTGGCATCACAGTCGTATTGAGTAGAGATAAAGGCGATGTGACACCTAAAAGTGCGGGTCATTTAAGGCACGATTAGCCTAATAGTTATTGAAGATCATTGTATGGATTTTTTTTATTATTTTTAACAAAATTCACCGGATAACTTTTTAAAAAAACAATATAGAAAATAAAAACATTTTTTTTTTCTTTTAAGTGACAAACTGACACATGATCTATTAGTACAGGACTACAGTGTCCCTTGTTTTCTTAACTTTTTTCCTTAAAACCCATCTTTCTTTCCATTTCTAAAGTCTTTAACTCTCTTTCTTATCTCTCTCACATTAAAAAAAACACACACACACAAATTCAACCAAAAGAAAAAGAAGAAAAAATGTCTTCTCCAAGCAAACGCAGAGAAATGGACTTGATGAAGTTGTAAGTTCATCTATAAAAATTAATATTAAGCTCACATATATTTAGTTTTTTTTATATGTTATCTTAGTTATTTTTTTGATATAGGATGATGAGTGATTACAAAGTGGAGATGATCAATGATGGGATGCAAGAATTTTATGTGCATTTTCATGGACCTGCTGACAGTATGTTCTTCATGCTTTAATTATTTTCATTTTATTTATTTAATTATTTTTATATTTATTTTTTGTATTTGTTTTTGTTTTAGTTTTTATGATCTTTGGATTTTTGGGTGTCTTTTAATTCAGCTAGATTTTATAAGATTTTTGCTTTATATGATGTGAAGTTTATGTTTTTATTTACTTTTTTCATGTGCTTTTTTTGCTTTTAATGATGTGAAGTTTTGTATGTGTGTGAAGATGTTTAGATTAGATTCTGATCCTTTATTTACGCATTTTTGCTTAAAGTTTTAATATGAATGGAGTATATTAGAAGAAAAGGGTATTACTTTAATTTAAATTTCGGGAATGTTAAATGATCTTGAGCTCTTTACTTTGACCTTTTTTGGTCACATAAATCATACTTTGACAAGTATGTTTGGATATTGAGTAAAATATAGTTTTTAATTTTGTGCTATTATTTTGTTTTTGATCTACAAAATATGTTTGAGATTCCTTACATGTATATTTAGAAAGGCATCTTTTTGCGCTTAGTGTGTCTTTTTGCTAGTTTTATAAAGTTTTGATTTTTATTACTTTCTTAAATTTGGTTATGATCACGCAGGTCCGTACCATGGAGGTGTGTGGAAGCTAAGGGTTGAGCTTCCGGATGCTTATCCTTATAAATCTCCATCCATTGGCTTTGTCAACAAAATTTACCATCCAAATGTTGATGAAATGTGAGTTTGAACGTGTGATTTTGAACTTGCTAAACTGAAAGAATATAGTATGATGTAGTGTTTTTGAAACGGCGTGGTTAGATTCAAGATTATCACATTTTGTGTGTAAAAATTTATTTTTCAGGTCTGGTTCGGTTTGCTTGGATGTGATTAATCAGACGTGGAGCCCCATGTTCGGTAATATAAAGCGCACTTTTTCTGTTTAATGAATTTAGCAACAGATGTCCCATGAAAATTGCAGCATTTCCATTATAGGATGTCTACTCTCTTTGTCCCGAAATTATTGTCCAATGTCTATTTGAATTTGTACCAAAACGCGTGTCCACTTTAAGAAAACGGATGACTATAAAATATTTTACCATTTTCACTTATTTACCCTTATCATTATCACTTGCAAGTTTTCAGTGTCAAAGCGGTTGGCTAATTATATCCTCAATTATGTGTTTTTCGTTTGTAAACAACAATTTTGGGATGGCAGTACTGCAATTATGAGTTTTGTTAACATAACAAAAGTTTGATGGGCAACGTTCCCTTGTTTTGATGGTATTAAACGGTATTTTGGACTTTTCACTTATAGTCAAACACTGTCCTAAGACTGTATGTTCAAACATTGTAATCTTTTTATGGGACAAGGGAAGCGTAGAATTTACATTGACATGATTCTCTATATTTGTCGTTGTCGAGAGGAATTTAGATATTTTACTGATATATAATTGCTATATATATATTCTATAGACTTGGTGAATGTGTTTGAGGTGTTCCTTCCACAACTTTTGCTGTACCCAAACGCTTCGGATCCATTGAACGGGGAGGCTGCTGCTCTCATGATGCGTGATAAAACTCTCTATGAACAACGAGTGAAAGGTATGCAACACTCTATTCAGTATGGTTGCACTACTTTGTCTTTTTAAACTTCGTTTTTGTCTTTAATCATACTTTTTATGATTGTGGTTCACTTAGGGGTGGATGTGCAGTGAACATTGTTTCTTCAAGAACTATAATCACAATCATTTTGTTAAAGCATAGTGATTTTACACTTGCTTTTAACAATCGTTTCCTTTCATCTTCAAATCTAATGATCATAAGATATGGTAAATCACTTTTGGGAAATTTTATATCCTTCTAAAGTCTCTGCCTAAAAATTTTCATACTCATATGATCATAACATATCGTAAAATCAAGATAGTAGATGTGGAGAGGTAATGAGTGGATGCCACATCTCATGATTGTGTGGTTAGGATTATCAATTAGGAGGATGAAGTGATGAAGTCGGAGGATATAGCATCATTCGTCACTTATTATTCCATAGAGAATGTATTTGGAGTGTGCTTTTAAAGTGATTGTAGCAACTAAGAGAAACTTTTGATATAATGAATCATAACCATGCAATAGAGCCCTGTGCTATAATAACCTTTACCCATGCAACTGAAGTTGCGCATTAGAGCTCGGTGTTTTTCTTGCAGAGTTCAGTTCAATTAATGGAATACAAAGTGATACATAACTTAATGGAATACATAGTGACATATAACTTAAACCCCATCCTATGACCACTTGGTTCATTGATCTGCAATAATTTATTACTCAACTTGTACACATACATTGAAAGTTGTACATTTGGTTCATTGAACAGAGTACCGTGAAAAGTATGCCAAACCAGAAGATGTGGGTGACCTTCCAGAGGAAAAATCAAGTGACGAGGAGCTGAGTGAAGAAGAATATGACTCTGGAGATGATGACATGACAGCGGGCCCAGTTGACCCATAGTCCATCCGATCGATTGTTTTAGCGTCTCAATGTTTGTACATTATGTTGTAGTTGTTGAAATGGTGTCATTAACTTTGTGGTATAAAAAGACCATTCATATGGGAAGGGGTGAAAATGAAAATCCCAAACCCACTGTTAAGTTCATCTGATGTACATAAGTTTCCTTGGCTTTCTTCATGTACTTTGTTGATGTAATTTACTTTCGTGTATTTAAAACAGCTTGTACATTTCCAAAATGTACTACTAGTAGTTGCTTTTTAAAGTTCTAATTGTGTTCTACACTTCTCTGCTACTTGTTGAAGAACTTATGCAACAATGCCTTGCACATGGCATATTGACAAATATGCATTTGTTCAGGTTTGGTAGCTCAAATTTTGTGTGATTGGGTCACAAAACATGAAGACAATCTGTAATCCATACTCTGGTTGGTAGATAGATTGTTGATTAAGGCGAAAATGTCTGAAACCATTGTCACAAAAAAAAAAGCAACTGATCCCCAAACGTTTGTTTGTTTTATGATCTCAAGTTACCTGGAGATAGGCTTGCTAGCGATTTTCTTTGTGGTGCAACTGTTTTCTCATGTTGAATTGAAGATGACACTAAAGAACATGACTAGTTCTCATTGTTTCTTATTTGGGGAGGTTAGGAACCCGTGTTTATACAAGTTGTACCCTTCAGGATTTTTTTTTTTTTTTTTTTTTTATATTAAAAAACTATAAACATAAAAGCACGGAATAAAAAATATAAAGTTTAACAAGTCAAAAGTATTAAACTGACAAAAAATATGAACCAGATAAAAAACTATATTATACTATAAACTGATAGACAAAAAGAAAATGTTATAGTTTCACCCCCTTTTGTGGTAGGCCACTGACAAATCCCTTCTTATTTTTATCCAACCTACAAACCAAGCATGCTGCAACACTTATATTACTTTACAATCATTTTTGTACATATTTCCATAAAGTTATGCTCAACTATTAATTACTCTTAGGCTGGATAGTCACTATTAATTACTCTTAGGCTGGATAGTCGATATTAGACTAATGCTAGTGGTGACTACTTTCTTACTCAAGCAACTTTGACACGTCAGCGTCATTTTAATTTTTACTCTGCTTACAGCTCACTTTTAACCACTAGCTAGTGGTAATGCAAAAGCGACCACAAGCGTTTTTTATTTTTTTAAATTAAAATTTCATTCAATAATTAAAAACACGTAGGGTTCGTTTGGTAGGACGGAATGAAATGGCAACTGAATGGAATAAACGATGTAATGGAATGAAGAGTGTAATGGAATTATTCATTGTAGTTATTAATCATGTTTGGTTTGTGTTAGTACAATTTATGCGATGGGTGGTAACAAATTTGAATGTAACTTATCGGTTTGGGCGACAAATGTCGATGGGTTGGTCTTGTACTAATTCAAGTAGTTTGAATGAGATCCTTCACAAGAAAGATGGCAGATTAGTCTTACTGCAGGTAAGGACGAGATCCACGATTAGACTCCGGCGTGAAGTAAGTACACATTCTTGAGAGGAAAGTAGAAGTGTGTGTGTAATTATAAAGAGAGAAAGTTGTACCTTGTATGGGGATTAGAGCTTTTATGGCGAGGTTTCTTGGGGCTTCCTAGATTATCGCATATAGTGGTTAGTTGTGGGGCCAGGACCCTTGGCGGACAAGAGTTCCATGTTAATGGCGGATGGGGCGTAAAGGGGTCTAACGGTTGAAGGTTGGCCCGTTATGTGCCTTCGCGGCGCATCACCAGCTTTGGACTATAACCAATTTAGCCATTGGGCTTATTGTAGGCCTAGGATTTGTAATCATTGGGCCTGAGCCAAGTATGTGTATAGTGTGTATTGGACCTCGTGGGCCTGTAATACATACTATACGTCATCAAGTCCCCCCAATCTAGTATGTCTATTGCGTGCGGACATTGGTGCATCGAGTGGATGTTACTAGACTCAAGTTGACTAAGTGTTTTGTTGTCCCGCACCTTTTTCTTTTTTGATGGGAATTGCAGCGTCACCCAGTCCCCTAGTTTAGTGTATTGACGCATGCGGATATTGTAGCGTCGCGGTAAGTGCTTACTAGGCTGTAGATTTGACCGGGGCGTGGTGTTATCCCTTGCTTTGTCCTTTTCTTTTCTTGGGAAGCGTTTCGTGCGACGTGGACGTTTGTTGACTCTTAGTTTTCGTTTTGACATGACCTACTATTCCAGCGTCCTTTTTATTTTTGATCTTGTCCGTTCATTACGTCTTTCTTTTGCGGGTCATCATCGGTTCTAGGTTTTCTTTATTATAAATCGCTCCATCTTTCACCATCGCCGTTTGTTGCTTTCCTTTGGAAAAAAGCGATAAAAATTCTCATCCGATGCGCGCTTGATCCACTTTCGCTATGGCTTTGATTGTTGATATAAAATGTAATACTCCTCCGAGGGCGTTTGGATCCTTCCTTGCGACTTACAATATTCCACAGGAGGTACATCCGAACTTCTAACCTTAAGTGTACGATGCATGAGTGCCATACGGGAAGATTGGCTTATATACCGCTTTTTGATCTTGCCAATTCTCGAAATGCGCCTGTCTATTTTCCTTGTTGACTTACTTGAGTATTATCGCATTAATATTTCTCAACTATCGGTTCTCGGCGCGTGTAGAGTTTCTCACTTTGAGATCTTATGTCGTGTTCATAGCATTCCTCCCCTTGTTACTTTCTGTTTCATTGTTTTTATGTTAACTCGAAGTTGATAGGGTGGTTTTCCTTTAGTAAACGTGATGGTGTCCATGCCCTTTGCACTAAAACTCTTGATTCTGTCAAAAATTGGAATGATCGATTTTTCTGGGTCGATGCCTTTGCTTGTCATGTCTTGTTCCCATGGCATTCTAGGAAGAATGTCTCTAAAGATCATGTTCCTCATACAGTATAATGCTTTGATCATTTTCGCTCTTTACGCTAATCCTTATCCCTTCCGGGCATTCCCGAGCCCTTTCTTTCTTTGGGTTGGTTTGAGTCGTTATTATACTTTGGGTGAGGATGTGTACGCCCTTACGAGTATCTCAGTGAATATCAAGCTGGTGAGTTTTATTTGCATTGCTTCTCCTTTTTTTTTAAGCGAATATACTTTGCTTTGTGCGGTGATGAGTTGGCCGAGTATATTCGGTCCGGAGCCTCTAAAGGCCGATGACCACCGTCCGCGTCGTGAAGGGAACCGTCTATTATTGAAGTTGTTGTTGTGCACCGCTACTTATCCCTATTGCTCTGCTCGCCGCGGATGGTGAGTTGGAAGGCTGATGTTAATCTTCTTTTGAGCGGAAGGTGCTAGTGTTGATCTTGGTGGTGGATCATATTTTGAGGCTACAGGTCTGATGCTAACCCTTCTTCCTCTCGGTCCTTTGAAGAGAAAAGAGGGGCCTTTGTCTAGTGTTAGGACCATCTAGTCACGCAAGAGGCCTCGTTTTGAATCTCAATCAGGTCCCTCGGCATAGTAACATTCTTGTTGGTGGCCTTCCGAGAATTATTGAATAGTAGCGTTTTGGAGGCCGAGCTAGGCTATAAAACGGCTCCCCACCTTGCGGTCCTTTCATTACTTCTTCTATTTCCACCACCCTTGAGCATGAGGTTGGGTTTTACGTTCGTTCTTCTTTCAGGCATCAACTTGATATCGGTTCTCCTAAAAGGTTGGTTATTGTCCGAAGGCTTCAAGCTTGCCGTATCTGAATGTTAGGGTTGTCAAGGCTACGGGCGCATTGGATAATGCTATTAGCTGTGATGTTGATAAATGTCGCATAAGATGGGCTTGTTGCCGGACATGTTCATGTGCGCCAATCGCTTGTCATACTTTCCCTACGTGCTTTTAATCCTTACGCTAAGGCTAACTATGAAAATGCTCTTCAAGTGCTCGGGGTCTCAGTTTTCTTTACTCTCTTCCTTAGAGGCTCTCAAGGATTCTTACCGTTGAAGACATCATTAAACTTGCTTCGTCGAGGTATCCTCAGATGATTTATCCCACTGTTGAGAAGCGGTTTTACTTGGAGCGGTGGTGCGTTCTGTTTGTCTTTACGGAGGCTCTTGAGTGAGTCTTCCCTACGCTTCAATCGGGGTTGTTTTGATAGAGCCAAAAAAGCAAGGGAAGGTTCACTTCATGATTAGTTGGCACTCACGGATACTTGGTTGTCTTTTGTTGATCCTTTGTGTATAGAACCTATAGTGGAATCAGTTCATTTGTTCGTTTCGAGCATGGTGGTGTTGTTAGCGGTCTTGGTTGGGATACATTCTGCAATGGGGCGGGTCGTTTGTGAATCCTTCCATTTAGTAGTGTTTTATTGTGATTATGCTCTCTTGTTGTTTGGCTCGCGGCGTGGCACTTTTGTTTCTTTATATGTAGGCAGAATTATTGTATGCATATTTCTTTTGTTCGAAACTTTTGCTATTTAATCTTCACAGCGATGTGTCTATTATAGTAGTCTTTTTGAATACTTGTGGGTTATTCACCCGATCTTTGGATTTGCAATATCTCTTACATTATCTTGAGGTAATTTGGAGGATACTTCGGCCTTTTGTTATTGAATAACATTGTATGGGTCATGCCCATGTGTATGCGCGTCTTACGTACATAAGTATTTTTTTTTTAAATTAAATGATTTAAAAAGAATAATTTTCTAAAGTAAAACTGGTGAAGGTAGCTAAGCTTCACCTTTTTTCATTCAATAAAAAAAAAGACAAGACATTACAATATAAAAAGATAGGTTTGACATGAACCCTCCTTCACGGAATCCTCGAGGAATGGGTTGCTTACACTTGATGTATGTAACATCTCTTAAGATTGCAAACATTCCATGTTAGGTGGATTAGATTCCCCGCGGTCCTTGGCTTGTATGTGCCTTTTCCTAATGCTTAGTGACCACGTAGGGTCCTTCCATTTAGGTCCTAGCTTTCCCCTTCTTGGCATGACTTGCATCATTGTTCCGATATACTAGGTCTCCTGGTTTGAAACTTGTATTTCGGACTCTTGAGTTGTAATATTTCTCCATTTGTGCCTTGCTTTTTGCTTCACGTATTGCCGCTTGTTCTCTTCTTTCTTCAAGGAGGTCCAAGTTCATTTCAGCGTCATTTTCTTCTATGTTTGCCCGTCCTCATGTGGGCATCCCTATCTCGGTGGTATGACGGACTTCCGTTAAATATGTTAGCGAGAATGGAGTGTCTTCGTTACTAGATTTGATCATTGTGCGATGTGCCCATAGGGCGTCGCGACAATTCATCTAACCAGTTCTTGCTTTTTCTTCCGCCTAGCCTTTATGCCTTCCCTAAGCTTCGTTTGCTCTTTCCACTTGTCCGTTTGCTTGTGGGTGTTTTATTGAAGCAAAGTGTTGCTTTATATCCATTTTTTCACACCATTCTTTAAATGGGTTGTCTGAATTGTTTTCATTGTCGGATATTATTTCTCGAAGTCAGAACTGCATACAATGTTTTCCCACACGATTTCTTGATCGATTTCTGTTATGGTGGCTCCGGCTTTGCTTGTATCCATTTTGTGAAGTAGTCTATTGCTACTATGAGGAATCTGACTCTCCCAGGCCTTTCGGTAGAGGTCTGCAATGTCGATTTCCCACTTGTGGAACGGCCATGGGGAAGTGATGGGTGTTAGCTTTTCTTGTGGATTTTTTGGAATTGGCCTATACGCGTGGCGACTTTTGCATGCTTGGATTAGTTTCCGGGCATCGTCGTGCATGTTAAGGCGGTAATATCCGATACGCGGGGCTGGCCACTCTGGACCTTATCCGCATGCATGCCGCCAAGATCCTTCATGAATTTCTCGTAACACGTAGTTAGCTTGAAGGGGCCCAACGCACCGTAACCGTGGTCCAAGAAAATATTTCTTGTAAAGTATCCCATTGACTACTGCAAATCTTTGTGATTTTCTTTAAACTTCTCGTGGGCACTTGTTTGATTGAGAACATTCGGAAGTTCTTTAGGAGTTCTTTTACTTTTTCAAGATATTGAATCATTCCTGATTCTTTCGCAATGTATGTTCCATTGACTTGATTTGCCACCAGTTTTGAGTCTACATTTGCTTGCACTTTCTTGACTCCCATTTTTTATGCTATCCGTAATCCTGCTATCAAGGCTTCATATTGAAGCCGTTGTTTGTTGTGTTGAAACCAAACCTTAGGGCATAAGTAAACTCTATCCCCGAGGGTCCGTCGGTTTGAGGCACGCTCCATAACCGTCTATGCAAGATGACCCGTCAGTGAGACAGGACCCATGGTTGCCGAAGTTCCTCCACTTCCATTGGTTCGTCTTCTTCTTCATCTTTTGGACGCTCTACTATGAAGTGCGCTAGAATCGTCCTTTAATGGACATTCTTGTGTATTGTATGTCATACTCTCCCAATTCAATGCTCTACTTTTGTAATCTACCCGCACTTGCCTTGATAGTATTTGCTTGATTGGCTGGTCCGTGATGACTACTACCGTATGCACTTGGAAATACCTCTTAAAGCCCGCTTTGTAGCGTGTACCAAGGATGAAACTAGTTTCTCCATTGGTGTGTAATTTATTTCCGGTCCTCGCAGGGCTCGACTCACAAAGTATCTTGACATCTGTTTGCCTTCCCTTCTGTCATCGAACCATGGCCAAGCTTCTGGCGCTAAGTATATTATTAACTCTTCTTTCTCCCGAGGTGCGGTTAGGGTGGGGAGGTTTGCTATCATCTTCTTCATCTGCTTAAAAGCTTCCTCTGCTTCTTGTGTCCATTGAAAGTCGCTCTTTTTTTTACTTTTGAGTGTTTTAAGAATGGTAGTGACTTTTGGCGGATTTAAAAATCATTCAAACTTGCTAGCTTTCCATTCAGGTCTTTGAACATCCTTGAGGCATTTAGGAGATGGGAGGTTTAGTCTGACCTCTGCTTTGTGCTGGGCATACTTTAATTCCTTTGGTGTATCTGTGTATCCTAAAACATCCCTTCTTCCATTCGAAAGTACACTTTTGGGATTTAGCTTCATGTTTATTTCCCTTAATGTTTTGAAAGTTTCCGATATGTCTCTTATTATTTATGCCTCCGGCTGCTTTTGATCACCGGATCATCGACACACTTCTAAGTTTACGCCAATTTGTTTGTGGAAAGCTTTGTCCACTAGCCGCTGGTATGTTGCTCCTGCATTTTTTAGTCCGAATGGCATCTTAGTGTAGCAAAATATTCCCTGATTTGTGATGAAGGCTTTTTTTGCCTCGTCTTCTTTTGCCATCTGGATTTGGTGATAGCCAATGCATCTAAGAAGCATTTGAAGGGATATCCAGCAGTGATTCTACCTTCCAATCTATCTCTGGTAAGGGGTAACCATCTTTCGGACATGCTTTATTAAGGTCCTTGAAGTCGACACACATTCTCGGACTTTCGTCATGCTTTGCTACCATTACGGGTTGGCCAACCGGTATGTGATAATGTACTTCCTTCATGATTCCTAGCGTCCACGAGTTTTCCCCACTTCCTCTTGTATCGCCTTGCTCTTTTCGTTGCTTGGCCTCTTTTCTTTTGCCTTATTGGGTATATCCTTCCGGTATGTTTAGGCTATGTTACGCTTTATTTTTCTTGGGCATTAAACGTCATGGTGGACACAGGAGAATACATCCAGTTACGCTTTAGCGTCACATAACTTTTTTTTTTTTAAGCCCTTGGCGATAGGGTTGATGATGGCTATTGTTTGTTCGGATGTTCCGGATGTATTGCCACATGTATTCGTTTTCACTTTGCTTTTACTGTCGCGGGTTGCGGCGTTGGTTGGAAACCATAGTACATTCTAACGAGACCATTGCACTCTGCGGTTGTGAGCACTCGCCTTTCAGGATTTTTCATCATCCAGTGTCTTTGTTGAAGGCACGCCTGTAATTTTCGCACTCCCGGCCATCCTATGATCCCATTATATGGTGATTGGGACCTAACCACCACGAAATTCATCAATGCTGATGTTGAATGCTCGCCGTCTCCAATTTTAGTTAGTAGTGATATCCTTGATCGGCCATATTATTTCTCCATTTGAATCCCAGAGGGGTTGTAGCGGGTACCATTCTTTCTTATTTACTGGAGCCTTTCGAAACAATGCTCATACATGACTTCTGACGCAGAGCCTCCGTCGACATACATTCGGTGTATAAAGTGTCCACCTATCTCTGCTTCGATGACCATTGGTCCATCATTCCCTTCTTCTCCCGTGAGTGGTGGGAACGATATGTTCTGGTTTGGAGAAAAGCTTTGTGTAACTTTTTGTCTGATCACCCGTTGCTAAGATTGCACCATCAAGATTTCCAGAGGCTTATCTTTTCGGACGTTTCTCCTTTCTTAGGTGCTTTGGGTGATCCTTGCCACTATTTTGCTTAAGTTCCTTTATTACGTTTGTGACTTTCTAGTTCTGTGTAATTCTTCTATCTGTCTTTTTAGGTGCATGCATTCGTCTATGTTGTGTCCTACTTCTCCATGGAACTTCGCGGTACTTGTTGCGTTTCTTTTCTCCAATCAGTAAGCATTGGAGGAGGAGTTTTGAATTTAGCCTTTTCCAGCGCCAATATTTCTTTGGCGTTTTGGAAGGAGGGTGAACCTATCTAATTCCGATCCATCGGTTGGATTTCGTATCCTCTCTTGAAGCCTTGCTTTTGTCCGGACTCATGCGGTTTCCATTGCACCCAGGGGTAGCGTCCTCCGCTTTTCATGGTTTCGGCTACTTCCCGGAGGAAAGACACGGTTACCCTCATCATCGTCTACCGACTTGGGTATATTATCATGCGAGTCTCTTAATTAACTTCGAGATTAGTGATTCCATGCATGAAGCGGAAACCTTCATGACTTAGGAGCTCCTTTGACATCCCTACTTTCCACCTTGAATGTTTTCACGAATTCTTTTGTGGTTTCTCCTTCCTTTGTTTGATATAGTGAAGCTCCTTGGATCCTTTATGCACTTATTTTCTTTGAAGGAAGTTTGACAAGAAGACTTCCTTTAGTTCGTCATAGTTGTCTACCGATTCCGGTGGGAGATCGTCGAACCACACCCTAGCAGATCCGATGAGGGTAGAGTTGAACATGTGGCACCATGTTGGCATAGCCCAACGTTCTACCTTTGCCGCTGCTTGAAAAATCTTAAGGTGATCTTCTGGGTCTTCACTTCTATCATATGTCTTTACATTAGTAGGCATTCGCGTCTTCTTAGGCATGTCGAAATAGCGAATGCGTGGAGTGAACGGATCGGTCTCCTTGCATACCCATGGCCTACCTAAGTCGTCATTCTCGACATCCGACCTTTGCCTCTTTGACCCGGAACTCCAGTGTTCATCTCTGTTGTCTTCACTTCTGGAGTGTTGATCGGACCTTCGTTTGTATGTTCGACTATGTCACACCCCCAATTTACCTGTTTTGCAGCGGAATGGAATTCCTGGGGATTGACTGTCATAGCATCACAATCACGGTTATGTTGAGCGACCTAAAGTGTCGTTTGGAAAATACATCGTTTGATTTAGTAAAACAATCAGAGTTTACAAAGTGTAGGTCCCAAATGAAAATCATCTTGTGCGAAAATAAGTTTGTTACAATTCAAACGATGTTTTAAAGTGCGTAAAACCCAGTGAGGCAGCGTCGTCACCTACGACTCCATGATGTGTCCAAATGCATGCCATGAGGTGAATGCCTATGATACCTGAGATAAAACATGCTAAAAGTGTCAACACAATGGTTGAGTGAGTTCATAGAGTTTGAGTTGAAATGTAAAGCCTTTCAAAATCGTTTATGTAGCAAATGCATTGTAAATCCACTTTCGATTCCAAGTCCGCCCATACAAAACTTGCAACCTGTGTTCACAACCCATTGCCGAAATGTATATATAGTTTATATTCAACCACACATAGTCAAATGAATTTACAATAGTACCTAACTTCGGCGTAAAACCATAGGTTTAATTAATTCGTTCGAACACAATCATCGTAGTGTGAGTTAAATTGTTTCACACTCATCGTTAAAAACAACATCGTATTTATTTCACTAAGTTCATGACACCAAAGCGTAAACATCGCACCAATAAAATTGGTAATCATCGTTTCATCGCCGCCCTAATAGGTAAACTTGCCAATTTACCTTAATGATTCAAATATTGTGCGTTCGATTTCCCTAGCGGGTCAATAAGAGCGAGGAGTGTTAATTCAATAGGCCTATTCACTATACTCAAGCTCACCCGCAAGTGACTAATGGTTCATGATGTAGGGGCTTGAACATGGCAAATACTTAGTGACAATAAAACATCGGATATAGCATACAGTTCAAAGCATTTGTGTTCGATTAAAATGTAGCATGTATCTCCCCCAAGAGTTTGTAAAACAGTTAAAAGTGTAAAAGTGGGGCTATAGAACTCACACATTTGCAATGATTTCGATGACAAAGTGGATACACGAAATATATAGTGAATCTCGAAAATGACCTATTATGAATGATATGATATGTCATGAGTTGTAATGTAATGTTATGCATGCATTTAGGTATGTTATTTATACCATTTGAGAGTTTTGAAAATATTACTTATCGTCGAAAAATACTCGTTTGACGTCTTGACCAATCAAAAATCACTTTACAAGTTTTTACGTCAAAATGTCATCCTACAATGGTTTTATAATGATTTATGGTGAAATTTTCACTTTTCGACGCAAAACAATGTCGTCGGAATTTCTTGAAATTAACAAAAATGGCTTTGGAAAACTAGTGGTCGTTGATTATGCGTCGATCGTTAGAGAACGAACTCGACTGTTTTGGAAAGTTTGTATCGATATCTAGAAGTTTCAGTTCAGAAGTTTTCGTCCAAAAGGTCTTGATCATAAAGATATTAAGGGTTAAAAATGGTGGTTTTGGCTAATTGTTGTGCAGAAAATGAGTTTCGGCCAAGTTTGAACATCCGCAATTAATTTACTATAACTCCGCTTTACAACCAGCTTGTTGTTTTGAAAAATATGGCCGGTGAACTTGATTTTATTAGAAGACATTTCGTTCCAAAAAGTTCCACATCTTGGTTAAAAACAGCCTCAAACATGGTGATTACAGCTACCGTAACACTTGTATCATTAGAAATAATATAATTTTGAGAAAATAATAGTTACGACAAGTTTATGAAAAGCGTGCATATATTTGTCGTTTTCAAATCCGTTTTCTACATATATATCGTCCTTAGCCATTATCAAAGTATACTAATATATTTTTGATAAGTCGAAATAATTTACAAAGCTTAAGACTCGTTTTGACTTCGTACAATACAAAAGCTGTTTGCTGAAATTTTCAGGATTAATATATTTAGTCGTCAAACTTGAAAAATTCATAACTTCTTCGTTATAACTCCGTTTTATTCCGTTCAAGCTGACCCGCAGTTCGTTTTAAAGTATATTTTCTAAATATCAAGGCCAAAATTTCGTGACTAAAGTCGGATTTTCCAGAAAAATGAAACAAGGACAGAACCAAATTTATAGTTATCGAAAATAGTTTTTCTCGGACAAAACCTATTCTAATCCCTTCAAAACAACTCCAAAGCTAATCTAATCCTACCATACACCTTCTTAGGGTGTCATGGGTTCCTAGACATCATCAAGACCAACCAATACCAAGGGGATAATTATAGGATGACCAAATATATATATATACTCTAAAATCATGTAAAATGGTATAAATCACATATGTCTTGCATGTTGCTCCAAAAATGAAGAAATGACTATGAAATGAAAAGGAAACATGAAAATATAAATGATATGCTTACAAGTACTTGATGAGGTGATTAGAACCAAGGTTTAACCTAAACACCCTAGGTTTTTATTTCAAAACCTTAATGAGAGTGTTATCTAGATTGATTTAAACTTGAACTTGATAAAAATTTTGGGACCCCTTCTCCAATCTATGTCTTGGCCGGTTCTTTAGAGAGAAGAACAAGAGAAATAAAAACTATCTTAACTATGAGAAATGAGGAGGAATGAATAAAATTAAATAATGCTACATGGAGTAAGTAACTATACAATCAAGTAAAATTTTTTTTTCCAACCATTTAATGCCAATCCCTATGGGCGGATTTTGGGGATCTTGTCAACAAATATATATATATATATTTTTTTTAAAACTTGTGTATAATGTATACTTGTAACAATTTTAAGAAAAATGTAAGTTATGTGTAGTTAAATGTATAAGTAAAGGTAAATGGAAATTTTTGGTACAAGTAAGTTTTTAATAGGTCAAAATAGAATGTAATGAGATAATAAAAATTGTAAAAATACATTCCTTGTGAAGTTTGAGTGATATAAAAATTATCGAGTAGTTTTTAAGAAAAGTGACGTAATAATATAACTTTAACGATTTGTATACAGAATAAATTTAAAACACTAGGTAAACTCAAAATATAGTTTTTATAAACTAAATGTAAGTTTAAAATACATCGGGATCATTTTTGAAAGTAGCAGTTAAATGTTTAAAATAATAACTCAGCGATAACGTTTATTTAATATAAAATTAGCGTTAAAAGTGAGATGAAATGTCATGAATGAATTATCATGATGCAAATGATGTCAATGAAATGTAGACTAATTTTAGTCCATATGAAAATGCGTGATGATATGATCATGAATTCGCTAAACCTTAAAGGTTTGCGAATTTGAAACACGTAAACCAAGTTTACGATAAATGTTGAAATAGTGAAGCATAAATCGTTTAGAAATGACTTGAAGAATGCGAGGGTTGTCTGAGACTACATCAGTATCCTTGAATAGGGTTTAGTTCTTTAGAAGAAGAATGGTGGTGACTACCCTGTCTTCTTGGATCTGTGCGTTTAGTTCTCTCATTAGCCGGGGAACACATGGAGATACTCTTCTCTACGTTTCCAAGCCTTTTGAAGGCGCTTTTGCGACCCCCTGAACACTTCTTCTTTTTTAAGTTTTCTTCCTCGGTGATGATCGGATCGGCTGCGTCTTGGCTCAGTTCTCCCCGTGTTCCGGATCTTTGAGATTCGATCTTCTTTCTCAGATCCTTCCTTCGCGCTTTGTTTTCGGATTGACTGCGGGATGCTTCACTAAAGTCTAATCGGGTTTTCACCGTTTCTCTAGCCTTGATTCTTCCTTCCTGTTTTTGAACTTTCTCTGTCACAATGGGTAAGATGCGCGTAGTACTTATCACGGTACTTCTTGATGCTGCAGCGGATGCGACCCATCAGATCCTTCAGATCTATCGTTCTTCTTTCCTCCCTTATTCCGGCGTGGCGGGATTAGGATCGAACAAACTCTTTCGGTAGGCATTTTTCTTTTCGAACGCGGTTGTGCCTGTGTCCCACGGATGGCGCCAACTTGTTAGTACAATTTATCACGATGGGTGTTAACAGATGTGAATGTAACTTATCGGTTAGACAAATGTCGATGGGTTGGTCTTGTACTAATTCAAGTAGTTTGAATGAGATCCCTTCACAAGAAAGGTAAACCGTTAGGCTTACCATAGGGGCCGGAACGATTAGACTTGTGAGAGTAAGTACACATTCTTGAGAGGGAAAGTAGAAGTGTGTGTGTAATTATGAGAGAGAAAGTTGTACCTTGTATGGGGATTAGAGCCCCTTTTATAGGCGAGGTTTGCCGCTGGGGCTTCCTAGATTCTCGCATATAGTGGCTAGTTGCCAGAGTCGGACCCTTGGCGGACAAGATTTCCGTGTTAATCGTGGATGCGGACGTAAGGGGTCTAACGGTTGAAGGTTCAACCCGTTATGTGCCTTCTTGCGCATCTGAAAACGGACCATAACCAATTTAGCCATTGGGCTTATTGTAAGCCTAGGATTTGTAATCATTGGGCCTGAGCCCAGTATGTGTATAGTGTGTGTTGGACCTCGTGGGCCTGTAATACATACTATCGTCATCGATTTTATTGGAAAACTAGAAGGGGGTTGAATAGTTTTGCCGATTTTAAGTTAGTTTCAAAACTTTAGATTCGTTAATATGTGAGATCTTATGGATGTTGAGAAATTATAGATCTAATAACAAAGCAAGTAAATAAAGTAAAGCAAAGAGATAGAAATGACACAACCGATTTATAGTGGTTCGGCTACAAGGACACCTTCCTTGCCCTACTCCACTCCCCGAGTCACCTACTCGAGAGTTCAAGCACTATGTCAACAAACTCCTTCACTTGGTGGAGAATCCTTCACTTAGCGTTGCTTACACCTTTTCGGTACAAAGCTAGATACGAGTCCGTAACACGGTGGACCGGACCAACCACGACTATTACACAACAAATATGTGAAATATCAAATACAAGATCTTCGCTACAGAAATCTTGTGGAGTGACAAATCAATTAAGGACCCCTTGCTTGGATGACTTGTAGAATGTTCGTGATCTCGCCTTAGAGAATGACCTATATGAGAATCACAATAGAAAGAAAGAAGAACAACTCTCTAGATCAAGTGATCTATATGTTAGAAGAGAATGAGAGTGTTTGGGAGATTTAGTAAGAAGAGAGGTGAGTTAGAATGAAGAAATGGCCCTCTATTTATAGGCAATTTCTTCCACTGTTCCCCGGATCCCACGGATCTCTCCCACTTGGGATCCGTCTAGTGTAATCCTAGGGATCCGTGGGACGCTCCTCTTTGCCCATAGGTTTTTTGGTTATGGGTCATGGGTTATGGGTTGGTCCATGGGTTTTCCTTAGATTCAATGTATCTAAAGTATACATTGTATCTAGCCATCTTGGGTATGGGTTATGATCCATGGGTCATGGTCCATGGGTTATGGTTTTTACCCATCCTAATAAACTATTACAACAAATGATTAATTACAACATTTTTGTATTTAAATGGCTATATGTAAATGCTTTACAAAAATAACATGTATCCTTATAATTGTACTTAAGATAACATTATATTTGTTATCAACAAAACACAAAGAGATCGCAAAATATTAATAAACATTTTTACGGTTTATTTGTATTAACAATCTCCCCCTTTTTGATGATGACAAAACATAATGTTATGATGAGTAAAACTTAAGAATAGATGTAAGTTTTGAAATCCCCTAAGTTTTACTTCTTCTCCCCCTTTTTTTGTCGAAACAAAAAGTTAACCCTTGGAAGAAATAAAAGTGTGGAAAAATTAGTCCACGTATCGCTAAATCCCCCTTGACGGTAGCTCCCCTTAGTTTGGGGCGTCAAGTGAAGAAAAATAAATCCTACAAATAGAAAGGTTAGTAACATGCTTATGTAATCTTGTGATTGACGAGAATCAAGATTGAGAGCCAAGGTATGTAAACAAGGCCTTGTAAAACAACAAAGTGTAGTGGTATTTATGCCACCTACAAGTATGTAAAAATAAGAACAAGACTTGTTTTGAAAATGACTTCAAAAGAAAAAGTACTAAAAATAGAAAATAGTAGTAATGATTTCTTCCATGCTTGCATAAGGTTATGGATGAAGGTTTGGATGAGTAATGGTATTGATGCGATCAAGGATGAGGTTGAGTATGAATCGCATTTCTTTCCTAACTTCTATTGCAATTTCCCTAGTGGATTGGCAATGTTCACAATGTAGGTGATGTGGGTAATGAGTACGGAAATATTCCGGGTTGTTTTGATTTGTGAGTTGCGGAAGTTGTGGTGGAAAAATAGGAAAATACGGATCAAAGTCCGGAATGATTGGAAGTGGTGGTGGAAAAGAACCTAGATATTTTTGTAGTTTGATGGGAGCTAAAGGTGGTGATGTTTCAAGATCATTGAATATTGTGTTTGGAGAAGTTGGAGGTGTCAAAAAGGCTAATTCTTTTTGCGTTGGTTGTTGAGATCTTGTTGGAGTAAAGTAAGGAGTTACAAAAAGAGTGATTTTAGGTGGTGAGTGATTTGGTGATGAGGTTGGTGTACTCGTTGGTGATGAAGGAGGTGCTATAATGGAAGCATCTTGTGGTGAGTTAGTTGATGGTGATGAGCCATATGATGATGGTTTTCCTAAGCAACAAGATCGGATGTTAATCCGTGCGGATATCCTAGAGTTTGAATTTGGTATTTTGGAAGGTGGAAGTACAAAGGTTTGGGTTTCATGAGGATGATTGTTTGTACTAGGTGATTCATCTAAAGAGTTAGTGAATGACATGGTGTAGTGTGTTTGTGAAGATTAGATGGATTATGCAAGCATTTTGGGAGTTCTATATATAGAAAAACAAAGCATTGTAATGAATGCTTGACCCAAAATGTGGATTAAAATCTAATGATTAGATATAAATTTAAGGCATGTGATCATGAGAACACAAGCATTAAAGAGCATACTCTAAAAAATAAAACAAATGTGGATTTTTCATCCAAAGTGAGAAAAATAGAAGGTAAAAGCAGACTTACGTCTCCACGGATCCCACGGATCCTTCCCTTGAGGATCCGTCCGGCATGAAATTTGGGATCATGCGAATTAAAGTGATTTAGGCGACACAAAATTTTCCTTTTGGAAACATTTTTGCCTAGTGTGTGCCTATATGCAAACTATTTGGAGTTGCGGTTATCTCGACCCCTAAGAAGAAAAGGAAAAATAAACTAGAAGTAGAAAAGCATCCTATTGAGATAACCCGAAAACACGTATTTAGTACTTGAGTACGTAATTTAGTGTTATCAATGCTCGTAATTCATTGTTGCTTAAATGAATGTACCAAAACACATATTAGTTATGTGTCCCCTTTAGCATTCAAAAGACATGAGATGCAATGAAAGCGGGTTTTTACGTTGTATTAATAATGAAAAGCGATTTGTCCTAGACGTGAGAAATTGCTTTTGTGAAATTGATATGGGAAGGAGTATCATTTTAGAAGACATTTTGAAATACAAAACGTTTTATCCTTTTGAAAGAAGGATGTGTATGTAACTCGAACTTATTTTGAAAGAAAATAAGAAAATTATAAGTGGAAAACTTATCTTGGGTTTTGAAAATTCCCCGTATTGTTTGTGAGGTGTGTGTGAAATAGAGATCCTAGACTCAGAAAGAAGAAGGCTAGTGTTTACATACCTTGTAGAGTCTGTTAGATATAAGTTTTCACATACACATCAAACCATAACACAAAGTGGCGTATAAATGGAATTCTAGAGAGAGAAAGTTAGAGGTTTAGGGAACTTAGTGAGAGAAAGTGAAAGATATTATTATGAGCTCCAACTCTCTACCTTAGGAGGTAGAGAGTATTTATAGTCTTACATAAATCGCCACCCAACGGGCTGTGGATCAGGCATACAGTGGGTAAAGACCCGTCCGTCCTCCACGGTGTTACAAAACAAAATACTACTTAACTAAATATAACTATGACTACGAGCATTCTAACGATTACATATACTTGAGGTGACCGACTCTTTAATACCGGGAATTTCTAATTCCTAACAATCTCCCCCTAAGGGAGGTCACCTCAACCATATACTAAAATGACATTGAATACAATCAGATATTACATTAACAATTGATCTTGCATTCTTAATGTAGTACTTTGCTCGAAGCTTCGTAGTCATTGATTCCACTCATTGCATGTTTGGTTAATCCAAGTGGAGGTCTTTTCCTGATCCACGTGATAATAATGTTGAGCCGACTTTTGAGATCATCGGCTAATAGAAAATCTCTGATACATCCATTGTGGTGTTGGTATTATGTGATGTTGTGACTTTCGGACCGACATGCTCACATTCTGATCATGATATCTTCTCATCAGAGTAGCGGAAGCATTCGTTGATTCATGATATTGGCGGCGTAGCGAGAAGCATGGAGTTGGAATATCGAGTCATTGATGCACCAATCATGATATCTTTTGATATGAATGTGTTGTGTGAGCATGCGGCTATGAATTGACCGCTTCATTACGATCGCAAGCGTCGGGTGTACCGCATAAGGCAGATTAGCAATAAAGCGCCGAAAGTGTCTTTGATCACTTTCGTTGAATTGAGGTACACGGCCCACGGTTTCTCGTTGATCAGTACAAATGCGCACGTGATCGGTATAATTCGAAGAATTTCCTTGACAGGGTTTAGCGTACTGCTCTAGCGTTCTCAAACCGGAACGTCTCAAAGAAGACAACACGGGTGAGTGAACCAATTTACGTCCAGCGATTGATGAAAAGAGATTTGAAAAACAATCGTGTATTGCTCAATAGAAATTGTTTTTGCAATATAACGAAGGTTTTAATGAAAATCAATTATCAATCATAAAACACCTTTTGATTTGAAAAATTAGTACACGGTCGACATGCTAATGAAAAGAGTTTTAAAGCACAAAGACCGGTTTTCAAAGGTATCCGTCAATCCATAACCTGAACCAGGATTGATTCAAAAGAATGAATCGCCCCATTGTTTTACGGTTGTCACATGGTTGATCTGTATAATAGATCTCACATGCCACCTACCAGGAGCTTGTTAGATGTTGGCTCTAGAAGGCTTTCCATCTTCACAGTGAATATGTAAACACATCACTCGGATGTTACGGCAATACCACAAGGATAATGCGTAGGACTCAAGATATAATCTCTCTTTCCACATTGTGTGAAGCAGAGAGTCTTCATTGAAAGTGTCCTAATGAGATTTATTGATGATCTCGTGGCTCTAGACTCAATTTGTGCATATTTGGATCCTATATCGGAGACTAGGGAGAGGGTCTCCTCCTTCAATATCAACAATCTCTAAGAGAAAGTCGATAGATAATGTCGGTTCCCGTGAGAATGAAACAAGTCCTTTTAAGAGGAACTTGAGTGGTTTGGAAAGTTGAAGTGCGGTGCGTCACTGGGTCCATGACGTCTTGTCTTCAATACCGATGTTACCATCAGTAACATATGAATTGAACCGGTTTACGCCCTAAGGTTGAATAAATGGAGGGCTATTTGTTTTCACCCTTTTCTCATTCAATTCTTTTTAATTCTTCAACCCCTTCAGTGCTTACCGAGACTTCATAGCTAGAACCTTGTTGGGTTTATTCCAATACTAGCTCAGTCTTAGTCCGCACTCTTCCCATATCTCATTTTCTCCTTTTATCATCATACCTAAGAACTCTACACTAACTAGTGGATAGTCCACAGGTAGATCCCTCCGGTTCTGGCGGATCATGGGAACACATACCTAACCTTATCGTCCTTATATCACCATACATAATGTAAAGTTGGTCGGTCTTTTTGGTATTGTTCATCTGCCATAGGAACCAATTGAAAACCATTTGAAAATCAATCCAGATACTTATGATATTTTATCAAAGCATTTTGTACCGAATTGTTTTTGATATTTTTAGAAGAAGAACTCCCCTCAACATGTGAATCAAGTATTTGAAATAGTTTTCCACACGGAGGCAAGAGAAAGAATTAACTTCTTTGATTACCATTTTCTAAAAATATCAACATCACTTCCCTAATCGAATCAAGTAGATAAAGCATTTTGGGGAAGGATGAGGTTTTCATGATTTTGCTCCCCTCAATATGTGCCTCGAGATTTGAAAAGAGTTTTGCACATACTAGAGGGAACACTGCATTGAGATAAGTTATCACGTTTCAAATCATAGGTTTAAGATAGATGCTCCCCTCAACATGTGCATGGAAAATTTGAAATCGTTTGTCACATGTGGGAAGGAGAGCTTGTACATCCTTATAAAACCATTTACCAAATTATCGGTTTAAATCCAATTTAAATCACACATTCTCCCCGATCACAATTATCAAATCATTTGAGATTTGTGATCTCTTATAGATTTAAATTGATTTTGAAAGCTTTTAAGGAGAATTGTGACTTGATTATGAAAGCGTTTTAGCTGATAATGATCGGATTTTAAGACTTTAAACTCCATTGATAAAACATGCATGAATATCTTTTGAAAACAATTGAATGCCAAATAACTTTTTAATTTAATTGAAATCATTCTCCCCTCAATCAATGACATAGGTTGTTGATTGAGAGATTGATATTTTGACAAATAAGTCCTGATGATTATCAAAAATAGAGACTGAGTTATTTTTCAAAGCATTAGTTTTCACAGATAAATGTTTAAGAATCGAGCATGGAATTTTGAAAACATGATAAAGTATGGCTCTGTTCTTTCTTTGAAAAAGCGGGTTCTTGCACGAAATGACAATAAACCATTGTTTTACTTTCTCCCAAAAATTTTTTTTTTTGATTTTTTTTTTTTTTTTTTTGGAATTTGAACAACATCTAAAGTCCCGTGTCATTCTTTGAATGACAGCACAAAGACCGTAGATATTATCGAACCGAGAAAACGCATGACAAAATGACAATATTTTTGAAGATTTTTTGAATTTTTTAGATTTTTATGGATTTTGAAATTTTTATAATTTTCTATTTGATTTTTGAGAGTTTTATAGTTTTGTATTTTGTTTTTGAATAATATTTACAAGAGATAGATGAAGATAACCTTTACTCCTCGTCTTCCTCACGAAGACGCGTTTGAGTGTTTCGGTTGAAGGCTTTTCAAGCCAAGTCGTGGAAGAATAAACTCAAAGCGTTCTCTTGGAAGAGCTTTGGTGAAGATGTCGCTAAGCGATATTGGACCTCACAAAATAGAGTTCCACCACACCTTTTTCTACTTGTTCCCCGATGAAATGATGTCGAATGTCGATATGCTTTGCTCTTGAGTGTTGAACGTTGTTGCATGAGAGAGCAATATCACTTTTATTATCACAAGATGAGAGGATTTTGTTGAATAAAGCCATAGTCGGATAATTGAGATCTCATCCATAAGATTTGAGCACAACAAGATGACATGGCTATGTATTCAACCTCTGTAGAGGAAATAGAAGTACTCATTTGCTTCTTTGAAGACCAGATCACTAGCTTATCACCCAAAAGCGAGCACCTCCGGATGTACTTCGGCGAGTATCTTGACAACCTGCATGATCGGCATCGCGCATAGGCCGTTAGTGACATACCGGTGTCCTTTGGGTACCAAAGTCCCATATTGATGGTTCCTTGGAGATACCGAAAGACCCGCTTAACCGCTTCAAGGTGCTTTTTAGTAGGCTTAGCACGGTATCTAGCACACATGCAAACGGCGAACAAGATGTGCGGTCTACTAGCGGTGAGGTACATCAGGGATCCAATCATACTACGATATTTCGTTTGGTCAATCATGATCCCCGAGTGGTCCTCATCTAGTTTGGTTCGATCAATCATGGGGGTGTCAACAGGGGCACTTGAATCAAATCCAAATTTCTTTAAAATCTTTGTTGCATATTTAGATTGATTTATGAAAATGCCTCCGGGACCTTTTGAAATTTGTAATCCCAAGAAAAATGACATTTGTCCCATCATTGACATTTGAAACTTTGAACTCATTTCATTTGAAAACGATCACATTCCATTGGGTTTGTCGAGGCAAAAATAATATCATCAACATAAATTTGAACATGAGTTAAATGTTTGCGACTTCTGGTGAACAATGTAGGATCAACTGCTCCTTTGCTAAATCCGGTAGAAAGAAGAAACTTTGACAGTATCATACCATGCCCTTGGAGCTTGCTTTAAACCATAAAGAGCCTTCTTGACGATAAAGCGTGAGTAGGATGCTCTTGATTCACAAATCCTTCGGGTTGGCGTAGGCGACTTCTTTAAGATCTCCGTTCGAGAAATGCCGTTTTCACATCCATCCGATAGACTACCATGTTCTTACTAGCAGCATTAGCCAGAAAGATTATGATTGCCTCGATTCGAACAGAGGGCAAAAGATTCTTCAAAGTCTATACCCTCCTCTTGACGGTATCCTTTAGCAACTAATCGAGCCTTGTTCTTCAACACATCACCATGCTCATCAAGTTTCACTTTGAAGATCCATTAAAGGGCAATAATCATAGCGAGCGGTACTAACTCCCATACATCAAGTCGATCAAACTCATGAATTTCATCTTGCATGGCATTGAACCGGCTATCTTCATTCATGGCGGTTTTAACATCTTTTGGTTCGATCTTAGATAGTACGGAGTTGAAGAAGCACCATAAGGCATCGATTGCAAGTTGTTTCCGGTTGATACGGGCGAGAGGGATTTCCAATGATGTTGTCTAATGGATGATCGTGAGTCCATTTACTGAGGTGTTCATGTGGCGGAGTTGTTGAGGTGAGGTAGCGAGTCGATGTCTCACGAAGAAGATGGTTCGATGATGATTCGAGGAGCAAATATGTTTTCAAATGGAGCATCTTCGGGAGTAGCAAAGGGATTAACTTCATCATTGATGCCTGAAACATTTCCATGATGTACATTTGAAGAATGATGATTTGTTGATGAGGCTGAAGGATCGTGGCAGCGGTGCTTCTTGACTTAAAGATATTGAGGCGAAGGATTGACTTCATTCACGGGAATATGAGCATCCTCTTTGTAGGGATCAACACCTCATTAGTAATTGAATCATACAGTTCATCAAACATAGGATCAAACAATTTCTTTAAATCATCTTCGGATGGAGGTACATATGGAGTTTCTTGAGAAGAGTTTGGAACAAGGGATGAACCAATGGGACTGTTTTGAAGTGCGGGTCTGGCTGGGTGTCCAGAGCCATTTGACCGGTCGACTCATCAAAGCGTAACGTGAATTGTTTCCATGATATTTCGGGTTCTTTTGTTGTAGATTCGGTATCCCTTTTTGTTTGGTGCATATCCTACAAATACTCCAATGTCAGCTTTAGCCCTAAGTTTGCCTAAGTCTTGACCCTCATTAGTTGGATAACACAATGCACCAAACACACGAAGGAAAGAGAGATTAGGTTTTCTGTTGTGGACAAGTTCATATGGAGTTTTCCATGACGGTGTGAATCGGGCGATTTTGTGTGTAGCATGCAGTGGCAATTGCTTCAGCCAGAGAAACATTGGAACCTTTGAGTAAATCAGCATTGTTCTAGCGGCTTCTACAAGAGTTCGATTTAGTCTTTCAACTACACCGTTCCGTTGAGGAGTTCGTGGAACACTTCTTTGATGGCTGATTCCAATGCTTTCATAGAATTCACTAAGTTGTTTGTTGACAAACTTCGGTTCCATTGTCGTTCGATAATTACGACGGTTTTGTTAAGTCGAACCTGCACTTGTTTGATGAGTTTGATGATGATATCGGGAGTTTCATCCTTTGTCCTTAAGAACTTGACCCAGGTGAATCTAGAGTAATCATCAACCACAACTAACACATATTTCTTCCCAAAGATATTCTGCACCCTCATTGGTCCACATAAATCCATATGAAACATATGAAGAACTTCGTGGATGAGTTAGTAGGTTTGGGTTTATGGGCATACTTTTGCTTTTTCCCAATTGACATCTTGAACAAAGATGATCCTTTTCATACTTTAGTCTAGGTAAACCTACAACTAAGTCCTTTCTGGAAAGATCATTGATGGTGCCGCAGTTCAAGTGATTGAGACGTCGATGCCATAACCATGACTTTGTTTTCGAAGCCTTTGATAACAAGCAAATTGGAGAAGACTTCATCATATCATCGATAGAGATGGTGTAAAGATTTGAACCACGAGTTCCTTTTAACAGTTCCTTACCATTAAGATCTCTAACAAAGCGGTATGTTTTAGAAGGCTACTTCTAGATCGGAATCACGAATTGACCAACAGAGAGCAGATTATGACCCAAACCTTCCACATAGTATACTCTAGAGATAACACTATCACCAACAACATAATCACCATAACCCATAATTACACCGAAATGATCATTACGAATCTAACCGGTCCGATGAATTTGCTCACGAAGTTCATGAGCGCGACCGGTCTCGGTCATATGCTTGGAACGGCACGAGTCCGGGTACCACGAGCGATTTGAATGATCTGCGGTTGAACACGACAAGAATGGATAAGCGGATAATTGGGATCCCCATGCAAGAATGGGTTCCACTTGGTTAGTAACAGTATATGGAACACCCACATCGAAACGAAACATCCATATCGAGTAGAAGCAATGGAATCATTGGGAATAGATGCAATCTTGGTGTCGTATTTGACCTATTCAAAGTATGTTTACTTCTTAAGGGAATAGTTCTACCGGTAGGCATCCATTTTCTAGTGGGCATAATCTTAGCAGTTTGAGAACAAAGCTGATTATTCTTATGGCCAAAAGGTATCCAATAATAACCTATCTTTATAAAAGTTCTTCTGTGGGTTTCCTTGTTTTCTAACAATCTTTCGTTTTTGCCTTTTTGCCTTATTTGTACGATTATTAACATTAACAATTTTAAGCGGGCATTTGACACATTAGACAAAGCATTCACACCACATTCATGATTAGCAACAGAATTCAAGCGGACATCATTACAAGGTTTGCAAATAGTATCGAATTGAATTAATTACGATGCCTAAGGCTAATACTAGAATCAACACGATTCGTTTTATTCAACTCAAGCTTAAAGTTCCTAGATTGGTCTTCTACTCTCTTTCAATGCACATTCTTAGCTTGCAAGGTCCTATCATTCCTTGTGTTGTCTTGAGACTTTGACACCTTTCGCTTTAAAGTCCTTGATTACTCTGTAGAGGGAATGGGAACATTAGTTGGTTGATCTAATTTTTGCATTTCTGAACTTGATGTGCAAGGATCTGAAGTACTAGAAGGCACATTAGTGTATACTTTCTTAAAACTGTGATTTGAGCTATTTGCAGGCACACTAAAGTTCACTTTCTTAGCACTAACATATCTGAATCGAACTACTTGAAGGCACATTAGTGTTTCCTTTCTTAAGGCGGGCATAGAGCGGATTTCTGCTTGGCACTAGGCATAGAACAAGGCATCACATCTTTGCCTTTTGCACCTAAGGTTAAGGATTTGGGACATGTGGCAATTACACATTCTAGCAACTCTTGAGATCGTTTGGCCCGGAGGCAAGCAAACCTAATTTCACTATCAAGAGGTTTGTTAATGAAATCCTCTTCGACAATCTCACGGAGACATTCTAGACTATCCTTAAGGTGAGCACGGTATTCATGAAAAGCATGTTCATTATTCCTAAGATGAGGAGGAATATATTTAACCATCACAGTGTATTTGCAATCTAAGGGTGACTTTGAGACAACATTCTTATTGAAAACAAGTGACGGTTTCCCATTTCCACGACTTCTGATTCTCAATTTCCTTTTGTAGAGGCGTTATTTTTTCGTTGTTTTGGTCACGGGTGACTTTCATTGAATCATATAACTCTTTAAAATGTCGTTTAACTTTTTCATTTTCTTCTAGAAAACACTCGTTTTCCTTTTGTAAGGCATCAACTAAGTTTTGAAGATGAAAAGTTTGAGAATTCTGAGAATCTAAAGGAGGAGGCATTTGGGAGCTGTCATATTGTTCGTTTGACCCTTTAATTGAGAGATTTGGGCTTTCAACTTTTCGATCGTGTTGCGAGCTTGAATCGTTCATCACGTTTGTTAATTTGAAAAGCGCATCAAACTCGGAGCATCGAGGATGTCTTGATATTTGAAGTTTTAACATTTTCTTTAAGATGTTGATATTTTAGTTGTAAATTAAAATGCTCAACTTCCAGTTTAGAAAAATGTTTAACCAAATTGTCGTGATCATCCGGTTCAATTTTCTCGTTTAGTTTAGAATTAGTTTTTTCAAGCTCAATGACACGATCAAGGGAGACTTTCAGGGGCCTTGAGATAGTTCATGAAATTTGGAAGCATTAATAGAGCAATTTGAAGCAGTGAAAAAGATATCTTGAGCAACACATTCAATAATAAGAGTCTCATTTAAGGTATGCAAGTTCTTCCTCTCAATCTCATTATATTTTAGTGCACGCTCATAATCACTAACTTCAACTACCATTGCATCAAATTCCTTTTCCATTCCCTTGATATCAGTTTCTATCCCCTTTTAAGACTCTCAAAGTGATCTTTTAGAAGTTTAAAGAAAGGCATGACCTCGGTTAAATAACATTCTTTCATTTGCTCAAAACCCCTTTCTCCTTCCGTTATACCGTGGGTGTGATCCTTTTCTTGCAAGTTTTCTCAAAATCAACAAATAGTTGAAATATAACATATTGGCTAATTAAGGTCTTGCTTTTAGTGGCAATTTTTCTAGGAACAAGATGCATTGGTGTATTAGGAGGATACACATACGCTCTAGGCATTTTCCATAGGGGAGGGTTTGTTTCAACAATATTTTGACTTTACGCTTATCTAAATCCTTTTTCGAGAAAACTTGTTCGGGAGTCAACAATGTCTGAGGCTTAAACATGTTCAAGGAAATCCAGTTTTCCTTTTGTAGTCATGGGGAGTGATAATTATTTTTTTCTCTTTGCATTTAGGATCATCTAATTTTTGTTCATCCTTTCCCTAGTGACTTCATCTGATTTCTTATCTTCCTCGGTGCACTCAACGCAACTAGGTTTCTGTCTAGGTTTAAGAATCTCATTGCCATCATAGATCACACTTTGAGCTACTTTTGCTATCTTTCATTTTCGGGGTTGGGTTTATCTATAATGGGAACACTATGCTTATCGCTTAGGACTCTATGTTTAGTGACCATGTGAGCGGTCTGAATGGTGTTTCCTTGTATGTACAACTTGTTTTCAAGTTTGTTTTTCAAAGTTTTCCGATTAGAAAAATCTCTCAAGAGTTTTGATTCCTTTGCATTAAATTCTTGCTTAAGCATTTTCACATTTTCTTGAAGTTCTTGTTTTTGCTTAGCTGTTTTAGAAAGTTTTTCTTGCAAGGAATTTAATTCTTGTTTCAATACTTCTTCTCTAAAATTACTTTTCTAATGTATACGCACTTGGTCATCCATTTCCCGCTCACGAGTGGTCAACTCAAATTTAGCACGTTGTTCATAAATAGCAACACGTTCTATATAGGCATTTAGTTCGAAATTCAGAATCATCGGGGCACATGCGGTGTATTCATCAAAAACATAGTCATTGTTGATTGCGAAGATGCATCACTTGGTACAACTTCACTTTCACTTTGTTTCACATATTGATCATATGGGACAATATCGATATTACCCATATTTTCAACATTTGATTCAATAGTTTCAGTTGATTGTACTTTGTCATGCATCTTTTGCACATCGGCATTATCGTATAGTTTTAATACCTCTGAGATGAGTTTGTCTTGGGATGGGCCAACTAGTGGTGAAGAAGAGACCTTGGGAGAAACCATTGGAGAAATGCTATTCATAAAAATTGTGTGTGCGTGAGGTCCATCATCCACATCGAGTCGTATGCATCACAATCGGCGACTTGAAAGGCATTCGATGATTGTGACCTATCTCTGAATAGGTGCTCATCCACATCTGCATCATAGGTCTTGGCATTGCCCTCGCTAAAGCAACAATTCCTCTTCATCCAGCGGCACCATTGTCACGAGCTTGTACAAAGCATCTTATCTCGAAGTAATCGGCATTCGTGGGCGCTTTGGAGATGTGCAGTTCCTTGCAATGTGTCCCTCACCACCACAGTTATAACATTTGATTGGCTTAGCTTGACCTTGGTTACCATTCCTTCCTCGATTCTGGTTGCCCACATAACCTCTACCACTCCACCTCTTCCACGATCATCTTGTCTTTCTGAACTGGTTGCACCACGATCCTTCCATCTTTAACAGTGGCTTGATTGTGTGGGTTAGATCTTTGTTCGAGGTTGTTGTTGGTTTGTGGGAGAGAATTCATGTTTTGACTAATCGGAAGAGCTAGTTGATTAATGAAGTTACCAGCGTGTGCATCGGCATCGGCTTGTTTGAACATAGGATCAGGAATGAGTTTGTGATTACCATTACCCAGGGTATGACTTGTGATGCTTTGGTTGTGATTCCGATGTTTGAGTAGAAGGCAGTTGAGTCATTAGACGAGCTTGTCTCTCACTGGTTGGTTTTGAACTGATTGAGAATCAATTTTTCAAACATAGCATGTCTCTCATTCCGAAGGAGGAAGGCATAGAGTTGCTCATAGTTTGTATTCTTCAATCCTTTAGTGAGCTTCACAGCGGTGACAAACTTGTGCCATTCGGGATTCATGTTGTTCACAAATTTTGAGTTCAATTGAATGTTAGGCATAGTCATTCCGATGTTCCTCATGTCATTCACTAACTTATGAAATCTCACATAGTACTCATAGACATTCTCATCTGGTTTCATCTTGAAGTGTTCAAATTCGTCATAGAGTTGGGATTCTCTTTCTTCCATAGTTAATTGAACCGAGAGAAGCATCTTAACATTATCCCAAACTGCCTTTGCATCGGTGTTATGATTGATCAGCTTGTAGATGTCTTTAGGAAGACCTTGAAGAACAATGTTTGAAGCCCGATATCACGCATCGAATCTCTTTTTCTCCTTATCATCAAGCTCATCATACATTTTAGATCTGTCCATTCCGTAGCAGAGTACCATCTTCATTAGTATCAAGTATGTCTCTAGTCGTCTCAACTCGATATGGTCCTTCATCAATGGATTTGAGAATGTTGACACCATATTCCTTTCCAAGGCAAGTACAATCGATTCGTTGAGCCCAAGAATCGTAGTCGGTTCTGTCAAGCATGGGTGGGCGAGTATCGATCCAGGTGCTTGAACATCCTCTGCAATGATGGAGATGATAGTAGGAGCGTTGGTAGACATGTTAACAGATAATACGGGATTTTATAACTCTATGATTAAACCCAGAAATAGATTCTTTCACGGGATTTTACTAAATCAAGAGAAAACCGTAAACAATCACCCAAGTCGCTAGAAGATAATGCACCAAGTCGCTAACACTTAATTCGCTATACCACTAAGTCGCTAGAGTCCCAAGTCGCTAGACACATGCAAGTCGCTAAGTAGTAACTTCGCTAAGCCTCAAATTAAGCTAGCAAAATTTTGGACAATTAAGCTACTCAAGTCGCTAAAGATACAAGTCGCTAAAGAGCAACTCGCTCTGGATCAAGTCGCTACCACCAAGTAATTCGCTACCGTAGTGGAGAGTCCACTACTTGTACTTTGTAAATCGCTAGATCTAAGTCGCTAGGTCTAAAAGCGTAACTTCGCTACAAATTTGTAAAGCAAGTCGCTACGAAGAAAGTAATCCGTGAGTTAAGTCGCTAGCAAGAAAAACCACATAAACATCACTTTTCAATCCAAAACAACCCAACCAAGATGATTCAAGCTTACCAAATGAAAACCTAAACACTTGTGATGATTCTAAACATAAAAGTACTAACAAAATCCAAACTTTAACACAAGAAATCAACCAAATGATGCAAAACCACTAAACTTTTTCAAACTCAAAAACCACCTAAAACCACTAGAAATCCAAAGATGTGCAAGATATGATCTAACCATGGCTCTTGATACCAATTGTTAGATATAAGTTTTCACATACACATCAAACCATAACACAAAGTGGCGTATAAATGGAATTCTAGAGAGAGAAAGTTAGAGGTTTAGGGAACTTAGTGAGAGAAAGTGAAAGATATTATTATGAGCTCCAACTCTCTACCTTGGGAGGTAGAGAGTATTTATAGTCTTACATAAATCGCCACCCAACGGGCTGTGGATCAGGCATACAGTGGGTAAAGACCCGTCCGTCCTCCACGGTGTTACAAAACAAAATACTACTTAACTAAATATAACTATGACTATGAGCATTCTAACGATTACATATACTTGAGGTGACCGACTCTTTAATACCGGGAATTTCTAATTCCTAACAGAGTCAAATAAGTTACGACGTTTGTTCCATTAGACCAAGACCAAGACGAAGTAGATTGAATTGTTCCCGCTTCAACGGTTTGGTGAGGACGGCGGCTATGTTGTCTTCGGATGCTACCTTCTCAATAGAGATGTTCCCTTTTGAACATTGTCTCTTAGGAAGTGATGACGAATCTCTATATGCTTTGTGCGATAATGCAATACGGATTCTTGCTTAAGTCGATGGCACCTTTGTTGTCACATAGGATGGCTATGTCACTTAGATGAATGTCGTAGTCGACTAACGCTTGTTTCATCCATAGTGCTTGTTGGCATGCTTTGCCGGCGGAGACGTATTCGGCTTCGGTTGTTGATATTGCTAGTGCCGTATGTTTCTTAGAAAACCAAGATGTTAAACAACATCCCATGAAAGTACATACCCCACTTGTACTTTTTCTATCAATGTAATCACATGCATGGTCAGAATCTGCATATACAATTGTTTCTACTCTCGTGCCCTTAGGATACCATAATCCTAATTGTTTTGTACCCTTATTGTATCTAAATATCCTTTTTACGGCTTCTAGGTGTGATGTTTTAGGGTCTTCTTGAAACCTAGCACATAAGCAAACACTAAACATGATATTCGGCCTACTTTCCGTGAGGTAGAGAAGACTACCTATCATGCCACGATATTTAGTATTATCGACGGATTCGCCGTCTTCATCTTTTGTGAGTTTGGTGTCGGATGACATTGGTGTCCTAATTGGTTTCGACTCTTCTAGACCGAATTTCTTTAACATCTCCTTTATGTATTTAGATTGATTAAAGAAGATACCATCTTCTACTTGTTTGATTTGTAGACCAAGAAAGAAACTAAGTTCTCCCATCATACTCATTTCAAACTCGTCATGCATGATTTTAGAGAAATCATCACACATGTCTTGACAAGTGGATCCGAATATAATATCATCTACATATATTTGAACTATGATTATATGTGACTCTCTTTTCTTAGTAAAAAGTGTGTTGTCAACTAACCCCATGGTATAGTTGTGTTTAAGTAAAAATGACTTGAGTCTATCATACCAAGCTTTTGGAGCTTATTTAAGATCATAAAGGGCTTTCTTTAATTTATACACATGCTTGGGTTTTTCAAAATCGATGAAGCCCGGAGGTTGAGCTACATATACTTCTTCATTAATGAAACCATTTAGAAAAGATCTTTTGACATCCATTTGATAAAGCTTTAGATCATTAGCACAAGCATACGCAAGAAGTATTCTTATAGACTCTAATCTAGCCACGGGGGCATAGGTCTCATCAAAGTCTATTCCTTCTTGTTGGTTATACCCTTGGGCAACTAGTATAGCCTTGTTCCTAGACACTACTCCGTTTGCATCTAATTTGTTTTTATAAACCCATTTGGTTCCTATTATGGTTTGATTACTAGGTGGAGGGACAAGTGTCCAAACATCATTAGAAACAAATTGATTTAATTCTTCTTGCATAGCCATTACCCAACTCTCATCTTTTATGGCTTCTTGTGTATTCTTAGGTTCTATGGTTGAAACGAAACAAAACAAGCTACTTTGGTTTTGAACTTGAGACCTTAATGTTCTTTCGTTTAGCTTTCCTATGACCTTATCTACGGGGTGATCTTTGGACTCTTTAATGTTTATGACTTCATCATTTAAAGGTTCTTCTTCTTCATTTATCTTTTTCTTTATTACTATAGCTTCACTTTCTACAATCTCGTCATCGACAAGAGGTGGAGAGGGTTTGGGTGGACTTTCATCAAATTTTATATTTAATGACTCTTCTACCTTCATTGTTTCTTTGTTTATTATGACGTAGGCTTTGCTATTTGGAGAATAACCTAGAAAGATACCTTCGGTTGATTTAGGATCAAATTTTGTAAGGTAATCTTTAGTGTTAAGAATAAAACATTTACTACCAAAGACTCTAAAGTGATCTAACGTAGGCTTTTTGCCTCGGAATAACTCATATGGAGTTTTACCTAAGATTGGTCTAATTAAGACTCGATTGAGTATGTACGTTGAAGTATCAACGGCATTACACCAAAACTTTTGAGGTATGGATTGTTCATTAAGCATGGTTCGACTCATTTCTTGTAGGGTTCTATTCTTTCTTTCTACTACCCAATTCGATTGTGGAGTCGTGAGAGCAGAAGTTTTGAGTAATGCCATTAGCGTCACAAAAAGCTCCAAATTGCACTTCATTATCGAATTCCCTACCATGATCCGTCCTAATAGACACTATAGGACTTCCTAATTGTCTTTGGATCTTTTTGCTTAATATTTTAAAATAATTAAAGGTTTTCGTTTTGTTCTTTAAGAATTTTGTCCATGTATACCTAGAATAATCATCCACTATGACCAAAGTGTAGTAGTTGCCTCCATAACTTTGGATAGTGGATGGACCAAATAAATCCATATGTAGTAATTCTAGACACTTAGTTGGCGTGACCCAATCTTCGATGCCATAAGGTTGAAGTATCATCCATAGAGGTAAGACATAGTTTGTCTTTAGGTTCATTACCGATTTTAATGACATAGACTCCATGTTTCCTAATACCTCTTCCTATGGTTATGCCATTTTTTAATATCTTACTACCGGTTTTGGTAAAAAGTACATTGCACTTTTTATCACATATTTGTCCTATACTTAAGAGGTTAAAGTTTAGGTTTTCTACGTGACACACATCGTTAATGGTTAGAGATTTGTTAGAAATCGTACCTTTACCGATGATTTTACTTTTGCTATTTCCAAACACCACATTACCTCCATTGAAGGATTCATATGTGGAGAATAGATCTTTATTACCGGTCATGTGCCTCGTGCACCCGCTATCCTTGACCCATTCATCGGGTCTAGGTCGACCTTTAAGCACACCTAAGACAATAATAAACTCAAAAGTTTGGTCCCCATTTGTTCATGGGTCCATTAGTGTTAAACATTCCATTCATGTTAGACATGTATGGATAAGATGAGTATGCATTCCATGGAGCAAAGTTTTGAATATGAAAACCATTTTGCATATTTGGGTTCCATCCCATTTGATGGTTACTTCTTGGATAAACGTTATTAGGTCTCCTAGATGGATTATGTTTTGAAAACGATGGAGCTTTGTTTCTTGCAAAAGTAGGATTATATTTTGGAGGTGGTTGTCTAGTGGTGACATGAGTTGGTTTCTTCCTATTAACGATAACAAAATCAGTTCTAGATGAAGAAGCTACGTTATTACCACTATTTGCTACAGCAGATCCACGGATCCTGCACGTACACTAGCGGTTCCTTTTCAAGGGATCCGTGGGATCCGCCACAACAGTGGGTGGTTTTTCTAGTGCCTTAACAAATTTTGTTTCTTTATTTTCACTAGTTGATGGATCAAGTTGTTGAATACCTAAACCTTTTTGGTTGTTACCGGTTTTAACACTATCTAATATTGTATCTAAAGTATTCGTACTCATTCTAGCAATTTTAGAATCTAGATGATCAACTAGTGTTTGAAGTTGAACATAAAGTTCACATTCACCACTTGCTATTTTGCCCTTTTCTAAACGCTTTAGTTTTGCTTTTAATTCTATGACTTCTTTATCTAAACGTTGGTTTTGACTCTTTAAAAGCTTGTTTTTGTTAATTAGTTTTAAACTAATATTGCATAGTTTATCATATTCGTTATGCAATGAGTCGTCATAAAGTGATGAGCTACTATAGTATTCGTGACATACCTCGTCATTTGCCATGAGACAAATTTCTTCGTCCTCCTCGTCGCTCATTCCCCACGTGCCGCTCACGAACACCTTTTGATCATCCCGTTTGGGACACTTACTAATAAAGTGGTTTGGGTCCCCACATTTAAAGCAAGTACGATCATCTTTTTGCTTCTCGTCCTCTTTGCTTTTCCGAAAGCCTTTCTTATCGTCGTACGGTTGTTTGACGTATCTTCCCTTCCTTCTAAAGAACTTTTTAAAGTCCCTTACCGCCATAGCGTACTCCTCGTCGTCACTACTTGAAGAGGAGTTATCTTCATCGCTTGAAGCCTTTTTGGCTTTAAGGGCAAGAGATTTGTGTTTCTCTTTCACCTTTGAGGCTTCAGAGTCTTTAGCAAGGACAAGCTCGTAGACTTTTAAGTTGCCTATGAGTTCATCATGGGTGAGGATTGTCAAATCTTTTGACTCTTCGATCGCCGTCACCTTGGATCTCCACTTTGATGGAAGTGCTCTTAGATATCTCCTAACATGGTTATGGCTAGAAAAAGATTCATCAAGTGCTTGTAAAGATGTAATAATAGTATTAAAGTTAGCAAATTAATGATCTATAGTTTCCTCATCCGATATTGAAAATTGTTCATATTGTTGAACAAATAAATCAATTTTATTATTTTTAACTTGTTGATTACCTTGATGAGTTACAACTAAAGAATTCCAAATTTCTTTAGAGATTTTAAGCATAGAGATTCTTTCGAATTCCTTTTTGGGTAAAGCATTGTATAAAACCATTTTAGCTTCACTATTTTTGAAAGCTTTTTCTTCATTTCATCATTTAGTTTATCATGAGGTATGTTAACTAAATTTCCTTTATCATCATTTGAGGTAGCCTCAAAATTGCCTTCAACAATAATGTACCAAAGATCAATATCTTTAGATTTCACATATGTTTTGAATCTATTTTTCCAATATATAAAACCATTAGTTTCAAGTAGTGGTGGTCGTTGCATAGATTGCCCTTCCTTATAATTTTTAGAACCCATAGTGATCGAAAAGTTTTTAAAATACAATTTTACTTTAAAACTTTTATAAACTTAGCTCTTGATGCCAATTGTGGAAAACTAGAAGGGGGGTTGAATAGTTTTACCGATTTTAAGTTAGTTTCAAAAACTTTAGATTCGTTAATATGTGAGATCTTATGGATGTTGAGAAAGTATAGATCTAATGATAAAGCAAGTAAATAAAGTAAAGCAAAGGGATAGAAATGACACAACCGATTTATAGTGGTTCGGCTACAAGGACACCTTCCTTGCCCTACTCCACTCCCCGAGTCACCTACTCGCGAGTTCAAGCACTATGTCAACAAACTCCTTCACTTGGCGGAGAAGCCTTCACAACGTTGCTTACACCTTTTTCGGTACAAAGCTAGATACCGAGTCCGTAACACGGTGGACCAAACCAACACGACTATTACACAACAAATATGTTAAATATCAAATACCAGATCTTCGCTACTGAAATCTTTTGAGGTGACAAATCAATCAAGGACCCCTTGCTTGGATGACTTGTAGAATGTTCGTGATCTCTCCTTAGAGAAGGACCTATATGAGAATCACAATAGAAAGAAAGAAGAACAACTCTCTAGATCAAGTGATCTATATGTTAGAAGAGAATGAGAGTGTTTGGGAGATTTAGTAAGAAGAGGGGTGAGTTAGAATGAATAAATAGCTCTCTATTTATAGGCAATTTCTTCCACTGTTCCCCGGATCCCACGGATCCCTCCCACTTGGGATCCATCTAGTGTAATCCTAGGGATCCGTGGGACGCTCCTCTTTGCCCATTGGTTTTTTGGTTATGGGTCATGGGTTATGGGTTGGTCCATGTTTTCCTTAGATTCAATGTATTTAAAGTATACATTGTATCTAGCCATCTTGGGTATGGGTTATGATCCATGGGTTATGGTTTTTACCCATCCTAATAAACTATTACAACAAATGATTAATTACAACATTTTTGTATTTAAATGGCTATATGTAAATGCTTTACAAAAATAACATGTATCCTTATAATTGTACTTAAGATAACATTATATTTGTTATCAACAAAACACAAAGAGATCGCAAAATATTAATAAACGTTTTTATGGTTTATTTGTATTAACAAGTTTGTATGATAAAACGTAATGGAATCGATAATAAAAAGACTAAAATACTTATTAATGATAAAAAGTTTATTAAATGTGGTTAATTAATGACAGCGTTTTATGTAATTTGATTCCATTACAAGATGTAATGAAAAAAAAAGTAGGGGACCCCTAAAGAATGGTTTTGGTGTAATGGGTCATTACTTGTAATATCATTACATTTTATAAATGTAAACAAACAACATTTATTCATTACATTGTAATAATTTTTTCCATTACGGCTTTAATTACAACATACCAAACACTACAGTAGTTTGTAGTTTGTAGGAATAGACTTAATCACATTTTACCAAAATTAAATCCACCTTCCAAAATTAAATCCACTTGACAGTCACATTTACTCCCCAACCTTTCAAAATCAAATCAATTTACTCCCCAAATTAACGACTATTCAAGTGTTTCGATTGGTGATGCAACCGAGTTTTGGAAAATATCATCAAGCAACGCGTTGCATTGGGGAGAGCTAAGGGAGAGGCGTGTTGCATTGTGGGGTTGTGGTTGCCAAGCAACACCCACTAGCATCAGTCTTATGGTCACCAAACTCATTGCTTTCACATCAGTGTCACATCATCATTCAAAACACCACATTTTAGGTGTTATACCAACAAAAAATATAATAATACCCCACTTTATGTAAACATATACCACAATACACAACACAAACACACACACAAAAAAAAGACATTGGAACTGTTCGATAGTCTGCACCACTGAACGAGTGCAAAAAAGGGGGTCTCGGCGCGCGGTTAGGAATCACTTTTATGGGGTTCGCGCGTAAAAATGCATGATTACAGTGGTAGACCTCCCACTAAATATCTTCAATGTAATTTTGGTATCACCTTTAAAAACACTACAGTAACACCCTAGACAACTTTATAACTCATCATGTTGCTAGAGCAATATAGACCCTAGTCCCCAAGTATTCAGGGATGGAACTAGGGGTTCTCGTGGGTGCCCAGGACTCCTGCGAATTTTATTTTTTCAATATAGTGTTAATTTTTGAAAAAAAACACAATTTTTTTCTAAATGCATCTTAATGCACCTGGTCCATCGAAATGTGTTTCTATATTACGGTTTCAAAAAATTTGTGCACCCGGTTATATTTGGTCTTGATTCAGTCCCTGAGGTATGGCCGTACAGGAGTCAAAGATAATTTTCAACTTTTGCACACTTACATTGTAGAAAACTAGCAGGGTACCCGCGCGTTGCGGCGGCGGTTACCCTGAAATAAATTTTTCCGGTGAATCATGTATTTTAGTTTATTATGTTTTTTTTGACAATAAATTTACGGATATCAAGAATTTCATTTAGCCCGTGCGTTTGGATTGCTCGAGCCCGTTTGGCCGGTACATTGGCTCGAGCCCGTTTGGCGTGCTGTTCGGGCTCAAATCCATTTTTGTTGCCCTTTCGGGCTTAATATTATATAATGTGCTTTATTATTTGTATTAGTGACATTTATCGTCTGCAGGTAGCGTTCGGCGGGTACCAAATAAAATTTCAAGTGAATCATGTATTTTAGTTTATTATGTTCTTTTTGACAATAAATTTACGGATTTCAAGAATTTCGTTTAGCCCGTGCCCGTTCGTGCTCGAGCCCGTTTGGCCTGCGCCCGTTCGGGCTCAAGCCCATTTAGCTTGTTGCCCGTTCGGCCTTGAATATTATTTGTATTAGTGACATTTAATGTAGGAATTATGTTTAATTTGGTTGTATAATATGTTTGATAATTTGTATTTATTATGTTAGGGGTGTTTTAATAACCGTATTAATTGTATTTATTGATCAGTTAATTAATTGACTATATTAAATAGCATTAATGTGGTGTTTTGTTTTTTTTAAATGTGCATTAAAGTGCTGTATGATATGCTTCTTGTCTTGTACGTCTGAAAATTATGTGCATTAAAGTGTTGTACATTATGCTTCTTTTCTTAATTATATGAATTACGTAGTACTAATTATAGTAATATGTATAGGCTTATACTTTTAAGACTTCCTTTTATAAGAAGTCCTAAATACATTATAATGTAGTATAGATAATGAGATGACTCGTTTGATATCATATGCACTAAGAGAGTTGGGTGGTGTTAGGGACCGATGACACTTATTGGTGTGCCACTTCAGCGCCACCTCAGCCCCTTCCTAATAACACACCAATAACTAAAACGCACTCCCAACAAAAAGAAAAACCAATAACACTTATAGGTGCATATACGCTTTTCTTTTTCATTTTACATTATACAAACACATTTAGAACTAAAATTCAAATGCGAAATATTAAAAAATACGATGGACTAGGGCTGAGCATCAAAGGTCTAAAACCGAACCAGACCGACAAAACCGACCGAACCGACAAAAACCGAGCCGACCCGACAGCCCGTCGGTTCGGTTTCGATTTCATGTTTTCCATGTTTTCGGTTTCGGTTCGGTTCGGCCCAAAACCGACAAATACATACCTAAATACACCTAATCCGAACGGAACCGACGGCCCGACACAAAACCGAACCGGCCCGACGGCCCGTTGGTTCGGTTTCGGTTTAGGATTTTTATGAATTTCAGTTTTCGGTTTTGTCGGGTCGGGTCGGTTTTGGACCGACGCTCAGCCCTAGGAAGGACAAATACGATATGCATACGAAAAATATATAAAAACTACGATACCACAAACACATAAAAACTAAAAAGTACGATACTACAAATATGAAAAACTACGATACAACAAATACTAATTTTTTTAGCCAAAATGTATTGATCGGATCTCCTCTTTAATTTTTTCAAATTTATTAAAAATACGATACAATACGGCAAAGTGTAGTTAAATTATGATCGGGTTGAATGTTTGAAAAATGTTTAAATTAAAGTGGATATTTATAGGTTTAAAATTGGGTATTTTTTTTTAGCTGTTTACAACCTTTGGGCAACATTCAAATTTTGAAAGAAAAAAAAAATATACGAATAACGATCCTTGGTGGAACGGCTGAAGGACGAACGGCGCACGAATAACGCCGTTGCTGGTGCAGAATGGCGGTGCAATTAGTGCATTTTTTGACAACGACGAACAAACAACACCATGCATTGAAATTTACAAAAGAATGGTTATTACACAACGAAAAGAAAGTAACCCAACATCAAAACCAAGATGTTTAAAAATCTTGAAATCGTCACATTTGTGACATCCTTCAAGTAGTTCCAAAAATTTCAGTCTATACTATACATATGAAAGCTTCTTTTAATTAGACTGGCATAAGATTTAGGGTTTGAGATACCAACTGGCTGCATGTTATTTCATTTTATTTGTGTGATTTTAACCAAGGGTGTCGAGTAACTTTCATCTGTTGTAAGACAGATAAAAAAATTCTTGAAAAACTGATTAGTCCCCACACGTGTGGTGTTCATCGGTTTGTTTTTTGAGTTTTTAGGTTGTATGGTTCGAGTTCATCGGTTTGAAAATTCGTTAAGTCAAAATCAAACCAATTATAGAACGGATAAAACTAAATTAAACACTAAAATTACAATTCGGTTTGGTTTTGGTTAAAACCAAGAAAACCAAATTGGAGTATACTCATAATCTACTAAACAACTGATAAACAGTTCAACTTGTGTCCAAAACTAAATGTCATAATAAAGACCTGTAAATTCAAATAAGATTAACAAATCATAAGGTCACATAAAGGCAGGTTGAAGTAGATCAAAACAAAACTTAACGGAACAAAAATTACACGACAAAAGCCCTTAGAATTATTCAAGTCCTTGAAAACTTGAATATTCCATCTTAAAGCATCGACATATCAAACTTCAGAAAAACGATATCAACATTTTAGGATTGTTAGTTAGAAAGCTGATCGAAACTATATAGAAAGCCTTTTTTATGTAGATATAGATGTTCAGGTTTTTTGGTTCAGATTGTTTAAATTTTTGTCAAACCACAAACCAAACCGAACACCGATTAAATACTTCAGTTCGGTTTCAACCCAAACCAATACATCAATTAAAGATTTCGGTTTGGTTCGGTTTCGGTCTGGTTAATATCTTGGTTTATTCGGTGTCAAAGCAAACACTCAAAACTCCTAACACACACAAGCTAAAAGTGACTGGATATCATCGCATACCGGGATACAGTTTATTGTAAATGAAGATCTGCCAAAAAATTAGCGTTTACTATCTACATTAAGCTTCAAAAGTAGTATCCCACTGGTATTATATGCTTCAATACTGGTACTTAATGTTGTGATGTACCTTACAAACCATCTATGCTAGCCTGCATACTGTCATAGTTGACTCGGCCGCCTTTTCCCTGCATCTGTCCTCATTCTCTTAACAGGATTAGCCCAACCAATGCTAGGTCCACTCCCATTTCCCTGCCGACCAACTGTCTGACTTTGGCTTGGTCTAGTTTGACCTGGGCTCCTAGCCACACGACCAATGGGTGAGACAGGACCTCTGTCCTTTCTCTTCTTCTTGCAGATTACAAGCTCACCTGGATGGGTGAGCAGTGATCTAACTTCATCTTGGGCAGGGGCTGCAGCCTTGGTGCTGCTGTTACCAAACCGTGATTCTCTAGAAGGGATGGACCCACGAGAAAGTGGCCTTTGGGGAAAACTTGGTTCGGGTTCTGGGTCAACTATCTGTTTGTTTCGTTTGGTTTGACCAATGGGTAGTAGCCCTCTAGGAGATGAGGAAGCCACTGAGCCAGAGAAAGTGAGTGCACTCCTGGCTTCTCGAAAGTCTGTGTCGGGAAATGCAATCTTCATAATATCGAAAAATAAATCATGTACCTTCTTTGCTTCCGACCTCACCTGTTGCAAAGTAATCCAATCAAAGACAGCAAAAACAGTTTACCCACTACTGGTCACAAATATGCGAACAATTTCTTCAATCACTATGGTCAACAAGATTTCCTTAGTGTGTTTTCAACTTTTCATATAAGAATTTTTGTTTATCAATTTGTCAGACAAATATTCAAACAATTTCCTCAATCATGTGTTAACTCAGATGTGGCAGCTTTCATAATTCAGATAAAGCACTATTATAACGCAAAATTAATATCAGAATAAGAACAGAAAATGGGATTTAAGGGTTCTACCTCATGGGAAAACTCAAAATACTGCATTCCACCTTTTAACATAGCTTGCACATCAGCGATCATATCCATAACTCCATTGTACTTGAGTCGCTCAACACGCAGGTCAATCTTCCGAAGGTCAAGAAGATTGTTTCCAGCACTGCTCCCCTGACTTCCAGTTCTCTTCCACAAATCAGTCAGCAATGGAATAATTTGCTGGCCTTCCTTGTCAATTCTCCTCTGGATCTTGGCGATCACAGTTTTGCACTGCAATAAGCAAGTGTAAGATTCATGTACAACCAGCATAACAAGATAACACTACTAAATTTACGGCGAAGTTAATAGATAAAACTTGACCTTTAATCAGAATAATATAACTGCTCTAGATAATAGTAAATTATTTATTCTGTCATGATGCTTATCACAAATCGACAAAAACCCATTTAACATTTCATCAATAGCATGAGAAATTATCCAATGACCTATGGAACTTGCAACATAGAACTACAAATTCACAGCAAAATGGGTGGATACAAAAGAGCATAGCAGGTTCACCATAATTCACAGGGAAATGCAAAAAGAGCACATTATGTTATACGGATGGACAACTTTATAAAACTACAACATACCTATTTGAAATCAATAATCCACAATCTTCCCTAAATGTTTCACACTACTCACATGGTAGTTCATTATTTTATTCAGATTTGCATTTTCATACGAAACAGATGATAAATATAATACATGATTACCTATTCATAGCAAAATCATACTTAGCCTTATGTTGCAACTTGCAAACAATCCATGGCTCCTATGGAAATGCAAAGTGAACCACTTTGCAGAATAAGCAATGTTCAACAAAAAAATGTTGTATATAGATAGCTAATCATAAAGATACATTTTCAGGATTTTATAAAATATTAGTCATATTAATGCAATAATACATACCCTTTTTTGAATAGCCTCAGTCATCGTGGCTCCACCAAAAGGACGACTTCCATTGTTTACTTTCACATCTGATCTTGCTTTAGTGTGCTCCAACGCATCTTTTGAAGGGGCAGATACAGGATTTGTTCTGGTTGCTTTCCCTGCAATTTTCCGGGCAGGTGGATTTTGCTTACCCTTTGATGAGGGGTTGCTCTGATCATGCTTGTAAGCATTGCTCTCTTGAACCGGCTTTCGCTCAGCCTGAGTCTTGGCGTGTAGTCTCCGGTCAGCTTGAAAAGGCAGCTGAGAGGAGTCACCGCGAAGGAGGGGAGACCGATCACTAGACTTCTCATCCAGCCTCTCGACAGCAGGCCTTGGTCGAACTCGAATACTACGTTTACGTTTTATTTTAGGTTGTAAAACATGTTCATCTTCATTTTCATCACGATCGTGATTCGAACTACCAGATTGCTGAAGGTTCACGTGTGCATCTCCAGACATTGCAATCTCACCTTCCTCTAGATCATCACGCTAGTTGCATACGTTGTGAAATAAAAAGTTAGATGCTACACTTAACAAGAATAAAAAAATATGTTTGAAGTATAGAGATTGCATATGCAACCCATTAACTTGGGAACGGGTTATTTTAAGCAATGTTTTATCTTATGTCGCATGATAAGAGTAAAGTATGTTGAACGGATCTAAATTCGTCCAACGGGTACTCTTAATAATCAAGAGTACTGAAGCTCCTAACTCATTTTACTCAAACAATTTGATTATTATTGGAACTACATGATTTTTGTAATAATATTTGACCAAATAACTGTAAATTTAAAGTTATGTGAAACTTTTAACAAAAATACGTTTGGGGTTAACCCAACAGGACCTGCGTAAAAAGAAACACCATTTTAACCCAAGACCTGTTTTACCCGTCAACCTATCCTTTTTGACACCTATAGTTCTGAGCATAGAGACACATACCAGCCTTCTCGAACGAGAACCTGGCCGACCCTCTAATGCGGAAAGAGACCCGAATTTCTGGGAGGAAGTAGAAGGAGCTGCTATCGGCATTGATCGTCGACTATCTGCAGATGATCCTGAAGAACCAGCTTCTTGAAGCATGTGATTGGGTCTAGCAGAAACAGGTGCACGAGGATATTCATACCTATTAACAGGAGCAGGAACATCATCTTCTGATTGGCCTTTATCAACTGTAGGTGTTTCGATTACACCAACAGGTTCATCATCTTCAGAATCTGCATTTATAATCTCTTCAGAGCTAGCTTCAGAGAACTCATCTATGTCATCATCCAGCTCAGAATAATTTGGAAACTTTTTTCCTTTGAAACGCCCCCTTCTTTTGTCAGGAGTATCAGAAGCCATTTCACTAGATTCCACACCGATATTTTCCCTAAATAAAGTGTTCTTTGGGAGCTTTTTAGAAATTTGGGCAATAGTAGCATTTACTTCTTGGGTACCAGCACGAAGCCATCTAGGAACTTCGTCGTATCTTGTCATCTCATCTTCCCAATCGAGTTCTTCATCCATCTGGTCAAATAGCTCAACTTCTTCTTCACTTCTAGCAATCATTCGGTTGACTTCTTGAAGTGATGGAACATCGTGAACGGTTTGTTGATATCTTTCTTCGTCACGTAACAAGGACTCCAAGGTTGACCGCCTTTCTTCGTGTGTGGTTCTCTGGTCAAACCTTCCAGCATTGATAACTTCATCAGCCATTTCAATCTTATATTGTTGGATATTATTTCTTATGAGGCTCTCAATTGATCCTACGTATCGATCCTTACCGGCCAGGTCATCATCATCTGACTCAACACTACCTCCGTTCCTAAAAGTATCCTCTTTTTGATGACTCGTAACTTTATCAACCACAGCTTCCATGTAAATGACTTTGACTTCTCGTGTTTGACCAATACGGTGAGCTCTAGCAACTGCTTGTTCTTCGTTTTTAGGGTTTGGATCGGGATCATATATGACTACTGTGTCGGCTGTCTGAAGATTCAAACCTCGTCCAGCTGCACGTATACTGAGCAAGAAGATAAAACAGTCGGTATCAGGGCTATTGAAGTCAACTATAGCTGATTCACGATCTTCCAAGCTGGTTGTACCATCGATTCTTCTGTACACAAGCCTACGCCACTGTAAATATTCCTCCAAAATATCTAGAAGTTTTGTCATTGTACTAAACAGAAGTACTCGATGCCCTGTTCTTTGAAGCTTCACTAGGATTCTGTCAAGAACCCATAACTTGCCACATGATTTAACAAGAAAGTCTTTGGAAAGATCGTTAAAATACGGGTAATTAAGTAGCGGATGGTTGCAGGTTTTTCTGAGCTCTATGCATTTATTGTTCAATGGTTTGAATGTTTTGGCCTGGTACAGCTTACTCTTTTGAACCTTGCACTCTTCATCATCCGGGTCAAGTCGTATTGTACCAGTAGACTTTATCCAATCATATATCGCACCTTGAATAGCTGACATTTTGCATCTCAAAATGATGGAGATCTGCAACGACCGGTTTAAAGGTAAATTCTAGGGCACAGACTAAAGTTTTAATACCAATGACAAAGATACAAGTGTCCATTTCGACACATTGACTTATCAATGGGCTGATTTTAGTTGTCATATGACAAACAGGTTGAATATGCAAGTCAGAACAAAAAAACGCACGGGTCAAACGGGATGCATAAAACCTCCTAACCCGTTATGTATAGAATTTTAGGTTATTGTTGTAATTCTAATTGATAAATGCTTATGTGGATTTATAGCTTGGAGGTTAACAAGCCAAACCGCTCTCCCCTGCCCTGTTTTGACAATTACAGAATGGCTCGTTTAGCTCATAATCACTTTGACCCATTACCCTGAACCAGCCAACTTGACATTCTTATCAAAAAGCATGATTACCTTTGGAGGAAGTGAACCTTCCACATCTTCCACACGGCGTCTGAGCATAAAAGGCTCCAATATCTGATGTAGTCTGTGTATGATAATAACTTTTTTCTCTGTCTCCAGCCAATCATCTTCACCATTGTGTGATACTTCTTTTTGGAAAGGCTGTGAGAACCAATCATGAAACACTTTGCGATTGTCAAACACTTCTGGAAGCAATAGATTTAGTAATGACCAGAGCTCTTTAAGATCATTCTGCAGCAAATGACACAACACTTATCAACCCACCATATGAAACAAAAAAGTAAACTATGAAAAAAAGATATTAGTTGATGTGCAATATATATCACAGCATCATGCTCTAATAGACCTGTAAGGGGGTCCCAGTGAGAAGAAGCCGCCTCTGGCACCGGTATTTGTCAAGATCACGAGCTAAAACTGACTCTCTGTCCTTCATTCTTTGTGCTTCATCAATAACTATATACTTCCAATCAACTCTCGAAAGTTTGGACTTATCAAACATGATAAATTCATAGGTTGTCACAAGGACATTAAATCTCATATGGCAAACTTCCTAAAAGAATGAAAAAAGGAACTTCAGAGCTAGAATGTAGTAAATGAAAACTTTGAAATGGGAAAAGGAAGAGCAGTAGGCAAATCTTACTTGAGAAAATAATTTTGCACGCTGGTCTTTGTTACCGACATAGTATATGCAGGCTACATTTGGCAACCAACTATGTAACTCACTCTGCAGAAAACTAAGTTAGACAGGAATGAAAAGTAAAATATCAACAGGAATGCATTTAAGGTTAACCAACCTTCCAGTTAACAAGAACAGCATTTGGAACTATTATGAGATGTGGGCCATAATTGCTCTTGAACTCCATCAAATAAGCAATCAAAGCCATAACCTGTGCAAAAAGATAATACATGTCTGTTATTTTAGAAACAAGAAAATAAAATTTGGTTGCCAGTGGGACAGAATAAATTACAGACAAGTAGCTACCTGGACAGTTTTCCCAAGACCCATTTCATCGGCTAATATGCCGTTCAACTTATTGTTATATAATGAAAGCATCCACTGCAATCCAACCTGGAAAACAAATAAGCTGATGAGAATGTGCAATAAGCTGAACCAAATTAATATGGACCAGCTTAACAGTACATGCAACTTATCAAGGATAAACATACAAGTTGATAATCCCTTAATGTTCCTTTCCGTAGCAATGAGGGTTGCCTTATGACCCTCTCACTGACAGCATGTGCAAGAGTATAATACCTATTGACAACCAGAAGGAAGAAATATTAGGATAAACACCTATTTCGAAAAGTATATCATTATAACCAAGTTAAAAGTTATAACCATCTATTGACAAATACATGGGAAAACTGGTCTATCTCACAAAACATTCCAATTAAGGGCATAATGCATATGCACTTATATTGGAGTTATAATAATAAAAAAAAATTGATAGATATGAACATGGTGATGCAAGAAAGCTCTGTTTCTAAATGCATCTCAACATCTCATATACACCATTTTTATGAGTTTAATTATCTAGCCACAGTTATATAGAGCTTACTTGCTAACAGACGAACCGTCCTGGGGTGCATTCATTTCAGAAAAGCGATTTCTTATTAGAACTTCTTCCCTCGCACATGATGCTGCAGCTCTCACTTCTTCTTCAGATAGACCCTTCATGAGAAAAAGTATATTTATATGAAAAAAAAAGGGATTTTCTACAATGTGTCATGGTGGTATATGTTTAAAACATTTAATGAACTAAAATGACCATAATTAAATGTAAGTTGATAATATTACTTTCCAAAAACTTTTTTACTTGCTAAATTTAACATCATTTTACATGGAAATGAATTTAATTTAAGAAATAGTTATGTTTAATTAATGCTTCTAAACCCATGCCCCCATGGCATGAGTTAGAAAAAACCCATGAAAAAATGGAACAATTGAGATGAGATGAAGAATCTTTTGCATGTTTATATTCATACGATGTTATGATCTGCACATGAAAGGAAACGGTAGAGGTGGCAGATATGCAGTTTGGGCATGCTGGTTCAGGTTTAACTATTAGTGTGGCTCGGGTAGGGTTGGCCCAACCCACAAACACTTCTTTCCCATTTTTAACTTCTATATATATGTATTGTGTTAACACTTAACTATGATTGTAAGTGTATATTTTTACAAATAATAATCTCAATTTTTTTTTTCACAAAACAATTTTAAAGTTTGTAAGCAGTTGAATGAATTTCGGATGACTTTCAATCAGTTCGACCCACTCTGCCCATATGACATGTTTCCTTTTTAGTTAGATCGTTTAGCTTAACCCGATTGACCCATTGGAAATCAAACATAACCCAAATCGAGCCATTTGTAGGTATAAATGTGTCAAATCTGCCACTTCTAAAGGGGATAGTACCTGAGCTCTTGCAGCTGCATATGCAGCAACTGAAACGTCCTCAACCTCCTGTTGGTTCTTGGAAGCTGTTATTTTGCCTCCAAGTTTATTGAGATAATCTTCCGTCTGAGATAGAAACGAAGATAAAACCTCATATCTCTCATTAGCCTCACCCGGTTGGCTATTTTGTTGCTCCATAAGTATCTGTCTATACCTCTCCACGTCATTATTCTTCAAAGCCTCCATTCTTTTACTCCTATCATCATCATGATTCTTTGAAAATTCCCTCAACATCTTTTCATGATACTTAGCAATGCCTCTATTCCTTTGAGTCCGTGCATCCCGAATCGCCCAATGAGATTCTAAAAGCTTCTTACGCCACTGAAATATGACTTTCAATTGTTTATCTCTTTTGGCTTTTTGAGCAGCCCGTACTTGTCTGTTGAGATCCATACGTTGACGCGCACATAATCTAACAAATTTCCTATATGGTCTATCTGGCATAGCCATTATATCTTGTTGCTCCTGATCGACTTTATCTCTAACAAGTGATTGTAAATCTTTTAGTTGGAGCTTCTTTTCTTCAATTTGTAATTTCAAAACAAGATCAGGCCTTATCCTTTTTCTCTCCAAATTCACAGCTAATAAACCACTTATTTTCTTCAAACTCTCGTTTTTCTTTCTATTGATTACTTCGCTACCTTCCTCAACAAGGAAATCCTTGACATCATATGCTAAGGCTAGATTGTTATTGTTGTTGAGCATCATACTTGATCCAAAGGTATCATGTTTCCGAGTGAAGAAAGGAAAGTCAAACAGGGGACCATGGTATTTTCTAGATTGGCCAGAATCTTTTGTTTGAACTAAACTTCCTGATTGTGTTGTCATTCTACCTTGAACATTGTCAGAGACAACAGCAGGTCCTGATGCAACCGCCTTACCCTTGTCCGTGGCAACCTCACCTACATGAGAAATTCTCCGAATCCCATGTTCTGCTTCATGTTCCTGTTTGGTAGGAAAGGCAGTATTCCTCTGCTCTTCTTTTGCAGGGAGAGTAACTGACGGGGTTTCATTCATTACAGTTGCACCATGTGCATTAACTGTTGGACCGGCAGTTGCTTTCTCCTCGTACACTTCTCTTTTCGAATTATTCGTCTCTGCAGACATTGTCACAGCTTTAAGCTCCGGCTTATTTGACTCCACAGGACTTCTACCAGCAGGGGCAGTGATCTGTTGAGCCTGTACTTCGAGGGGAAGTGGCACAATAGACTGAAGCAGTTCACGAGGTAGAGTTTTCTCACCTTTCTGCGATTAAGTCAAATCATGAAGACCAAAAAACAATAAGAAACGAAAAAAATCAAAGTAATTAAGCAAACATGTGTGTAGCTAAATTTGTAAAAATAAAAGCTTTGCAAACCTTGATACGCCTAAAAGCAAGAATTTGGGCTTTAAGAACATGGAATTGCTGTTTTGTAAAACCGGGAATTGTTGATTTTCCTTTCTGAAATGGTCGAGGATGTTCCAACCCACCATCATTAGATGAAGCTGAAGGCTGTGGAGAAGATCTATTCATCTGCTGCCTAGCATGCTGCATTTGCAGTGATTCCGAGCCAGTTAACATGCCCTGGCTCATGTTAGCAGGTGACTGTGGGGGAGGCATAGATGACATCCCGCTACCGCTAATGGTAGGTTGTCTAGGTGGCAACTGGTTCTCCCTCCCATGAACAGGGAACTGTTGACCTTGAGCGGCACTAGAATTGTTAACTAAAAAGGTATTTGAGGTTGATCCCAGATGACCAGGTGACATCACCTGTCTTGCTTTGGTAGAGCCCGAATGCCCAGACGCATCACTACGTGGAGAACTTTCACTTGCGAGTTGTGGTGAAGTAACCTGCAGCTTCGACTGTGGGCCCATGCCGCTTTCGTTGACTTTTTGTTGACCAAGCATTCTAGACTGCATTAGTTGTGCCATCATATGAGCATTTTGAGGAAGTGAAAGATCAATGTTACGCTCAAGAGCCATAGCCTGTATTGCCTGCATTTGCATAGCCATTGCTGCATTGCTGTTTCCCATGTTATGCATACTCTGTTGAGCTTGCGGGTTTTGCATTGGTTGTCTCATACTATTATTTCCTGGCATCAACTGCCCATGCGACGTTGGAACGGCAAAATGTTTCTGACTCTGATTTGCAATTTGATTTTGACTTTGATCAGAAACCGCCTGGTGACTTTCGTCCACCGACTGCTTCCCTCCATGACCAAAATGATCAGGTCGTTTATTGGAAAATGAAACCTGTGCCTGATTGGCAGCCTGAAATGAACGCATATCCTGCATATTCATATTACCCATATTTAAGGCTTGATCTTTCGCCACCATTCCCATTTTCATTTGCTGTTGGGCTTGGATGCCAGGAGACGACTTCTGTTGGGCTTGTTGAGCTTGGAGAGTAAATTGCATATATTGGTTCATCATGTGTTGATCAAAACCCTGTCTTATATTTTGTCCTTCCTCTTGGCCATGCTGCTGAGGTACACGCTGTTGTTGCATAGAGCCAGAACTCGAGGTAGGACCTCCTCCTGGTACTCCTTGCCGTGATCCAGACTGATACGCTAATAAAGCCTCTCTCCCCTCATTTCGTGGTAGCTGTTGTTCATACTGCACAAACAATGTACATCCAAAATTATTCTTTCAATATTTTGATAACAACTTCCAAACACGCCACAGTGTAAGGTAACAATCAGAGAAACACCTACTCCCTAATCAAAATGCTAGTGCGTCACATAAAAAAACCTTCCACATATTCACAAATATACTTCATCAGCATAACAATGGCACGACTGTATCAGCTATCTTGCTACCTTAACGTTTCAAAAACTGCATCGATGCTATTTTTATTACACTTACCCCTCCTAAACGACGTTCTTCTACGTTCACTAACTCACTATTACAACAGCGTGTGCATATCACCACAAAACCTTTTACACATAAACAATCATACGGATTCTAGCATAAAGCCATAATTACACTTAATCCGTTATCCACTTAAGGCAAAATTCAACCTCAATCCCCAAACTTTGCTTCTTTTTTTTTCAATAAAAATTTGAACTTCAGTATTTTCCGTGACTAACAATTTGGCGTAAACAACAGCTTGAAGAACAAAAAACACTATAACACTGAAGCTCGTAAAAAGTATACTTCCAAGGTGCAAAGTAAAACACACATAAGCAAACAATATCTTAAATTCAGCTCATTTAACAGAAAAATCGTGTTCTTTAAACGTATAACAAAATCGCACATTATATACAAACTTAAGTCCACAATTTGACACAAACAAACAATTACTACAACATATAACAGTAACTAATTAGCTATTTAATCCAAAAAATATAAAATCAGTAACTAATTTTAACCCTAACCTGTCTTTGCTGGCGCACATACTCATCAACCATTTTATCTCCAATCAAAAACTGCGGTTGCGACACCGCCGATGACGACGACGACGGCGATGCTGACGCGGACGGTGGCCGGCCACCACCTCCTCCACCACCACCACCTGATTGCATTTTTTTTTAACTGAATTAAAAAAAAAAAAAAAAAAAAAACGGTAACTAACTACCTAACTATAACTAATTAATCTTTCTAAAATAAAACCGATCTACTCAACGGCTCACTTTTTTTATAAAATAAAATTTATAAAAAGATGATTTTTTTTTATATAAAATTGTTTTTTTTAGAAGGTGTGGGCCATGGATCGGAGAAAAACCGAAGTAACCGGAAGGATCATCTGATGGATTATTTGTGTGAAGAGATGGTATTTTTTTGGTTTTCTCTCTCACACAGTGGAGGTGTTTGTGTGTGTTTTTTGTACGCCCAATTGCTCAATTTCTTTTGTTATCAGTCAAACGAACCCTAGCTATAGCTGTGTGTGTATTTTTATTTTTTTACCCTTGTGTGTTTGCTTGTTATATTGGTTTTTTAATGAGGTGGGGCCCACGTGTGTGGTTGAGTTAGATGAACTACGGTTAAAGGAGTGGGGCCTGCTTTGGATATACTTTATGACTTTGTGTTTTGTCTTTGAAACTCAATAACTAAAATAAGTTTTGAAAAATTAAAAGATAAAATAACAAAGATTCAAATCCTATAAGGAATTTTAAAAAGAAATTATGGAAAATTTCCATTTTAAATTGAGATGTTTTTAGTAAAATATTTGTATCTATTTTAACTAATAAAATAAAATTTTGTACAAGCACTTTAAAGCAGCGCATTAAATTTTATTATTAAAACACTTTCCTTATTAAGCACCAATATACAAGACCTTCAAGCATTCACTTTTCTAAAATCACATTAAATGCTTTAAAAACCATCACACAGACAAAGTCAACAATAACAATCACACACAATACGTTTCTTCTTCAATACATTTCTTTTGTGCATTCATATATACGCTCCCCAAATCAAAGAAGGTTTCAATTTTCAGTTTGAATTCACCAATCAAATTAAATGCATTTATAAAAATCCAAAAATAACCTACCAATTGGTTTATATATCTTTGATTTGATTTAAGGATTATCATCAACCCTAATTCAAGACTGAGAATTCGTATTCAATTCATTTGGGTGTTTTTTTTTTGTTGTGTTTTCTTTTCAGGTTGTTGTGATACATAGATGGCGATTTTGGGAGTTTCTACACAACAGGTAACTTTTTGTAAATTGATTTAAGTTATATTGATTTGGGTCTTCTTTGCTTAATTGTAAATAACATATATTTGATCAGTGTATAATTACAGAAATAGTTGTTCTTGAATGTGAATGTCTTTGCTTAGGCATGAATTTAAGCACATCTTTTAGGCCTCCCAATCACTACTCTTTATCTTAAGTCCTAAATCACTTATGTTGGTTGCATGCATTTCCTGTATCAGGATAGCGAGATGAGGGTAAATTTGACGATAATGGAAATATTATAGCCCAGAATTGGAGTGTCTTGAAAACTACCCCAGAGCTACTCAAAACAAAGGTGTTTTTTGTAATTTATGATCTTATATTCTCAAAGGTTGTTTATGCTACGGTCGGTGAATCACTGCATATTTGCCAATATAGTTAGTGATAACAAAATGGGTGGCGGACCCTGACTCTGGTGGGTTGGGTAAAGTTACAAAATGGGTTATATTGGTATAGGTTGACTGCTAAATAATAGATTCAAGCACCTTTCATATGGCTTTTAACCTGTTTAGCTCTTTCGAGCCGTTTGACTCTTTTCATCTTTAGTTCAATATTTTATCTTAACCATTTGACGCTTAGGGATAAAAACTAACCCAAGTCTACCTATTGAATGGTCACTATTGTCACAAAGTAGATAAGAAATTTCGAACTGCAAGTGCAAATATAACCCAAAAAGTGCCATTGAAAAATTTTATTGCTAAAAGAAGTCTTATGAGAAGCCTATGTGAAACTAATATGAAATTCTAAAAGTTGTTTTATTACTAGATGTCTATATATCAAAAATTAATGTTGTATCTTTTTACAATTCTTTTATATAAGATGTCATGCAAAGAGATGAAGTCATCCAAAGATCTAAACATTTGCATGTAGAGGTTACTGACAACAGCTGGGAGAGTGGACCTTTTTTTTTGTTGGGTAATTATGCATGTGCAGTGTATTCAATGGGTTAATACTTTCAAGACTATCCTTACTTCTTTTGATTTATTGTTTCAACTCATGGTTTTGTAGAAGTTACTCCTCTAGATCCTCTTTGTGCATGTGTAATCTATTCGGTTCATGTGGATAATTTGTTTCGGTCATTCAAGCAAGTAAAATTGATACCGGTCCTTAAGTTTACTCATTTGAGGTAACCTACAGTAACTTTTTATTATTTAGGTCAAAGTTTATTCAAATATATGTAGTTATAACTATAAACTGTATATGAATTCTAATTTCTGGTGTATTTGATTTTCGTGTATGTTAAGGCTAAAAATATGTAAAATCCCTGCCTTCAAAGTCTCGTAATACTAATCCAATAGGTATAAAATTAACTGTTTCAGTATAAGTCGGTATGTGGTCATGGTATAAGTGTATTAGTAAACTATATATAAGCAAAAAGTATTACGTAGTATATCATTTGTATCCGATAAGAATACATACTCTAAGCCCCTCAACTTATCCAAAAGGTCATGATTATTATACTAAATATTTGCCCTTTCGATAAATTCTTTACAAGACATATTTATTGATGTTGTTAATGTGATCTGTTGTATGAACACAGGGGAATTGTTTGACAAACACTTCTATGTTCGGTTTGTAACAATATAATATAGTTGAATCGATGGATCATAGTATTTTATTATACACGCATGCTTTCAAGTGTAGGATAAGGTGTGAAGGTTTCTAAAGAAATTGCAAATTTTCAATCACCTGTGGCAAGCTGTTCTTTGGGCTACATGTTATTTCTAATAGAAAATAGAAACGATACGATATTTGGCAAGAAAAATGCAGACCGTAATAAGATTCTAAAGAGCTTCAATTGAGATGTTTTGATTGGTTGAACGGAAGATCTTCGAAAGGAAAGACAGTTTGGGAGTAGTGGGTTGAGATGCCTTTAGCAAACTGAAGTGTTGTGGGACTGTGGTTGTAAGCATGTAACTAAAATTTATATAGATAATTTTATTGTTAGGGACTGTGTATTCATATGTATGTAGTTTAAGTTTAGGCCGGGTGTTCGAATCAAATGTTGGTTGTAGTGGGAATGGTATGAGTTTTGTCTGTATATTTATTTTTGTACATTTGTGAGTCTTAATAAATTTTGCCTTTCTTGAAAAAAAAAGTCACTAACTTAAATTTGTGGCATCTTTGAAATTTTAGTTACATACTTGATGAGTGATGAAGCTTTTGGTAGTGTTTATCCTTTATATAAAATTCGTAATATGACCTATGTAATCTTTTTCTAAGTGTGCTAAAAGGGGCAGTTTACACAGATTGGAGAATGGCTCGGGTTGACGTATATAGCATTTGTTGGTTCGGAGTAACGTGTCAGTAGCACTGCTGCTTGGAGCTTGCTCGGGATCAAATCAACTCAATCCTAAAACGTGTTTAAAAGGTTGTTTGGCTTTCGGATTACAAGAAAAATATTATGTTATGGTTTTATGAAGTATTGTAGCAACTATTTTGTGTTTATGTTCTCCTTTCTTATCAAGTAGTTATATTACGAGTATGCTCAATTTGGTAAATGAAAATAATATAGAGAGTTGTAAGTTAAGATGGTAGAAGAAACGTGTTCTGGAACTACCAATATATAAATAAAATGTAGTTTGCCATTTGTATCTTCAATCATCCACATTAATAAAGTTGGTATTTTTGCCTATCTAATATTTCATTTTGTTTGTAAAAAATCTTTTAAGTTACATGCTATTTGTGGTTTAATTTAAAAGAAATTAAAACAACCGTTTTGCCTCAGCCACTTTGGGGGCAAGCAAACAAGTTGAGCATCTTCAAGATCGTAACAATGGAGGTTTAATGTGTAGAGAAATTGGTGAGACTCAAATGCTAAATATTAATTTTTAGATGTTCATGGAATGAACTTTGGCTAATCAAGCGTTTGACGTTGACTGCATACTTTTGCACTTCAAGACTATCACAGTTGTAGAAGACGATACATGCACGTTTATTATTTTAAAAGTTACAAACCAAATTGTTTATTGTATCATTGGCTTATTACTTATTATTCCCTACAGAAATAGTTGATTCTGTTTATGATCATTATATTTTTTAACTTTATTCACACACATAACTCCTTAATGAATAGTTCTTTTAAAAATTATCGTGATTTCACGAGTTTATATAATTTATCTTTATGTGTAAAATTTACTATCACGAATATATACAGAGTACAAAGTCATTGATTCATGTGATTCCCATTACACAACTGTAAAATAATGTTAACGGGTTCACATATTATTGTATTTATAAAATTAACTTATAAATGCATGTGATGTTAAAGAGATCATTGCAAGGTTCTTAAGTAACATAAGGTTGATTATTGGCTCACGATCAGAAGATGTAAGCAAAATCCATGAATTTGCTTTTAGTTTGTTTTAGTTTGTTATAACCTTTAGTTTTTTTACGGAATGAGCATGGGTTACTTGCGTGTTTGACGTCATTTTCTATTCAAGACCATCAAATTTAGAGACGACAACGCATGGACGTCTATTATTTTAATTGTCACAAACTCAATTGATTGACGAATAATTCACGTTTTTTCTCATTATTTCTTTCATATATTAATTAATAATGTTTACGTTCGTTGTTTTCTTATTACCTCATTTTCTGTTAATATTTGTACTTCTGTTGTTACTTCCTGGAATGTGTCGTAAATGTAGCAAAATGAACGGGTCAGATGGGTAGGGTACTGAGTTCGGGTCAAAATGGGTAGTTCTTTAGTGTGAGTTTAGATGGGTCAAACTTGCCATCTATACTACAATGTAGGAAATAATGTTTAAATTTGCTTCTTCTCTTACGAAATGCATTATTAGTTGTTTGGGTATATGGAACTTGTGTTTATTTGAGTATTTAGTGAGGTTTGAGATTGCTTACATAAACTTCTTATGTTTTTTAAGCACATAATGTATCTAACAAAGCATAATAAGTAAAAAGGATTGGCAATTGTGATGATATAACTATTTAAGAAGTCAGAAAAATTTGTAGACGACAACGCATAAACGTTTATTATTTAAATTGTTACAAACTCAATTGATTATCGAATAATTCACGTATTATCTCATTGTTTCTTTCATATATTAATAGAACATGTCTACGTTCGTTGTTTTCTTATTATCTCATTTCATATTTCTTAAAAAATAAAAAACCCAGTGAATCTACTGGTCTTTAAGCTATGTACAATATACATATCACAAGTTTTTTTTACTGTATTTTAAATTATAATAGATTATGAATCACAAACTAATTTTACTTACATTTTCCATGGAACATTAGGTGTGCACGGAATAGACATTTGCTATCAAATTGATTAGCGCTCACACACGTCATTTGCTATTCAAGATTGTCAAATTTGGAGACAACAACGGCATCGATGTTTATTATTTTAATTGTTACAAACTCAATTGATTGTCGAATAATTCATGTTTTGTATCATTGTTTCTCTCATATATTAATGGAATATGTTACGTTTGTTGTTTTCCTATTATCTCATTTTCATATTTCTTTAAAAAGCCCGTGAATCCAATAATATAAGAGAAGCGATTTTGCAAAATTCCGTGTAATATCTACAAAATATATTTGTTTACTATAATCTGTAATTATACACTGATCAAATATATGTTATGTTTGCTGATACGATTATTTAAACATATTATGTCTAATGTTTTAATGACTCATCTGTTTATTAAGTTCTTACACTACTATGGTTTAATGCATTTGATTATCGATGACTAAAAAAAGAATGTTGCTTTGTTCTATATTGAACAAATGGTGAGATCAAGAAACTCAACATTGAGGAATTGGCCTGAGATGCCTTATCCGGATGATAGATACATAAGTGGCTTTGGTAACCGACTTATACACGATTAGACTAATTATAATCCGGTAGAGTTACAATCTAAGTACGAACGCCTCAGACGTTTCTTTGACCAGAGAACATAAGGGTGTGTATGACACCATAATACACCCGTTGACACATGAACGGGAGGAGTCACTGTGGTTTATGGTTACAGAGGTACGAGGAAGACCTTCTTATGGAAGACTCTTGCTGCCGGTATTAGAAGAAAAGGTGATATAGTTTTGAATGTGGCATCCAAAGCCAGTATTGCTTCTTTGTTAATGTCTCGGGAGGCCGAATCGTCATTCAAGATTCCATATTCCTATCAACGTGGATGAGACTTCCACTTACTCTATAAGTCCTCAAAGCGATCTTGGAAAAATGTTAAAGAAATGTAAGCTTATTATCTGGGATGAAGCGCCAATGGCAAATAAGCTTTGTTTTGAAGCATTAGATCGGTCTTTGAGAGATATACTTCGTAGGAGAAGGTATGAAATGTGCGATGAGCCTTTTGGAAACATGACCATGGTTTTTAGCGGCGACTTTAGGCAGGTTCTACCTGTTATTCCAAAGGGATCCCGGGAAGACATTGTTACCGCTGCTGAGGAAATCATATTTGTGGGATTACCGCAAAGTTCTTAAGTTGATCAACATAAGGATAACCTGCTGGATCACCTCAAGATGTCAACGAGATACGGAATTTGCAGATTGATATTGAAAGTCTGAGATCGAGACCTTGAGAACCGAACACTAGAGAGGTTTCTATAGATTTGCCACGAAGAAATTTTAATAGATGTCTGATGACCCTAAGTTAAATCTATTATTGACTTCACTTATTCAAACTTTTTGGATAACATACATGATCCTGCCTACTTTCAAGAAAAGGCAATCCTTGCTCCAACAAATGAAGTGGTGGACAACATTGTTGGAATCACTCCTAAACAGTATTTCAAGTATTTATATTTCATATGTAATAGGTAGCTTTATTATGGCCTTTATGTTTGTTTAAGGTCAAGCTTATGTAGAAGGCCCATAAGCTTAGGCTCATGTCCAATAAGGAATAGGAAGGAGAGGAGTGTTGCCCTAGCTCCCTGCCTATATAAACCATGTAATAACCTTCATTTGAAGGTTGGTTGTTCAAGTTATTTCCTTTCACATACTCCTACGCCTAAACCGTATATTATATTGTGTGTGTGTGTGTTTGATACTTGTTCAATCGCCTTCATCTCCTTTCTATATAACTTGTGTTGTAAAACTAGTGACCTAACAAAGGGTATCAATCGCCAAATAGTTGGGTGTACTCGCTTGTTTTTGAAGTTTTGGTTTTTGGGTCTTACGCGTAAAGATAACGCAATCTTTGGTTATCTTAAAAACTCGTTTTTACACTTTTTAATCCAAGATTCTTGTACTTTCAATGTTTTGAGGTGTTAAAATACTTGTTTTTGGCAAAAGTTTCAAACTTTACGCGTGGATTTACGCTTTTAAGCTTGTTTTTGTTCGTGGGTGTCGTTCTACGCGTAACCCGCTTAGCGCTTTTGGTACATCAAAATTCACACTTTTGTGTTCTTTTGGTACTATTGAAGCTATTCCATAACAAAAATCTGGTTTAGAAACACATTTGGGCAAAATCAAAGTAACGAGTAATCCTACGCCGTATCAAAACCCTAAAATTACGCGTAAGATTTTTCCTTGGTTTGATCTTCATTTTCCTGGTTTATTCCGTGTTTTCTTACTTGGATAAGTCCGAAAATACGTCGACTTTGGATATCTTTTGCAATCGTGAAGTGTAAAAGATCATTTGGGCAAAACCCTAAAATTACGCATAAGCATAAGCTTACGCATAGAAATCCTACGCATAAGATTCACTTTACGCGTAAACTTAGGTCTACGTATAAGGTAATCCTACGCCTAACTTTCTACGCCTAACTTTTGTCTACGCGTAACTTTAGTGTTTTTATCCTACTTACGCAGAAGCTAAAACCTACGCGGAACTCCTCATTGTTACGCGTAACTTTTGGTGTTTTTACGCATAAGTGCTACTTGGTTCTTGTCTTTTCTACACCTAAGGACACTTCATCAACAAAGGTTCATTCGACTACAAAGATCCATTTTACCACACAAGTTTTTCAACATGTCACAACCACCATACTCTAACTATTTCCCTTACACTTATCCTCAACGACAACAACAACTAAGTCCACAACATCAAGAATGGAATCAACAACAAGCAATTTATCAACAACAATTTAATCAACAACATACTCCACAACTTGTTGCAAATCCACAACCTCAAATGGTTCAACCACCACCAAGTCCTCAAGTTCAACCATACACAAATGAATTCAATCAACATCCATCAAGGAACACTATGAAGGAACCCACTTGGTTTGCAAAGATGTGTGAAGCTTTAAGCAGCCAACAAATCAATTCATGAGGTCGATCACTTGATAGACCTCCAATGCTCACTTCCAGAAACTACGATCAATGGGTGATAAGGTTCTTTAGGTTTTGTGATCTAAAGAAGCCACATGGAAAGTTCTTAAAGAAGGTTATCTTAGAAGGTCCATTTGAGATGCCTACTATCATTGTACCCGTAGATCCAAATGCCATTCCACCAAGAGATGAACAAACCAACATTGCTATCAAGCAGCATTTAAATCCCAAGAACTTCTACACTATGAAGCCGATGAACTTGCAATGGAATACATCCTCTTAGGATTACCAAACCCAATTCTTCGTAGTGTTGATGCTCAAAAGATTGCACAAAAAATGTGGGATCATATTCGTCTTCTTATGGAAGGATCTCAGACTCAATCAAGAGGATTTGGAATCCAAAATTTACTTGGCTTATGAACACTTCATGATTGAACCCGGAGAGACACTAGAGTCCTATCATCATAGATTTTCCGACATCATCAATGATTTGGATAAACACAACATCATCATGCCAAGAATCGCTGTGAATACTAAGTTCCCGAAAGTAGTCTTGGTCCCGAATGGGAGAAGTATGTCATTTTTCTCCGCCGTTTAAGAACATGCATCATTCTACCTACGGATTGTTGTACGATTACTTGAAACCTCATGAAAAGGAAGTTGATCGCGAAAGGATTCTCCGTGCTCAAATTGCTCCACCAACACATCCGGAAAATCAACAACAACTTGCCTTATATGCTCAAAACAATTATTCTCCTCAACCAAAGAACTCAACCAAATGCTTCAAACACACCTTCACAACAACAACCTCAACAAAATCAATTGGTTCCATACAACAACATTGCTCAAGCATATGTCGCTGAAGCGTTTAATCGAGGAATCCGATCCGCTCAAGCATTGCAACAAGGATTTGCTATAATTGCTAATGCCTTTGGCCGTTATACCAACAAATCCAACAATCGATTCGCTCCTCATCTAACACACGGACTCAAGCCGTTGTGAACAATGGACGGTTGAAGTTCGTAATCGGATTATGGTCGCCGATGGGCGGTGGTCAAGGGTTTAATGCCGTGGGTAGGAATAACAACAGAGCTCAAGTGGTGGAACAGGGAAATGCTCAAAATGGGTTGAATGGTCTTCGATGCTACAACCGCAATGAGAAGGGACACCTGGCTAATGCATGCCCAAAGCCAAGGACTAAGGGCGCGGCTTATTTCAAAGAGGCTCTTCTTTGGCTCTTAAGGATGAAGCCGGTGGAACTCTCACGCACAAAGAACAGAGCTTTATGGCAAATGCCGACTGATGATGATATGGAGGACTTGCGTGCCAATGCACAAGTATGTTGATGGCTAATATGCAAGCATACACATGAGTGACACAGCCCCAGTATGACATCGATGGCTTGTCTCGTGCACCAACAAACCATATTTATCTCTCGATCTCATATCTCCGCCAACATCCAATCCGCAAGGCTCGAATGTTCAAAATGAGTCATCCACATCTCATTTCGACGATTTTCAACTAGACCTCGTAGTTATATTTGACGATCAAGATGACCAAACGGTTTCCCTTGATAATCAAATTGACTCCGTGGTTATACTTGAGGATCTCAATAATGATCATGTTGTGACTCACTGAACAAGATGAACTTTTGCCTCATCCGCATTTTGCTCGCTTAATACAAGACCAACAAACCATAGTGGAAGAATGTCGTTGCAATTAATCAGACTTGAAAAGTAAAATGCACTGTTAACAAAGGATTTTGAATGTTTACAAAAGCAACTCAACTTTTTCAAAACTCAAGAAAAACGTGAAAACGGTTTTGAAGCCGCCTTTGCCAAATCTTATCAAAATGAAAAATATTTAGAAAGACAGATGCGTGATCTAGCCGCTTCGAATAATGCTTTGTTGTCCAAATAGAACAATCAAACATGAACATAAAAAGCAAATTAACGCCTCACCTTGGAAAATCAAAAAGCTAAGGCCGAAGTTGTTAACTTGTCAAAAACAGTTCTCTGCATACAAAAAGCATTCAACTAAACGAATAGATGATCATCTTGAAGAAATCATCGGCTTGCAAAACAAACTTAAAGAGTTTAAAACTGTTGTTTACAAACATGGCAAGTCGGTCACAACCATTGAAAAGTTTACTTTAAAACCAAATCCAAATGGATATGGACCTAATCTTGCCGACATACAAACCTAAGCTTTCAACCAAAACATTCAAACCAAATCCCAAGTTTCCAAAGGTAATATAAAATTGATAATTCTGTTATGAATGTTGTTGAATATCATCGTCAAGAGGAATTAGATGCATAAGACGAGAGTCGATCAAAATTAAAAACTGTTGTTTACAACAAACCTTTTAATTATTCAAAACCGTCACTTTCGTCACACCAACGGATTCTTCTAACACACCAAGAGTTATCATCAAAACACCGAAGTCTTCTATTGTTAATCCCAAAACCGACTTTGCACAAACTTATGGTCCTTTACCTTCCATTAGTGAAGTAAACTCACAACCCGAAAATCGAAAAATTCTTCGATATTTTGACATTTTCATGGCCTCAAAATTTTACAACATGAGATAGAATATCGACCAAATCAAAGTTGAACATTTTCAATCGGCGCGAGAACAAAGAGACATTTTTCATAAAAATCTTTTACCTAATGTTAAAAACTTGAAAAGTTGTGCAATTGCCTCGGAAAAGGATTTTCATAAGGAACTTGGGGTCATGAAAAACGCTGAGAAAACGTAAACATCTATTTCAAACACTAAACGTAAAAAGAAAATGTTGAGAAAAGATGTTGATCGACCCTTGGAAGATGTCATCGTGGCCGATGTTCAAAATGTTGTGTTATTGAATTCTTTGTCATATGCATTTGATAATATCTCTCCGATATCGTTGTTTCGTGGTAAATGTTGAGAACACCGATAATGTGCTTCAGATCGAGTCCTTAAAAGTTGAAAATAAACGATTGTCAAACGAACTTTCAAATGCAATACGCCGCCTTAATTGGTGTCAAAAAGATATTCATGATCAACAACTTGTTTTTCAACACAAAATCAACCAGCCATGCAAAACCTTCTCGATTCTAAAATTGAGCAACCGGATGATCAAAACGTGTCTTTTAAGTGTCAAATCTCAAAATATGAACAAGAACTTGTAAAAGTTAAAAAGGAATATGGTGTCATATTTGATTTACTCAAAAAGACTCGTGATGAAGCATCAAATGAACTTGATCATTATCTTGCACACACTAAATAAGTTATGCATTTTGCCGAAATGTTCGGTCCGAAAATCAAGATCCGATTCACACTATCATCAAGTTAAGAGGAATGTTAGGAAAGTATGAACAACTTCCGCCAACAATCATTAAGAGATTAGCCCCCGTAACACTTAGTACTCATGCACCTAGAATCTCTACTGCCAAATCACAAGTAGCTGACGTGCTTCCTTCTATCAAACAGAATAGTTGAGCCTTTTCCAAACGTCCGCACTTCACACCTAAGAGCACTCAATCAAGAATAGGAAGTTGCACCTAAGAAAAGATCAATCAAGAATGCTAAAGTAGAAGAACACCCTAGGACTATGAATAAGACTCACGTTGCATCCACTATAGATATTAAGGCCCTAGCAAATGTAATAGAAATAGTGATGTAACTAATGCTAAACCGCTAAGTACTTTTGATATTCACCGATGCACCTTGTGTTATTTGTCGTAAAAGTATGAATTCCGATTGCCATGATAAATGTGTTGCTAAAGCTATCATCTCTCGTTTAAGGAATCCTAAGAACCGAATACCTCTAGGCCCACTAATCTTTCTAAGTCTGTGCTTGGTAGACCGCCATCTTTAGATTCTAATATACGCATTGCTGTCCCTCAGTAGCTCCAGCCACCTCCTAGGAATGTAGTACCACCTAGTGAATTCACTAAGACTAAAGCAAAGAGTAGTTATAGATGGCATAAATGGATATATAACACACTAGGATTTAAGTGGATACCTAAAGCTATTGATGTGTGTATATCTACTATAATTGCTATGGAACCCTCTAACATTTCGGGTTCCACATCTACTTCTATTCCATCCGTGTCGCCTCGGTGTAATGCAGTGATACGATCATTCTCTCGATTGTTGATAGCGGATGTTCCCACACATGACAGCAATCTTAAATCGTTATCAAACTTTATTGCAAAGTTCATTGGCACCGCCAGTTCGAATGATCACTTCGCACCTATCATGGGCTACGGAGACTATGTCAATGGGAACATCGAAATTAGCAGTGTTTACTATGTGGAAGGCCTCGGTCACAACTGCTTTCAAGAGGTCAATTTTGTGATGGAGATTTGGAGGTTGCTTTCGGGGAGAAAACTTGTTTCATTCGTGATCTACAAGGAAATGACCTTATGTCCGCTCGTAATTCTAGTCTCTACACTATCTCTATGCAAGACATGGTTGCTTCCTCTCCCATTTGCTTACTTTCTAAGGCAACATCAACAAAATCCTCGCTATGGCAACCGCCGCTCTCACATCTAAACTTTCAAACCATCACCAACCTTGCTCGACACAAACTAGTTGAAGGACTCCCACGATTCCGGTATTCAAAAGATCACCTTTGCTCACCTTGTGAACAAGGGAAAAGCACTCGTGCTCATTTTCCCTCAAAGGTGGAACACGCTCTCAAAGATGTGCTTCATCTTCTTCACATGGATTTGTGTGGCCCGACGCGCGTGCAAACGATCAATGGCAAACGCTACATCTTAGTAATTGTTGATGACTACTCACGATGGACTTGGGTCTACTTTCTTCGTAGCAAAGACCAAGCTCCACATATGATCATCACCTTTCACAAAAATACGTGTTCAGCTCCGCAACACCGCCGTAATCATCGTAATGCATAAAGGAACTCAATTTGTTAACAAAACCCTTCGTGAATTCTATGAGAAAGTGGGAATTCAAAGATCAAACATCTATTGCACGCATACACCGAACAAAACGGAGTTGTTGAAAGATCTAAACCTAACGCTAGTGGAAGCCGCAAGAACAATGTTAATCAATGCTAAACTTCCAGATTACTTATGGGCGTAAGTCGATCTCATCGCGATGCTATACTCAAAACCGTTCTATGATCACAAAACGTCACAACAAAACACCTTTCGAGCTTGTCCATAACTAAAACCGAATCTAAAACACTTTCATGTATTTGGATCTCTTTGCTATCCGAATAATGATCGTGATGATTTTGGAAAGCTCAAAGCCAAAGCCGACATTGGAGTCTTTATCGGATATCGTGATAATTCCAAAGGTTTCCGAACCGAATCGCCGAACAAGGAGGTGATGGAAACGATTCATGCTCATTTCGATGAACTCACGAAATGGCTTCTGAGTATAACAGCTTAGAACCCGGTCACAACCGCTTAAACTTCCCTCAACCCCATCATCACCAAGAAAGCCCTCACCTTACTCGCCAACAAATGGAAAGGTTATTTGCTCCTCCGCTCGCTGACGATATTGATGAACGTGCTCGTGTGTATCCGCCAAGCTTCACGCACAACCCGATAATATTCCTATACCCGATACACCGCTACAACAACTATCGTTGAAGATGCACCTACACCGCTTGACTCCAACACAACAGCTTGAACACACCGCTCCAACAATGATGAACCAAACCGATGATATTCTCAATGAAATACCCCCACCGCAGATTTTGATCCAAATGCTTCTTCAACCCGCTTGCTAATGAGATCGCCGCACTGATGTCGCGAATCTTCAACAAACCATTTGAATCCTCGACCGCACAATGTATACCAACATCAACCCTCCACACATAGATGGACAAAAGACCATCCTCTCGAAAACATTATTGGCAACCCGAATCAACCGGCCGTTACGAGACAACGCCTTCACACGCACGGTGAACATTGCATTTATGCACTCACCGTCCGCCAATCAACCTAAAACATCAAAGACGCAATGACAAAAGACAACCGGATTGAATCCATGCAAGAAGAACTCAACCAATTCAAACGCCTTGAAGTATGGGAATTGGTTGAAAGACCAACAGAGTCTACGCCATTGGTCTAAAATGGATTTGGAAAACAAATTGATGTCAAGGAAACGTTATCCAAACAAGTCACGCCGTGGCTAAGGGTTATCGCCGTGAAGAGGGAATAGACTTTGAAGAATCTTTTGCCCGCTGCTCGCCTTGAGGTCGCTCGATATTTCTAGCGCTCGCGCTCATATGAATATGACGGTCTATCGATGGATGTCAAAACCGCTTCTCAATGGACAACTTAAAGAAACGGTTTATGTCACCAACCGATGGATTCGTTGATCCCGAAGTTCCCAATCATGTCTACAAACCTAACAAAGCTCTTTATGGTCTCAAACAAGCCCCTGCATGGTACGATAAGCTATCATCTTTCCTCATTGCTAATAATTTCACCAAAGGTTCGGTTGACCCAACTCTTTTCATACAATATCACGGGCACACATCTTAATTGTTCAAATTTACGTGGATGACATCATTTTTGGGTCTACACATAAAAGTTTTCAATCGCTTTTGCAAAACTAATGAAGAAAAATTTTGAAATGTCCATGATGGGTGAACTTACATTCTTTCTAGGACTACAAGTTCATCAATCACCCCGTGGTATTTTCTTGAGTCAGTCCAATATGCCCTTGAATTGTTAAACAAATTTGGAATGAAAACTCGGACACCTATGCCACACCAATGGCTCATACCAAGAAGCTAGACGCCGATTTACATGGGAAATTGGTGGACCCTACAAAATACCGTAGTATTATTGGGTCTCTCATGTATCTAACACCTAGCGCACTGATATTGTCTTTGCCGCTTATCTATGCTCCCGCTATCGGCCGACCAATCAAACCCACCTCTCGAGGCTAAAAGAATCCTCCGATACATAAAGGGAACCATTAACTTGGGGATCCGTATCCGGCGATTCTCGTTTTGAACTAATCGCTTTTCAGACGACCACGCAGATGCTTAGACTCACGGAAAAGCACTTCGTGAGCTTTACAATTTCTTGGTAATAAGCTGGTGTCATGGCAATCGAAGAAGCAGGATTGTACATCGCCGCCATCAACCGGCGTAATATGTAGCCATGTCCGCATGTTGTGCTCAAGTCATATGGATGAGAACACAACTTAAAGACTATGGTTACGATTTGACGTAATCCCGATGTATTGCGACAATCGGAGTGCCATTGCAATCTCGCGCAACTCGCCAAAGACTCAAATCAAAGCACATCGATCTTCGATATCATTTCATCAAGGATCACGTGGAACAGGGTACCGTTGAACTATATTTTGTGGGTACGTAATACCAATTGGCGATCTTCTCACCAAAGCCTTGCCTCCCGCTAGGTTTAATGAGTTGGTCCACCGGATTGGTATGAGGTGTTTGACTCAAGAGGAATTGGATGATCTCCTAAAACAGCCTTAAAACCTCCAAACACCAAATTCTCTTTTGTAAATAATTTTTCAAAACAAAATACAAAATTATAAAACCTGATAAAAACAACAAAAATATTCTTCTAATCTATATTTCTTTCAACATTGCAAGTACATTTTTCCACAACACTTTAATCTTTCAAAATTCAAGATTTTTCCGATCAAGTGTTGAGGGGAGAAAATAATCTTTAACCGCTTCAAAACATCCTGTACTTGCATGTTATCATATCTCGTTGAATCTTTTACAAATGGTGGTACATTTCTCGTTCAAAGACACTCTGACTTTAATTAATAACCTTTCATTATTTTCTCAAGTCGAGGGGGAGTGTCGTCAAGTTTCTTTCCTAAAAAATCTTTGTTTGGTAACCAAAATGGAAGTTAAAAGGCTTTGTTTGAAAAAGGAAAAGGTGGAGGGACCAAAACTGCCAAAAGGTTAAAGTCATTTTAATAAAACACCCTCCCACCTACTTTCACTTCTCATTTATTACAAAACCTAAAACCATCCTACGCACAAAATTCACTCAAGAAACCGTGTTTTGATCATCATTTTGTAAGTGGATTAATGTTTCTAACATGTTTTTGAACATTGGTTTTGATTTTTAAATGAATCCAACGGTCAAATCTATGGACATGAGTGATTTTGTGTTCTTCGCTTACGCGTAAGAACACATGATCAGGTGTTATGTGTTTATGGTTAAAAGGAATGTGTCAAAATGTTTTAACAACATCTATGATATAGTTTATAAGCTCAAAACAAACCCGCCATACACTAATTAATGATTTTGAATATTAGGGTTTATGAGTCGAATTGGGTATTTCTAAATGTGAAGTGTTTTGGTCAAAAAGATTGTTGGGTTATGCTCTTGTGTTATTGAATTGATGATTTTCAAGGTCTATAACCACCCGTAAACACTAATTGGTTAACAATTTGAAATTAGGGTTTAAGGTTCTTAAGATTGGGTATTTTTGATTCACTGCAAATTAAGTGTTAAAACTTGGTCATTATGCTCTCACAACATCTAAGATATACCATAAAAACTTTGGTGCATATTCCATGGCTAGATCTCATACGCCAGAGATTTAGGGTTTAGACTACGCTGCATGCAGTTCTACGCATAATCGTAAACTGTCCAAATGTGTTTTGATCTGTCATAAAATGAATGTTATGTGTTTAACATTGATGATATGATGCTTTATTTCGGGCTTGCAACACTTAATATTCGTAATCAAGGTTGTTGTTAATCTACGCGATAAGGATCACCCTTACGCCGTAGCTTGTTATGCGTAAGATTAGTCTTACGCGTAGCTTCTACGCGTAAGGTTCTACAATGGACTACGCAGATCCTCGTGAAGGATATGCGAACAAGGACCTCTACGCGATAAGGTCAACTCTACGAGTAGCCTTACGCGTAAGGTTAATATATGCCTACGCATAAGCTTTACGCATAAGGTCCTCCTTTTCCTATGCGTAACACTTCTTACGCCGTAGTTAAGATTCTACGCTGTAAGTTTACGCCACGCATATATCATTCCCGCTTCACGCATAACTTTGCCAAAACTACGCGATAAGCCGTGATTGACCTTCATGATGAATTGTTACTTGTACAAACTTGTAAATAAACTAATCATATCATCACTAATCCTAAAATGTCACTAATAAACTTAAATCATTTGATATGTTGTGAACAATAAGTGATAAAATAAACTTTAAAACTTAAAGTTAACTAACTCACTAAACATTTCACGACGTCATTGGACTATTGAATATACAAGTGACTTAGGACTCTTAACAATCATTGACACGCATATTCAATAACTAGACAATAAGACCTTCGTTGACTAACATTATGTCTTTCGATATGTTGGTTCTTTTGGCTAATGTTATTTCGCATCACGACATGGTCAACAAATGAATATGGATGCACCCAAGTTCTCTCCATTGCCGATATCTATCCTCATGGCTATCCAATGAAGATAGGAAAGAATAATCTCCGTGTTGACTTTGACAACCTCACTTGCTCATAATCTTCATGTTTAATTGCTATTGATATTCGAGGACTCATCCGTACGTAACATGCTTTCACACTCGCAATCGCTCTCGAGATCTACATCCAACAGCTTCCGAACACTATGGAAAGGGTCAAAGGACAAACCGCCGTGACGGTGACTCAATCACAAACAAGTCACCATTACACCTCGCAGACTTAAGGGTCGTTCTCCTAATTCCCGATGTCGATCCAACCAAACTATATGCCACACCCGCCAAGAGCTCACTCTCCAATTCTTAATCAATATCGGTTATGACGAGGCTACGTGAGTAATCACCAAGCATTCTCACGTAGAGCTTAAGAGTATTCCTCAACCCCGGAGAACTCTCTACATGATCATCACCAAGTCTGCTTCGTCGCGGATACGCTATGAGCACCCTAAGCTCATGGAACTGCAAATATTCTGGGCATTGGTCAACAAGCAACACATCGCTATCGGCTCGATTTGGGATGACATGATGTCATTTCTCAACAAACTTGGCTCAAAGATTCCCTACATCAGATATACTAAATTGTTGATCCAGAGAGCACTTGGACTTCATCCCGACATTCCCAAGAGGCTCAATGACCCCAACAATCACGACATGTTGATGGAACCCATTCTATCCGCCGAATCAAGGAAACGCCTACAAAGAAACAAGGTGCCGTGGCTACCGATTTCCTTCTAATCAAGATGTCGAAAGCTCAAACGCATAAAAGGTATCCGAAGCAGCTTAGACAAGGCAAAGTTGGTCATCTCGACGAAAAATCTTCCGAACACCTGTAGGAGAACCAAAAGAGGAAGTGCAGGAAGTACGGCAAGTACCGTGAGTCAAAGGAAGTTCCCCAAGAGGAACCCTCCTTCAAAGAGGATTGTTCCATCTAAGGAAGCCGCTCCCATCCCAATTCCCAAACCCGAACCGCAAAGAAAGCTTGTGGACTAAAGCTCAAGGTACCGACACGATGAAGAGATTACCTTCTCTCGACCGCAACCGTGATCCCTCCTCCGCAGCCTAAACCTCCAAGTCCAATAGCCTAACATGGAAAAGGAAAGACTCCTGCATTTGAGTCTTATGATGAAAGCTCAAGAAGAAGAAGAGCAACCGGATCAATCCTACAGAAGAAGTTTAAATTAGTTAGACAAATTCAAAAGTCAAGAATTTGCAAAAGATCAAATGGGTGGCCCCGAGGATCGAGTGGTGTCGTCCACTCTTCACCGTGTCCCGATGCGTTAATCAACCCGATAAGGGATCCGTGCCACCACTCTTGTGCAACAACCAACGCTTGTGAAGGAGTCTTCTGATCTTAACATTGAGGAACCGTAAAAGAATAAGACCGAGAAAGAGAAAACGATGAAGAAGCTAAGGTACGACGGAAGAAAAGGCTAAACCGACATGATGACGAAGAAGATTATGATGACTTTCTTCTCAGCAGTCCAACTCGCTCCAAGGAGGATACTTCTGCACCTCCAAAGGACCCCGAATCTCCTCATGTCCCTCCTCATCGATTCTTCATCTCACTCATCACCACCACCATCAAAAAGATCAACAAAATCATCATCCAAATCTGTGAAGAAACCACCTCGATCTTGGATTTCTTAAGCTCATAAACGGATTCACAAAGCCGCCAAACAAGTCGAAAGAAAAACGTGCTCTACAAAAGCTAAATTTCTTTGTCGATCACATACAAAGATATGTATGACGAGCATGACAAGATGGAGAAAGAAAGGGAATTTGTTCGGAAGTTCATGAAGAGTCATCGTAAAGAGGAACTGAACGAAATGATCGAAGGTTACACTAACAAGTACCTTCGTGATATCGCTCCTAAAGTCCAAAAGGAACCGAAAAGACAAAGAAGAGATCATACTCACAAGTTTCTTCTCGACATCGCCCCCGTGTGACTAGAGAAATATTTTCCGGATAACTCACCCCTAACATCGTAGCATTGGTTAAAAATACAATGGCCAAAGAAGCCGATCTCTCGAACTGAAGTTAATCGCTAAACTTGTGATACAAATGTCAAAGCGATCCGAACGCTTACTCGATGAAGCTAAATTTTTCGAAAATCTACTTGATTTTCAACTCAGATCATCATGCAAGGAGTCAACCGATCAACCCAAACGACCAAGAGATGACGATGATAAGGATAAGGATTCTCGCACCTAAACGCCGTAAGCCCGTAAATCTACCTCTATGCCACCTCCTCCACCACTAACTTCTTCTCAACAAAAGTCTCCTCCACCTCGGTCTTCTATCGATAAACCTCGGACGATTCCGAAGTTACCACCCCCGACTCATAAAACAGTGATTACTTTGAGTATACGGGTGGTGACGATGAAGAGGTCCTTGAGCCCCGACAACAACCCACCACACCCAAACAAGTGCGTAAACCAAGATCATCATCAAGGCCTTCCAAAAGAAGAAGAAGACGACTCACCGAGTCGCCTCATGGCTAGATGACGATAAAACCCAAGAGTTTGAATGGTTCTCCACACTTGTCAATCAAACTCCCTACCCTGATGAAGGTCAAGAATTGGTAGACGGTTCTACATTGAGCACGCAAAACTTTTGCAAGAAAAGTTCCATGTGAAGAAAATGACGAATCGAAGTTGAAGCTTAATCAAGAATGAAGCATTCCAACTTCTTAAAGACAGCTCAAAGCCGCCGAGGTCGAATATCATCTTGAGAACATCGCTCGAGCTATGTCTAACGACATGGATTGGCTCAATCCCGAAGCAAACATTGACTTCACACAAAGGGACAACCCTCCATACTACACCGATTGGACCAAACCTCTACCGACCATTGGCCAAACAGACGAACCACGGATTCCCTTCCGATACGTCTTTAACAGAGACCGATTTTTCTTACACGGTAGCGATGGTTCGCGAAAATACGCTACATCATTGACTCTTCCATTCCCAGCGGCTATTTACTCAAACTGCATAGCTATCGAGGAACGCGTAAATCACTTGTTTTCTCGACAACGCAAGCATACACCAAGATGCATTGTATGGGATTCATCATTGGCCCAACGCCAAGAATCTACTACGTAAGCTCGTTCGTAAGTCTCAACATGCGGTATAGTTCTAAGGACATCGTGGCCATCAAACACATTGATCTCAAGTCTAAGTGGGACTACACATTCTTAAAGAATATCATAGTCAAACGACAAGATGAACAGAACTATGGATTCTCCGAGGTCGACTTTGAGAACTTGTCCTCAACGACATCAAGACATGTACCTTGCCAAAGTACGTGGTCGTATGAGACAATTCTCGACCAAGTTCAACGTGAATTTATCAAGTCAGCTCATCTTCATTAGACGATCGTGATCAAAGAACGGTTGAAGATATCCGATGGTCGTTGAATCTTATCGACGCTGTCAACCTCACTCCTCCAACGCTTACTCTTCCCGATCTCAATCAGCCTACCTCAATATACGCCATCAAAGAAACCTTTCGGAGTTGTTTACCGCAGTGAACTTCAAAGAAACCGCTTAATGGCGTAGTGATCTTCGTAAATTCGGGATCATACTTTGAAGCCGGTTAGGGACGGATTAGCGCATGTGTTGAAGGATATACCGAAAGTTGGGTCTCGTAAGCTACCGGAATTCTCGTGAAAGGAGGGATGTGAGAAGGATCATCACCATGATTGATGAACGGTTGTTCGTAGGGATCGCCTGCACGCATTGGAGAGCTATGTTGGTGGTCGCACCCGTGAGAAACATCACCGCTTTCAACGCCCCGCAAGCACTCGGGAACATCACCGCACTTCCCGGTACCCCTTGAATTGTTTCCTTCATAATTTTGGATGTATGATTAAATATGTCTATGGCTTGTGCACACATAACAGTGTACAACCCGTAATTGTCAATAAAGGACCCCGTGGTACGCCTGCCACAATCCTTATAAAAGGAGCGAAAGCTTCTTACTTTTGAGTAAAACCTATCAAACCTTTCACTTTTCAAGGTTTTGCTCAAAAGAACAAGTACTTTCCCTTATGATTTTCAAAACCTCAACCGCTTATATCACTTGTTGAGGGGGAGTACTTGATTCAAAACTTTGTTCAAAAATTGTTCACAGTGGTCATTCTTCCCGCAACACTCTAAATGGTCATATTTATTCTCAAACGTTTCAAAAATAACACTTTAATATGCCATTTTTGAGGGGAGAAAATTGTGTGATAAGAAATATGTTGTACAAAATGCAAATGAATCAGGTACCTCGACTTAACCAACTAATTGACGGTACTTAAACCTGTTAGTAACTCGAAAAGACTTGTCCCGACGGGTAATAATTTCAAGCTAGTTCGCTAGTGATGTAAACGTGTCTCGCAAAGGACTTGTCCGAGTAGAATGTACCATTCGAGAAACTTTTGATAGACATGAACTCCGACGGGTTTGACAACCTTCCAAGGTTTGTCTACACCTTCAAGGTAGTTATTAGAGCTAGTTGTCACCTAAAAGCCGACAATGTAACTCTTTAACTATGCAACGTAACCGTGTCTCGCGGGGGGATTGTCTATCTTCGGATCAATTCAAAAGTGCGCGCTTTTCCTCATCGTGCATTTAACCATTAAAACTATTAAGCACATGTGGAGGGGAGTATTTATGCAAAACATCATCTCTCACAATGGTTCAAACATGTTTTTCATTAACAAACCCTTTGAGAGATATTTTATCATACAATGGTTTTAATGGCAAACATAGGTTAGTCATGGAGTTATAAGGTGACTAAGGTTAGGAATAACCGTCCTATGATCCGCCAGAGGGATCTACCCAAGGACACTACCATTAGTTAGTTTAGAAGTCCTTAGGAATGATTGTAAAAAGGAGAAAATGAGAATCGGAGAAAGAAGGAGTTGAAGAATCAAAAAGAAATGTAAAGTAAAGGGTGAAAAGAAATAGCCCTCCTGATTATTCAACTTAGGCGCATAATCGGTTCAATTCATATGCTACGGGTTGTCACTTAGTGACGCCGTATTGAAGATTAAAAGTCGCCATGGACCCAAAGGACGCATGCACTAAACCTTCTTATCCACTCAAGTTTCTCTCAACATAAGCTTGTTTCATTCTCACAGGGAACCCTACGTAAACTATCGGCTTTCTCCTAGAGATTGCCGGTATTGAAGAAGGAGACCCTCTCCCTAGTCTCCGCTCCAGAAAACCAAAACGCACTATTGAGTCTAGAGCCACGAGATTCATCAAAAGATCTCTTAGGAACACTTGACATTTAATCACTTGATGATCAACTAATAAGATCATCGGTGGTTCATATCGAGTCCTTCACAGATCTTAGCAACTGTCGAGAACATTTATGAGAGGTTCACATTTGTGATCCTCGCGATTGAATGGAAACTCCCGCCGTGGTCAACATCAAACTCGCCGCCAGGTCATTTCGTAACTCCCCGTGGATTACGCGGAGTGTGTCTCAAACGGTCTACGTCAGAGGTGATGCTTCGTGTACCTCAACGACTCATCTCAATCGTAGATGTACTTCGTACATCGCGTTATCTCACTTGTGGGACTCCAGCTCAGAACGCCTTTGTAAGAATTAGAGTTGTGTTTCACACTATGCCGTTGACACTCTCGAAGTTCAAACTTGTAAGTGCCGGAAACCGCTTATTACTAACCGCTTGAAATGTTTTCTTCTTATGGAAGCTCTGGAGCGGGATGATCGTGTTGATTCTTCTCATGCTCACGCCAACATCATCACTAATGGAAGTTCTACCTCAATGCAACACAATGTAATGATTCTTCATCAAACCAAAGAATCTACAAAGTCAAAGACTTAAAGAACTTCATCAGTATTGATTTCCAACGCCAAAGAGCGGTGAGCATGTTGAAGAATGACGGAGACACCGAGCAAATGGGCGCACTGAGGCGCATCGATGCGCATAACAACATACTATCACTTTCACCACAAAGAACAATGATCAAAGAACAAAGTTAAAGATGACGTCAAAGCATAACTGTTCAAAGATAACTATCTCTACACCGGGAGATTGTTCGAATCAAGGCAATTCTTCTCACAAGAAAGAAGAATGTCGAAGACGCCATCGCTACTATTACATCAACGCCTTCACCGCTTACATTCATATATACTTGAGGGGGAGATTGTTGGAATCACTCCTAAACAGGATTTCAAGTATTTATATTTCATATGTAATAGGTAGCTTTATTATGGCCTTTATGTTTGTTTAAGGTCAAGCTTATGTAGAAGGCCCATAAGCTTAGGCCCAAGCCCAATAAGGAATAAGGAAGGAGAGGGAGTGTTGCCCTAGCTCCTTGCCTATATAAACTATGTAATAACCTTCATTTGAAGGTTGGTTGTTCAAGTTTTTCTTTTCACTCATCCTCACGCCTAAACCGTATATTATATGTGTGTGTGTGTGTTTGATACTTGTTCAATCGCTTCATCTCCTTTCTATATAACTTGTGTTGTAAAACTAGTGACCTAACAAACATAAATGAGCATATGTTGACAAATTTCCGGTGAAGAAATGGTTTTCCTGTTGTGCCGTGTTGACAAAGTTAAGTGACAAAAAGTGAATCTGTGCTATTATTGATCGTACCGCTTTTCTCTCAATTTATCAATGGATTAAAGTTCTCGCGTAAGTTATTTGTTTAAAAGTAGGAGTCCCCATTATGTTGTAGCCAAAACATTGATCAAGCCAATGGATTGTGTGTAATGGACAAGACTACAAGTTCTTAAATTAACGAGAACTTCTATTCACGAAAAATCATTAATCCGAACCAACTTTTGGGAAAACCGTGAATCATACCAAGGCCAGGTGAAAATCACTCCTTCCTCGATAAGCGCCGTATCAGCTTAAGATTGTCAGAAACAATTTCCTATTTCACTTTTCATTCGCAATGACAATTAACAAAAGCCGTGGTCAATCGTTATCAAAAGTTGGTTTGTATCTCCCTAACTGCTTTCACTCGTGGACAGCCTATATACGTTGTTGACTCAAAAGTTAAAAGCAAGAGTGGTTTAAAGGTTGTAGTTTGTGATCAAGAAGGAAAAAATGTGTAAACTACTACGAATGTCGTGTACAAAGAAGTTCTTGAAGGCCTATGAACAAGGTCAAAGAGGTATGTACATGTTATAAGTTTTTGTTACCATATTTTAAAGTATAATGCATTATAAATCATGTATGAAATAATTTTACTTATATTGTCTATGCATTGTTAGGTGTGCATGGGCTTGGCATTTCCTACTTAAATTGGTGTTTGCTCACACATGTCGTTTGCTATTCAAGACCACAAATTTTGAGACGACAACAACATCGATGTTTATTCATTTAATTGTTAGTAACTCAATTGATTGTCATATAAATCATGTATTATCTCATTGTTTAGCTGATATATTGATGGAACATGTTTACTTTCGTCTTTTTCTTATTATCTTATTTTCATATTTCTATAAAAATCCCGTGAATCCACGGGTCTTTAAGCTAGTTGTAAATAAATCTTGTTCGTAACAAAAGAATTAATGTAAATAAATCTTGTTTGTAACAAAAGAATTAATTAGTGTTATGAGATTAGAGATTGGCTTTAATAGCATTGCAATATTTGGTTTATGAAAAACTAGTTTTAGACTTAGACGTGTGTGTCTTTGACATTAGTTATACTAAGGCTAGTCGGCAAGGTAAGTCACTCACTCACTTTATGCCTTAATTCACGCGTGAGTCTCATGCCCACTTCTCCTAGTCACGCGCGAGTTGTGGTTCCCAAAGTCACTTAAGGTGACTCGCTCACCTAGCAAATTTGAAAAGAAATTCAGGCCTCATTCAATGTTTTATAATTATTTATTTGGTTTGTGAGTGTATGTGGGGTATTTGGTGGGGTATATTTTTATAAATGGGGTATTTTAATGAAATGTGATGATAAGGTGACTTTGCCCACAAAAAGGTGAGTGAGAGTGATGAGAAGTGAAAGGAGAGAGAAAGCTGACGTGGCGCTGAGATGTAAGGTGAGTGAGTAACCACCTTGCCATCCAGCCTAAGGTAGTTTGGAATACTTTGGACATACGTCCAATTTAGTAAATATTGTATAATTAAATTAAAATGGGTCAGTCAACTAGTGAAAACTAGTATAAACCGAGTGAGTCAAATGTGTGATTTATCTTACGTCAATTTTATATGATGTAAGTGTGTATTTTTCATATTTACATACAAAAATATCACTAATATGTTATAAGTAAACAAAAATCTTATTTTGCCACACAATATACAATGTGATTTGGGTATGTTAGATTTTCCTCTCTAATTCTTCTTAAGGATGTGCTCATAGTTTCTTTCAGTAATATTTTACACCTAATTAAATCTATTTATACGACTTGTGTGTGTGCATATGTGAATGAAGATCATGTTGGGTCCATGCGCCTCTTTAAGAGTAGTACAAAAAGCTAGACCAATAACCTAGTATGGAGCCATTCGATGGACTTGGAATGCAAGGTGTGGCATAACCTAAAGGGTGTTATAGCGAAAATCCGATACATGTGGCACTGCCAACCGCATTGCGGCTAGCGCTATAAACGCCTTGTCACAGCCATTGGCGTTTATAACATATTATAGTTCGGGAGTGTATTTTTTAGATTTGCGTTTAAAAAATGTTATAGAGTAAAATCATGTAGCGGTGCATATAACGCACTACACTTATCTATCTTACGTGATGATCGGTTTTGATAGGTATTTGTATATCTTCTTAGTGTATGATAAACGGGTCAAGCTAGTCTATGTAAGACTATTCAATGATGGGGTGTTTTCACACGTGGAGGTGATCATTACGCATGATGCCTTGTTACATGGTTGTTTTCACTCGTGATGGAGCCAGATAAGGGAGGAGAAGGTGATGATCACCACTAAGTTGGGGTGTGTTTTGTGTGAGTGTAATTTGTGAGGATAGAGCTTAATGGTGATATGTGATTGATTGTTACGGGAATAAAGGTAACGGACGAGTATGAGAAAGAGAGATGATGTGACGTTAATGTTAACCAGATTACCATCATACTAAGTCTAAATTTGAATTTAATCTTCCTTTTATCATATGTATCTTTTTACAAATTTAGTTTAAAAATAAAAACAATTAAAATGAAATACGATGGGGTAAATTCAGGGCCGTCTTTGAGGGTGTGCAAGGTGAGCAACCGCGAATTTTTAGGGCCCCAAAATTTGTCCCGTTAATAATTAAATGCATGCTCTGTTGTAAAAATCAGCCAAGGCGGCCGATTAATCCCCGCATAATCGCTGATCGCTCACTAAGCGCATTGATTTATCATAATCGGCCTATTTAATCGGTTTGGTCAAAGATCGCTTAAAAATCGGTCAACAAACCGATTAATCGGACAAAATCGAACAAAATCGGTCTAATCGGATTAATCGAACAAAATTGCTAAAAAATCAGTGAACAAAATCGCTTAAAAATCGATCAACAAACCGATTAATCGATCAAAGATCGCTTAAAAATGGTCAAAAAACCGAGTAATATCTAAATTTCACTTTTAACTCAAGAATTATGTATTATGTTTATATTTGAATACCTAAAATATTTGAACTTTGATGCACTATGCTTATTTCATACATATAATATAATATAATATCGATAATTACAATTTTATGCATAAAAATTCCAATCCGATTAATCCTCGATTAATCCCCGTCTAACAGATTACTCGCTAGGCCCTACCCGACCGCCTTACTAGCGGCTAGCGATTTTTACAACCTTGTATGCATGTATAGACATATTTTTCACGAAGAAAAAAATATTTATATGAGAAAATATCTTAATGAGTAATATGTTAAAACGTTTAGATAACTAATTGCATTATATCTGATATATATAATATTGCTTAACGAAAGGTCTTATTATATAAAAGTAAACCCCAAAATACATCCCTGTGGTTTACCTTATTTCGCACCATACATCCCTCTCGCAAAAGTTTTAACAGATACATCACTCCGTTAGTAAAAGTTAACCTATATACATCCTCAGTTAAAAATAGGACTAAAGGTGCAAATTATTTCTCATATCTCCCAACGAGATATAAAATATTTACACCGTTAGTCCTCGGGTTAACGTATTTGCACCGTTAGTCATTTTAATGTTTTCGTCCCGCTTTTACGCCGCTTTGCTAGTAGTTTTTACGTTTTCGCTCGCTTTTTTTACGCTTTTCCTTCGGGCTCCGCTTTTGTCTGCGTTTTCTTCCTTTTTTACGTTTTCGTCCGTTTATTTAATACGCTTTCCCCGCTTTTAATTTCGCCTTTTTATGTTTTCGCTCGCTTTTTACGTTGTCTGTCGCTTTTTACGCTGCGTTCGTTTCTTTACGCCGCCGCTTTTTATATATTTTTGTTTGTTTTTTTACATTTTCGTCTAATTTTTACGTTTTTGTCCTTTTTTTTATGTTTTCGTCTGTTTTTTTACGTTTTCCTCCCTTTGTTTACGTTTCGTCCGCTGACACGCTTTTTGCCCCCACGCTGTGATGTTTTTTACGTTTTCATCCGCTATTTTACGCCGTCCGCTTTTACGCCATCAAAGTACGCTGTCCGTTTTTACTACCGTTTATGTTCTAGTTTACATTTCGCCTATATTTTTGCCAACCGCTTTTCTTTTAATTTTTTTCAAAGTACTTTTATCGTTTTACTATACACTTTTATTTGTTTTCATCGAGTTATTATATCTTTTTCATACATATATAATATGTATGAAAACGGATAAAAATAATGAAAATGGATAAAACGTGATGAAAATGGATAAAATGTTTCTTTATCGATTTTAATCGATAAAGAAACATTTTTATCCATTTTCATACGTTTTTATCTATTTTCATACATTTTTATCCGTTTTCATACATATTATATGTATGAAATGGATAAAAACGGATAAAAACATAAGAAAAATGGATGAAAACGCGTAATAATCGACGAAAACGAATAAAAGTGTTTGAAAACAGATAAAAAAGTGAAAAAAAAAGCAGTATAAAACGTGAAAAACAGACATAAAAACATAAAAGATAGACGAAAATGTAAAAAAAAATGACGAAAACGGAAAAAAACCGGACAAAAAACGAAAAAACATAATAAAACATTAAAAGGACTAATCTGCGTAAATATCGTTAACCCATAGGACTAACGGTGTAAATATTTATATCTCATTAGGAGATAACGGAGAAATAATTTGCACCGTTAGTCCTTATTTTAACTGAGGGATGTATGTAGGTTAACTTTACTAACGGAGTGATGTATCTGTTGAAACTTTTGCGAGAGGGATGTATGATGCGAAACAGGGTAAACCACAGGGATGTATTTTGGAGTTTATTCATTATATAATTTTGTACAGGGTCCTCAAAAATTTCGTCGATTCATGAGACGGCCCTGGGTAAATTCAAGATAGTTCTACTGCACATAAGTGTATTTCTTGAATGCTCTAAATCTATTTATCCGGCTCGTGTTTGTAAAAACAACGTAATCCATAAACACTACACAAAAAATATATACAAGCCAACTTTGAAATGCTATTTGCAAGTTGAATTACATTAATAATTGAAAAATTACACAAACTAGGTGGTAAAAAAGTTTAGTCTTTACGAAGAACGAGTGGGTGATCCCACGCATTGCTGCGGAAGTGTTGTGGTCCCGTTATATTTTTACGTAGCCGTCCTTTAAAGTTTAATTATGTTACATCGTTAGTCCTCGAAGGACCTAGTTTGCAAAGACGATTAAACCTTAGGGACTATTTTCGTAAAATAGCAATACATACTAATTAATGCTACAAAGGACTTAGTTTGCAAGGACAACTAAACCTTAGGGACTATTTTTGTCAAATTGTTATAGATATTAATATACTAATTAATGCTACAAAGGACTGAGTTTGCAATGATAACTAAACCTTAAGGACTATTTTTGACAAATTAATGCTACAAAGGACTGAGTTTGCAATGATAACTAAACCTTAGGGACTATTTTTGCCAAATTGCTAAAGATAGCAATTAATGCTACAATGTTATGCTAAATTGGCTCCTGCCTTTTAGTGTATATATAGAACTAGCTTATAAGACCCGTTGACACCGGGTTTTTTTTTAAAAAAATAGATAAATGAGATGATAATAAAAGTAATAAGATGAAAAAAGATGTTGCAAAAAGATGAAAAATTAGTATGTAAACAAAATAAGAAAAATAATGAAAGAAAACAAATAGTGAATCTGTTATTTATTAATATGAAGTCATAAGTAAAACATTTGTGTGAATTACAATAAACATGTAAAAAAGAAATTCGTATCACAGTAAGTGAATATCCGAGCATACGTGTTGATAACTGATCAAAGACCGTGAAGAACCTCTTTATAGACTACATTTGTAGTAGTCTTCAATAAATTACTATCGGCATCAGAAATAACAACCTTCAAACCCTTTTTGCTTTTACGTGAAAGAGCCATATAATTGTCCGTGGTGTGAAAAAGGACGTGGTAGGTATAAACCAACCTTCGAAAGTGATTGTCCTTGGCTCTTGTTTATCGTCATGGCAAAAGAAACTGACACATGAAATTGTTTGCACACGATCTTGAGTGGTAAATGTTTATCCGATGGAGTAATTTTCAACCTTGGAAGAATAACCGTATTCCTAAAATGTGTTCCGTTAATTATTTTGGCTTGAATACACACACACGTTAATTTAGTCACTTGAAGCCTTGTCCCATTACATAAACCTTGTGATTGATTAATGTTTCTCAACAAATATTGGGACACCGACCTTCAATGCGAGCCTATGGTTCGGGGCCCTAAAATTTTAAACCGTTGATAAATTCCGGTGAAAACACGGCTTGGTCTATAGCACCACCACGGTCATTTTTATCTATTTTGTCACAACTAAGATAAACCATTTCTTCACCAGGAAAGGTTTGAAGCAAATGATCGTTAATACTATCAACCACTTCATTGGTTGGAGCAAGAATGGCCTTTTCCCGAAGTGGACTTGATCACCTATGTTATCAAAAATGTTTCGTAAGTGAAATCTATAATAGATTGTACCGATCATTAGTTTCATGTATTAGAATATCTTCGTGTATATCTATCAAAAACCTCTCCGCCGTGTTGTCCTTCAATATCTCCATCTCCTACTTTCATATCCATTCTAAGAAATTCCTTTATCTCAGCTACATCCTCAGACGGATCCTCACCGTAAGGCTTATATTAGCGTTAATTTTAGACTTTGCAATGATCCCACAAGTAATGATTGTTTTAAAGATGCATTTACAATGGCTTGCGGAACCTTTGGAATAACGGAAGCACCTCATTTAAATCACCGCCAAATACTACTATATTACCAAAGGGCGATCAAAACTGTCGTGACTGCTCTACGCTAAAGATATCTCTCAATGACTATCTAAAGCTCCTCAAAGCACAAATTTTATTTGTCATGGAGCCTCATCCCATAATAATAAGCTTGCATTTCTTTCAACAACATGCCTGTGTCACTTTGCAGAGTTATTGAAAGACGTAGAAGTCTATCAATATTTATCAATATGGAACCTCGAAGAGCAAATCCGTCCACCGACATCAATAACGGCGCAATGCCACTTGATGCAACGCTTTATGACTATGTCACCATTTCTTCTAATCCCGCAGCAAGGGTTTTCCATAAATATGTTCTTACCGCCCTCCGTGACCGTGATACAAAATAATTTCTCCTCCTCTACCTTGTAACGGACGCCATGATGGTGTCATATACATTTCTCTCTGTCCGTGGTTAACGCGTATATAGAGTCTCAATTCAGCCTCAGAATCGATGGATTATAATCTCTCAAAGAAAGATTAGCCCGCTACCAAAGTCGCCATGGGTGTCATCCGGATAAAAGTTCGAAAGCCTTCAAAGTGGTGCCTGAAGCATAAGTTGTTCGATATAGAACAAACAAACATTCTTTCTCGTCAAGCCGCTAGTCAAACTCAGACAAATTAGCCATATATGAGGCGTAGCTTATTATGCAAATGTCAAAAATAAAGCGAAAGCAAAGGTAGGATATTTATAGAAAATAACATACATATCGTAGAATCGTGGAGATACTTTTTCAAGGTGACTTGCAAAATATGGTCTTTAACAGAGATGATGAATCAAGAATTTGTAATAATTAACCATTTCCATTCATGTATAAATTTATAGAAAAATTTAGTAACAAAGCTAAGTTGGTGTTTATACCGAACTTAAAAGAATTCTTTTCTTGTACTTACATCTTCTCGATAGCAAATGCCAAGTTTGTAACCAAACTATCAATGGTGTGTCAAGCTCTTTTTGGGACAATAATGTAACAAAAGGTCGCTAGAATGCTCACAGAGACCAATGAGTCAGCCTCTTTAATATCCTCAATATGTTCCTTGTAGGCCATCTAAAAGTCCCGCCACTGTGAAAGCGTGCATCTGTAAGTAGGATAAACTACAATCAAGTAATTTTCTTATCTCGGGCCAAGTGATTTCCGGCTAACCTTTTGACTATTTAGTAGCATCCGGCTGGGTCAGTAACCTTCACTGCCGAGATTGGCACATTATGAATTCCTCCAATTGCATATTGTTTCTTCCTATGTGTCCACGTTCTTTTTGCAAGATTCCATACAAATTTTGTAGGAAACTCAGCATATGTTAACTCCCTTGCTGGTGTGTTAGGATCCAAATATTATTGTGTTGATGATTCGGGTGGTCTTGGATGATCAAAATACATGTTTACCATTTTAGAGAGAGAAAGTAGAGAGAGAGGGTGTTCTTGCTAGAGGTTTACACAAAGTATGGAATATTAGATTGAATGAGAAGAACCACCCCTTCCATGGATGGAAGGGGTATTTATAGTTACAAGAAATACGACCTCCCATCTACTGCGGATCGCATACAAGTGGGTAAAGACCGCCCTTCCTCCACGGTGTTGCACTAAGCTGCTACTACGCTACAAACTAATAATAAACTACTAAATAACGTGACTAACGATATGTCACTAGCTAACTTATGCTAGATAATATTAGGGGTGACCGACTCTTCACTATGGAATTTTCTAATTCCTAACAATCTCCCCTAAAGGAGGTCACCCCATGTTTTACATTTTGAATCCTAGCATTCTATTCTTGACTTTGTTCTTGCTCAGACTTCAATTCTTCAATTCAAGAATCTTTGTGCTTTTATAGTGCAACTTCAAAGTCCGTGATTGATTTGTACTTTTAGTGGAGGCCTTTAATCGATCCACATCTTTGATGATCTTCGAAATTTGAGATCATCACCACGAAATCTCCGATCACCCTTTATTGTGTTGCCATCATGTGAAGTTGTGACTTTCGGACCGACATGCTCACACTTTTGATTCATGACATCTTTCCATCGAGTAGCTGGCCACTAGTCATGATATTTGCGTTAAACAGAAGCGTAATCTAGTATAATATGAGCCGTGTTATGTAGATATGCACCGTACCATGATTTCTTCAATTAAGTGTGATGCGGAGCATGCGGCTTGGATTGACTCCTCAATTCTCATCACCGCAACCGCCCAAATGTACCCGCAAACAAATGTAGCTAGTAATAAAACATGAAAGTGTCTTTGATCACTTTCGCTGAATTGAGGTACACGGCCCACGGTTCCCTCGCTGATCAAGATAAGTACGCCCGTGGATCGTAGGATTCCAAGAATCTCCTTGACGGTTTCAAATGTTTCTAAGTTCTCAAACCGAACGCCTCAAAGAAGACAACACGGAGAGTGAACCAAATAATTGAGATTCATTGATTGATGAAAATGATTTGAAAACAATCGCGTATTGCTTGAAGAAAGAGTTTTGCAATAATACGAAGGTTTTATGAGAAAGATCAATTTTCAATCAAAATACTTTTTGTATTTGAAAAGAGTACACATTCGACGTGCTAGCTAAAAGAAGAGATTCGCACATCGAACGGTTTTTCTAAAAGTATTTTTCAATCTGAGATACTTTTTGTGTTTGAAAATGAATACACATTCGACGTGCTAGAGAAAAGAAGATTTGCACATCGAACGGTTTTTTCCAAAAGTATCCGCCAATTCCATTCTCGACCAAGGTTGATTCAAGAATGAATCGCCCCATTGTTTCTATCCAGTTGTCACAAGCTTGATCTTTTGAAAGATCTCACACGTCACCCACCAAGAGCTTGTTTGATGTTGGCTCTAGAAGGATTTCCATCTTCATTGTGAATATTTTTACATATCACTCGGATGTTCTCGCAATACCACAAGGATAATGTGTAGGACTCTTAATATATTCTTACTTTCCACATTGTGTGAAACAACAAGTCTTCATTAATTTAGTGTCCTAATGAGATATTGTGGATGATCTCTTGGCTCTAGACTCAATAGGCACTTTTGGTTCCTATGCCGAGACTAGGAGAGGGTCTCCTTCTTCAATATCAGTAATCTCTAAGAGAAAGTCGATAGATTATGTCGGTTCCCCGAGAATGAAACAAGCCCTTTTAAGAGGAACTTGAGTGGCTTGGGAAGTTTAGTGCAGCCAAGGCCACCTGGGTCCATGACGTCTTGTCTTCAATACCGCCGTTACCTTAGTAACCACCAAAGAGCATATGTATTGAACCCCGTCACTTCCCTAAGGTTGAATTATTGGAGGGCTATTTCTTTTCACCCTTTTCACATTTAATACTTTTTCATTCTTCACCCCTTCAAGTGCTTATGAGACTTCATAACTAGAACCTTGTTGGGTTTATTCCAAGATTAGCTCTGCCTCAATCCGCACTCTTCCCATTTCTCATTTTTCTCCTTTTTCATCATACCTAAGGACTCTACACTATCTAGTGGATTGTCCATGGGTAGATCCCTCCTGCTCAAGGATCGTGGGAACAAATACCTAACCTAACCATCCTTATAACTCCATGCATAAAGTAAATTGGACGGTCTTTTGGTATTGTTCTTTTCTTCTTGAAACCAATTGAAAAATCATTTGGAAAAACAATCAAGGTATTTGTGATACGAGATCAAAGCATTTTGTACCTTAATAGTTTTGATCATTTAGAAACCTCCCCCTCAACATGTGCATATGATTTAGAAATTGTTTTGCACATGGAGGCAAGAGGACTTTGAAATATTTTCTTTGATCACAATTTTCATAGAAAAGCCATTTGATTTTCTTGGTAAAATTCCCCTCAATATGTGCATAGGATATTTGAAATCATTTTATCACATAGAGGCAAGAGTTAAATTGAAGCACATCCACAACACAGCCATTAAGAAACCATTTAAAACTCAATCAAGGTACTTAAATCACTTTTTAAAAGCTGTATTCGATAGTTTGTTTGTCCTCAATATGTGCTTCAGATTCAAAGCCGCTTAGCACATATGAGAGAGCAAAATGCACAATTGAATCAAAACGATCACCTTTTATCAAATTTCATATTAAATCACAAATTCTCCCCTCATCAAAAATATCAAACCCTTTGAGATTTTGGATCCCAAGTGATTTAATAGGTTTAGAAAACATGGGAGAATATGTGGCCCTGTTTAAATACTCATCATGTTTTTGGATAAATCCTCCTCCTCAACATGTGCATTATGTATATTGAAATCGTTGGCACATGGAGGCAGGAGTGCCTTTAAAGGACTAAAACCAATTCCATTAAAACAGATTTGAGATTTAAATCACGATCTCTCCCTTGATCAAAAATTTCAAACCATTTGAGATTTGTGATCCCAATTGATTTAAATCATTTAGAAAATTTTGGGAAAGACGTGGCAAGATTTAATTTTGAAAAATGACAGATAAGGACCAAATTAAGACATTAAAGATGTTAGTAGTGTGTATGATTATTTTAAGAGATCTTTAAGTAAAATAAAACAATTTCACAATCAAACAAGAATATAAAAAATTTCATTTTGAAAGACCTTGATTCTAAAGAAAAATCATACCATGACATAACATTAAATCCTTAGATCACCACTTATATGTACAACTTAACTTTTGAAGAAATATCGCTTGAAAATATTTTATTTTAAATCACTTCCCCTCAATCGATGACGTAGTCAATAATTGAGTGACTTAAGTTTTGATAAAATGAAGTCCCGTGATTTTCAAAATTAAGTCCAATTAATTTTCAAAACAATATTTTCCATTTTCAAAACAATATTATTCAAAGTTTTAGAAAAATGGTATCATCACTACTTTTCCTCAGAAAGATAATGCTAGTGGTAGAGAAGCTTCCGCTGTTGTTGCCGTAGGGTTGGAAGAAAACCATCTCGCCGATGCAAGAGACTTCTTCTTACGCTGCATTTGAATGCCAACCGAGGTCAAATTAAGCCTCGCTTCTTCAATCACTTAGAAGAAAACCAACCGCCGATGCAAAGGAGACCTCTTACGCTGCATTTATGCCAACTCTCCATAGAAGTCCAATTAAGTCTCGCTTCTTCATTTGTCAACCCAAGATCTAGTTACCCTTTCCTTTTGTCATCCAATCATCTTCAATTGTGGGATCCGGATCGGAACATTCTTTTATACCAATATACCGCAAGCTAGTGAACACACATACAAATATATGGTGGTCGACATCACCCAAACAACAATCGACTAATAAAAGTCAATTCAACATATCAATCAGATCATATAAAGTATGGGTTTATGTGTTCATCAAACTCTAATCATCTAAACCTAACAATCATATCCTAAATTCCTAGTCCTTCGACACAGGCAAATATCATTTTAATTAAGCACGTGGGATAATTAAGAAAGCTCGTTAGATGATATAGATTTGAAAAATATTCTCCTCAATCAATGACTCATTTTCAAAAGTTTAAAAGTCAAGTCATTGATTGAGTTTTCAATTTTACAAAAACTCAAACTCATTGATTTTGCAACTCATTTACCACCATTAAGTTGAAACAAATATTTTTTCTCAAGAATTTTAGACAAAAACATTTGTGTAGGAACAGTAGCCCTTCTCACATACTTTCCTCAAATTGTTTTAGGATAAGTGCACGAAATATTTGAAAATTGGTTTAGCGCAACACTTTCCTTTCTTTAAGAACGGGTTGCTATCTGAAATAATAGCAAGCCATTGTTTGCACCAAGTTACAAATCAAGTAACTCAGTAGTTTCATAGTTCAGGACATGTTTTGAAAGAATATTTACACCTCCCCGCCAACTTCATCTATGGTCCCGTACATTATTGAATGACATTTCTAAGACCGTAGATGTTATCGATAATTAAGACATGTCTTGAAAACATATTTTTGGTATTTTTCAAAATTTTCTCGATTTTTATGGATTTTTTGTTGGTTTATATTTTTCTATTTTGTTTTGTTGGTTTTATAATTTTGTATTTTGTTTTCTGATAAATATATACAAAGATAGAGTATATGATATAGTTTAAGAAGATGATGATACGAAAAGATAAGGATATCGAAAGCAAAGACGTAGAAGATAGAATCATCATCTCTTAAATTTCACCACCAAAGCTTCCAGGCTCCTGAATAAGATAGAAATTGAGCCTTTGAGAAAAGAGACTTTGGCGCCTTCCCCCAAACCAAAAATCCTTATGTTGAGTAGATTCAAAGCTTTCTTTCAAGCTTCTATTAGCCAGGTGCACAAAGAAGCACACCATTATCATAAATCTTGTCGCTTCCTTTTAAGAATAATCATCCGGATTCTTCGCTCGAGGTTATATCATCCAAAAGAACAAAATTACGATCATCCCACAAATAAATAACTTTTCTCAAATTTCATTCCAATCTAAGTCGGCAATCTATTCCAAAAGGTGTCAAGAGACCACTTCCAATGAAGTTGAATTGATGTACAGCTTCTTTTAGACTAGAGCTCACTTAACCCAATACACACATATCAAGACAAAGAAACTTATACCATCAAGCAGCAGATTAAGTCCGAGTAGCCAAAGAATAACCCCTATGTATACTTTCTCCCCTAAAGAAAGTGTAATGGCTCAAGAACCCGGCACCAATGCCCAAAAGAGAATAACCGATAACATTGAAGAAACAGCCTAATCAATCGGGATTATCTCCTCGCTGATGACACCGACTGATGTCCATCCTAATAAGTGATTAATCCCTCAAGTGAGACAAATTGAAGCCCCCAATGTACACAATCTCCTTCCGATGAATGCGATAGCATCATCACACACACTTGTGTACCTCTTTATCATCAAACTAACTCTTCCATCTCTTC
>OU343225.1:148318477-148365547 GCA_910596185.1 Chrysanthemum makinoi
ATTTTGCTTATGCAAAGAAATTGCATAATTGAATCCAAAATATGGAATATGTAAGATTTTGGGACCACGCCACGCTTGTTTGATACAAAAATGAAAATGATCAAATATAGCAATTCATGATTCTTTTCAAGTTCCCATACGTTAGAAAGTAACAATTTTAGCATATGATCATTCGTATATGCGTACAATAATGTGGTCAAAGACGTGTCACTATAGAGAAAGCATTGATAGCATCTCATTTTCAGTGCTTTTGTAATGCAATTGATTCTACAAAATTATAAAAGGAGACAAAAGAATATCAATCTATGTGATACTAGCCAAACTATGTAGTCTTTCTTACAGTACATGTCAACAAATCAAATATCGAATCTTAAAGGGAATATGATCATCAATATTCAATAAAGGCTAGCTTTCTGGGACACCATGTGGTAAAAGCAATGAAAAGGGTCGAGTTATTACCACGGTGCCTATTATTTTATTACAACCCTCCCTAGTAAATAGGGTGTACTTTGTGTCTTTTTTTTTTTTAAGTGTGTAATAATATGTTTTGTGTAATAAGTGTAAGTGTGTAATAATATGTTTTGTGTAGTGTGTAATAATATGTTTTGTGTAATAAGTGTGTATTAATGTTTTGCATGTTAAATATTACCACATTAAATAACTGCAACAACAACAATTATTATTAAATTAAATTAAACGTCAACGTTAACATATTATTTAAATACAACAACATAACACTACATATGAAGATTATTCATCTCGTTTAAAAGATCATGGAGTCTTGCACCCGACTGACAAGCGTGATCCTCAGGATTCCTTGCCAATTCTAACTCCATCTCCAGCGTCTTTATTTTGTCTTCACAGCTTGATCTCATTATCTTTAGCAACGCAGTTTGAGCACTGCGTTGAAGATGAGGCTCGACTTAAGTACCGTCCTTCAAATTCATCTTTCCAACTGAAGTATCGACACCCATAGTCATTTGTACCTGGCTGTTACATGTTAAGAAAATAATAAGAAATGTATTTTAACAAACAAATTATTTACATAAAACGCCTAAGCAAACGTATGATTATTTACCACTGAAAGAGGACATGCATAATACGGTCGGCCTGGAAAGGATTTCGTGGATTTCAGTTCTATAATAAATCCTCTATTACATCGACACCAGAAAGGATTTCCTTGGCTCACCTGACAATGTTATTATTAATTTAAATATAAACAATAATCAATCACTATGTTTACAACATAAATCATTAATCAATTATTTACAACATAAATCGGTAATCAGTCACTATGTTTATAATTATTTACAACATGAATCATTCACTATGTTTATAATTATTTACAACATGAATCATTAATCATTTACAATGTTTTGTATTTATATATTATTTACTAATTTGGTAGTCGATGCCTATATAATGATTCCCACAGGATGCCATCGGATCTGTGCCTCCTCCTCCTTGTGGGTGGAGTTCGGAAGTGGGAATCATCGTCTAGCGTCAGAACAATGTAATGACCTACTTCGTTCCCCACACGGGCTATCACAAGGGGGTCAGTTCTTTGTGAGAAGTCTGGACCACTGATAAGCGAAAAACACGTATTCCAACCCCTGAGAGATATAAGTGCAACGGGTCGTCTAAATACTTCTGCAATAACCACCCCCGTGTTTGGCATGTCCATGTAGCGATCAGGCGGTGCATTTCCATTTTCGAACCAGTCTATTGTACGGCGAAGTTCGTTAAAACCATCTTCCCACCACAAACCCATGTAACTTGCTAATTTAGGTCCATCTGTTGCAATAAATTCTGCCTAACTGGCGCCACAAATCTTTGTTGTTTCCAAACATCATGGGCAACGACCGAAACCCACAATTTCCTTCACACCCCCACACATTATATACACTGATTATGTATGATGCCAAAGGAACTGGAAGCATCCCATCAACATTCGCTTTACTGCTCTCCCATCAAACAACCTGTGTCCTTGTCGACAAAGGACTAGGACCCGTGAAAGAACTATGTCGGGCAGGCTCTTTGTTGAAGTTCGGGACTTGTCTTGATCTTGTAGCGGTGCTTCTTCGTTCGGTGTTTACGTTGGAACTTCATTCAAGTCGGGACTTCATTCAAGTCCCGGATTCATTCAAGTCCGGGACTTGTGTACCGTGCCCATTTTGTCCTTGCGCTCGGGACGTCCACGGGTATTTTTCTGAATAACAGGTTCCCGTGTGTCATCAGATTCAGGTTGGTATATCGATCTCAACTTCGTTATCATATTATTCTTGACAAACGACGATGCTTTGGTAAAACTTCCTGAATGCCGAATGTCATCTCCAAACGAAGTATCATGATGATGATGATGATGATCATCATCATCATCATCATTACTGGAAGAGCCATCTTCAGGCGGTGGCCTATTGATATTAGGCCACGGAACATGTAGGGTTCTCCAAAAAATATTAACTTCTTCATTAGAATGGGGCGTCCTGAAATCATTAAAAGTAGTATATTATAATGCCGCCCGTAAATCACTGATATTAATGGGGAAAACAACTTGATAGTTATAAATTTACTTACCATGAAATACATAGTATTGCCTCGGAAAGCATGGCAGTCCGTAAATTGTACGCAACTTATGGCTACAATTGTCTACGGTGATAGCCAGGTGGAGTTCTTTGTGCATGAGATTGAAAGCATGGTGAGAAACTTTATACCACAATTCTTGAAATAGTAAAAAATTACAATCATTTATTTTCTCGCCGATGCTTCTATTTAAACTCTCTTTTATCGAATTTTCTTGCGCAAATACAATCTTATCGATTGCACTCACAACCTTCTAAATTGGACTGTGTGCCCAATATAATTTCAACAACGCGTGGTGAGCCTCAATCTCCACTTGTTATCTCTGGCCAAAGGAGCGATATTCATCGGTGATGTACGTGACAAACATGTGTCTATAATCTCGCAGCCAGTTATCCAGATACTCAGCGACAGCTGAAAAAAAAAACAGTGAATTAATCAAAGGTCATTCGGGTGCTTATTAATTGAATAATAATAAAAAAAAATATAATTAACAATTTAGTACGCGCATGGTTGACCAAGCGTTGTTGTAGACGCTCTATTTGTTCCTCGAACAAGGGCGGTCGAGCTTTAACCAACCTATCCCATCTCTCCTTTTTAATGGATTCATACTCTCTATCCCACCACGCATTTGTTTCTCATAAACTTCAACAAATTTTGCTCTATATGCCATCGACAGAGTAATTTGTGAGCGTTAGGAAATTTCGCTCTACATGCCCCAACCAACGCTAAATCTCTTTCGTTGACAATAACAACGTGGGTAGTATCTTTCGTCTATCACCTCTTTTAGGCGTTGCAATACCCACTGAAAATTATGCCCCTTTTCACCGTGTATAAAGCTGTACGCCATTGAAAATGTTTTATTCGTTGGTGTTACTCCTACAATTTCCAACAATGGCAATTTAAACATGGTGGTATTGTACGTGGAGTCCATCAGCATGATTTCAGGAAACATACGCATAGAGCATTCGAAGTGGGTGAACAAAAATACTCCTCAAGCTCATTATGCTCATTCACCCTCGGGTAGTATGCATACCCTGACCCACCAGATGCGAGTAAAGGACTTGAATTTGAGTTCTATCACCTACTCTGGCTCTCCAGAACTTATCAAGTGCGTTATATATAGTTCTAACGCTAGACACGTTATCCGGATTACGTCCCTTTATTGTCGAAAGTATATTACGTGGTGGTACGCTATACTCTGACAATTCTTTGACCAAACTCAACTCATCATCTTTTAATCGCATTGCATATGGCACACCATGCAACGACTCTAGCAACTCATGATTATGGCTATCACACTTCACCCTCAAAATCCAATTATATTGTGTTGCTCTATATTTTGCAACTAATCTGAATGGACAATTGCTTATTTTGTTTTGGTTTTTGTTTTCGTTTTTCCACTACCTGATATTCATAAATCCCGCCCTTTGTACACTTATAATTAATTTTGAACATCTGACCATTTTCTGATTTGGTTCTCTTTTAACAATGACAAACCGAGCCCGCGAGGCTATATTTTGCACCCTCGTTACTTCCTCGTGAGAACGGAAAGCCTGAAAATACATAACAAATTTTATAAGACACTTTTTTTTACCTAATACTTTTTTAATACTTTCATAACAAATTTTACCTCTTGTCTGATAAATGGGCAATCCTCTGATACTTCCTCGCGATAACGGAAAGCCTGAAAATACATTTTTTTTTTAACAAATACGTCATATTTACATTTTACAACCTTTTTTTTACTTTTCTTTTACAACTTACATTATGTTTCATTTACAACTTAAATATACAAATGATACTTTTTTTTCATTACATTTTTATTACAAACAACATTACATTACATTTTGTTTACAACTTACATTACATTTTTATTAACAACATTACATTACATTTTTTTCATTACATTTTTATTACAAACAATATACCTTTTTTAAAAAATAAATACATTTAAAAAAAATAATAATAATAATAAAGAGAAAAACGCGTTTTTTGTGTTTTGTGTTTGACTAATACTTGTCTCTCTCTCTCTCTATCTCATACCACACACACACACCAAACGTGTTTTCTCTCTCTCTATCTCTCTATCTCATCTCTTTTCTATCTAATTTTCTTAGATCCGTGGTAAGATCTTGTTTTGATTACGTTTAGATGATGTTTATATCATGTTTATTGATGTTTATGTTGCGTTAAATTAAAAAAACGCGTTTTCTTTTTAGGGTTTGGTTGATTGGGGTCTGTGAGGGTGAGTTTGTGATGTTTGTGTGATTGTTGGGTGTTATTTGTGGTTAATTAACTGGATCTGTTAAAAAAATTTAGAAACGCCTCTTTTTTATTTATTTTAGGGTTTGGTTGATTGGGGGTCTGTGATGGTGATTTTGTGATGTTTGTGATGATTGGGTTGTTAGTGTTGTTTGTTGGTTAATTAACTGGATATGTTAAAAAATTTAAAAACGCCTCTTTTTTTTTTTTTAGGGTTTGGTTGATTGGGGGTCTGTGATGGTGATTTTGTGATGTTTGGTGATTGTTGGTGTTATTTTGTGGTTAATTACTGGATCTGGTTAAAAAATTTAAAACGCCTCTTTTTTTTTAGGTTTGGTTTTGATTGGGTTCTGTGATGGTGATTTTGTGATGTTTGTGTGATTGTTGTGTTATTTGTGGTTTAACGGATCTGTTAAAAAATTTAAAAACGCCTCTTTTTTTTTTAGGGTTGGGTTGATGGGGGTCTGTGAGGGAGAGTTTGTATGTTTGTGTGATTGTTGGGTGTTATTTGTGGTTAATTAACTGGATCTGTTAAAAAATTTAGAAACGCCTCTTTTTTTTTTTTTTAGGGTTTGGTTGATTGGGGTCTGTGATGGTGATTTTGTGATGTTTGTGTGATTGTTGGGTGTTATTTGTGGTTAATTAACTGGATCTGTAAAAAATTTAAAACGCCTTTTTTTTTTAGGGTTTGGTTGATTGGGGGTCTGTGATGGTGATTTTGTGATGTTTGTGTGATTGTTGGGTGTTATTTGTGGTTAATTAACTGGATCTGTTAAAAATTTAAAACCGCCTTCTTTTTTTTTTTGAGGTTTGGTTGATTGTGGTCTGTGGGTGATTTTGTGATGTTTGTGTGATTGTTGGGTGTTATTGTGGTTAATTTAATAACCCTATGTATAAGCAGTTACAAACTGCTTATGTGAATGGTGATTATGTGATGTTATTGAAACTGCCAGTTGTGTGTGTGGGTGCAAACGGGTAGGTTAACACCTTGATCTGCCACCATTGAGTGGTATGAATACCTGCTCTGGCCTACCCCATTCCACAGGCTCTGTGTGGTTTCTTGTCAAACTGCTTATTGCACACAAGCATTGCAGCACAGGCTCGATATTAGAACCGTTCTAACAGTACTTTATGGGTTGGGTTATTTCAACGGTGCCTAATATTTTATATCAACCCTCCTAGTTTTAGAGGTTTGGAGATGAAAATAACAAACTGCTTATACGCTTGATAAGCAGTTTGTTATTTTAAGCTGATTTGTAAACTGTTTTTTTTTAAAAAAAACTGGGATAAGGCAATGATGATTTAAGGTAAAAAAATGATTTTGGCTTGGCATTTCCGAATGGACGGCAAAAAAATAATTTATTTTGCAACCTTCGATGTTGCAGCCATAAATGATAATATGAAACTTAATCTGAGCCTAATGTTAATAAAATACTAGGCACCGTTCTAATAACTCAACCCTTATTAATGTGTAAAGTTTCATTACCTCTGGTGATTGAGACATGTCGGCAGCTTAGGTATTTGTTGTTTCTTTGTGGTTTGTTACTTGCGGCTTGTGTTTCACTTGGCTTGTGTTTCACTTGGCTTTGTGTATACCAACCCTATCTGTAACTTGTGTAACCTTCACTTGTTGGTTTTGTTGTTGAACCTGCTTGTGGTAACTTGGATGTGTATTTTTGAAAATTGTTTTGTGAAAGTTTGTGGTGTAGTAATTTGTGGTATTTGATACTTGCTTGTGTGTGATGAGGCTGAGTATAAATTGGGAGGTTTGACTACCTACCACTGTGAGAGTGTTCCCACAGGACTTCCTGCAGTTTTAGGGGAATCTTACTGCAGGGGGAATATTACTGTGCTTTTGGTTTTGGCTTGTGAACACTTGGGCAATCTAACTTGGTTGCTATCCATGATCTGACACTTGTGTGCACCAGTTTGGGAATCTTACTGAAGTTTGGGAATATTACTGTTGCTTTTGGTATTTGCTTGTGAACACTTGGTTGCAATCTGGTATTGTGCAATCTGATGTGTGCACTTGTGTGCAATCTGCTGCACTTGGACAAAAAAATCAAAAAGGCGATGACGATTGGTTTTATAACCGAACGGCGCGCAAAGTGATATTTTGGCACTTTGCAGCTTCATATCCGAGCCTAATGGTTTTCTAAATTGGTGATGATGTTAATCTGAGCCTTTATGCAATCTGCTTGTGTGGTAATGCAATCTGCTTGTGTGATACTGCATTCTGCTTGTGTGATAATGCAATCTGCTTGTGTGATAATGCAATCTGCTTGTGTGCTTATGCACTTGGACAAAAAAAATGGCGATGACGATTGGTTTTATAACCGACCGGCACGGCAAAGTGATATTTTTATCACTTTGCAGCCGTCAAATCTGAGCCTAACACTTTTATCATTGCGCAAATGTTTTTCTAAATCGGCGATGATGTTAATCTGAGCCTTTATGCAATCTGCTTGTTTGCTAAATCTGCTTGTGTGCTTGTGTGCTAATGCACTTGGACAAAAATATAACTTAGCACTTGGACAAAAATATAACTTATGCACTTGGACAAAAAAATGAAAAAAAGACTTGTGTGTGTGCTGCACTTGGACAAAAATTGGAAAAAAACAGCAAAAAGACAAAAAGTACTATGAACAGTAAAATGTACAGTAAAAGTACAAAAACCAGAAAAAAAAGTACCCTAAACTAGGGAGGGTTTGCAGGGGGGGGGGGGTAGACAGGGTATTAATAGTGTGACCCTATTTTTATCCAACCTACAAACCAAGCATGCTGCAACACTTATATTACTTTCCAATCATTTTTGTACATATTTCCATAAAGTTATGCTCAACTATTAATTACTCTTAGGCTGGATAGTCGATATTAGACTAATGCTAGTGGTGACTACTTTCTTACTCAAGCAACTTTGACACGTCAGCGTCATTTTAATTTTCTCTCTTCACAACTCCACCCTAACCATAACTAGCTAGTGGTAATCACAAAAGCGACCACAACGTTTTTATTTTTTTTAAATTAAAATTTCATTCAATAATTAAAAACACGTAGGGTTCGTTTGGTAGGACGGAATGAAATGGCAACTGAATGGAATAAACGATGTAATGGAATGAAGAGTGTAATGGAATTATTCATTGTAGTTATTAATCATGTTTGGTTTGTGTTAGTACAATTTATGCGATGGGTGGTAACAAATTTGAATGTAACTTATCGGACTGGGCCGACAAATGTCCAGTGGGTTGGTCTTGTACTAATTCAAGTAGTTTGAATGAGATCCCTTCACAAGAAAGGTAAACCGTTAGTCTTACCGTGGGGACAGACCCCACGATTAGACTCCGGCGTGAGAGTAAGTACACATTCTTGAGAGGGAAAGTAGAAGTGTGTGTGTAATTATGAGAGAGAAAGTTGTACCTTGTATGGGGATTAGAGCCCCTTTTATAGGCGAGGTTTGCCGCTGGGGCTTCCTAGATTATCGCATATAGTGGTTAGTTGTCGGAGCCGGACCCTTGGCGGACAAGAGTTCCATGTTAATCGCGGATGCGGACGTAAGGGGTCTAACGGTTGAAGGTTCAGCCCGTTATGTGCCTTGCGCGCATCTCAAAGCCTGGACTATAACCAATTTAGCCATTGGGCTTATTGTAGGCCTAGGATTTGTAATCATTGGGCCTGAGCCAAGTATGTGTATAGTGTGTATTGGACCTCGTGGGCCTGTAATACATACTATACGTCATCAAGTCCCCCCAATCTAGTATGTCTATTGCGTGCGGACATTGGTGCATGCGGTGGATGTTACTAGACTCAAGTTGACTAAGTGTTTTGTTGTCCCGCACCTTTTTCTTTTTTGATGGGAATTGCCACGTCACCCAGTCCCCCCTAGTTTAGTGTATTGACTGCATGCGGATATTGTCGCGTGCGGTAAGTGCTTACTTGACTGTAGATTTGACCAGGACGTGGTGTTATCCCTTGCTTTGTCCTTTTCTTTTCTTGGGAAGCGTTTCGTGCGACGTGGACGTTTGTTGACTCTTCGTTTTCTGTTTTGACATGACCTACTATTCCACGCGTCCTTTTTTATTTTTGATCTTGTCCGTTCATTCTGTCTTTCTTTTGCACGGGTCATCATCCGGTTCTAGGTTTTTCTTTATTATAAATACTGCTCCATCTTTCACCATCGCCGTTTGTTGCTTTCCTTTGGAAAAAAGAAAACAGTAAAAAAAAATTCTCATCCGTCTGCCCTTGATCCACTCGCTATGGCTTTGATTGTTGATATAAAATGTAATACTCCTCCAGGGACGTTTGGATCCTTCCTTGCGACTTACAATATTCCACCGGAGGTGCATCCGGAGCTTCCTGACCTTAAGTGTACGATGCATGAGTGCCCTTCTGGGAAGATTGGCTTATATACCCGCTTTTTTGATCTTGCCAATTCTCGTCTGCCCCTGTCTATTTTCCTTGTTGACTTACTTGAGTATTATCGCATTAATATTTCTCAACTATCGGTTCTCGGCGCGTGTAGAGTTTCTCACTTTGAGATCTTATGTCGTGTTCATAGCATTCCTCCCACTGTTACTCTGTTTCATTGTTTTTATGTTAACTCGAAGTTGATAGGGTGGTTTTCCTTTAGTAAACGTGATGGTGTCCATGCCCTTTGCACTAAAACTCTTGATTCTGTCAAAAATTGGAATGATCGATTTTTCTGGGTCGATGCCTTTGCTTGTCATGTCTTGTTCCCATGGCATTCTAGGAAGAATGTCTCTAAAGATCATGTTCCTCGCCCTGACAAGTATAATGCTGATCATTTTGCTGCTCTTTCTGCTAATCCTTATCCCTTCCGGGCATTCCCTGAGCCCTTTCTTTGCTGGGTTGGTTTGAGTCGTTATTATACTTTGGGTGAGGATGTGTACCCTGAGTATCTCCGTGAATATCAAACTGGTGAGTTTTATTTGCATTGCTTCTCCCTTTTTTTTTTTAAAGCGAATATACTTTGCTTTGTGCAGTGATGAGTTGGCCCGAGTATATTCAGTCCCCGGAGCCTCTAAAGGCCCCGATGACCACCCGTCCGCGTCGTGAAGGGGAACCGTCTATTATTGAAGTTGTTGTTCGTCGCACCGTGCCACTTATCCCTATTGCTCCTGCTCGCACGGATGGTGAGTTGGAAGCTGATGTTAATCTTCTTTTTGAGCCGGAAGGTGCTAGTGTTGATACTGGTGGTGGATCATATTTTGAGGCTACAGGTCCTGATGCTAACCCTTCTTCCTCTGGTCCTTTGAAGAGAAAAGAGGGGCCTTTGTCTAGTGTTCCGGGACCATCTAGTCCTGCCAAGAGGCCTCGTTTTGAATCTCAATCAGGTCCCTCCAGCAGTAACATTCTTGTTGGTGGCCTTCAGGAATTATTGAATAGTAGCGTTTTGGAGGCTGAGCTAGGCTATACGGCTCCCCACACTGGTCCTTTCATTACTTCTTCTATTTCCACCACCCTTGAGCATGAGGTTGGGTTTTCTGTTCGTTCTTCTTTCAGGCATCAACTTGATATCGGTTCTCCTAAAAGGTTGGTTATTGTCCGAAGGCTTCAAGCTTGCCGTATCTGAATGTTAGGGTTGTCAAGGCTACCTGGACGCATTGGATAATGCTATTAGCTGTGATGTTGATAAATGTACGCAAGATGGGCTTGTTGCCGGACATGTTCATGGTACGGCCAATACGCCACTTTCCCTCGTTGCTGCTTTTAATCCTTCTGCTAAGGCTAACTATGAAAATGCTCTTCAAGTGCTCCGGGGTCTCCAGTTTTCTTTACTCTCTTCCTTAGAGGCTCTCAAGGATTCTTCTGTTGAAGACATCATTCGCTTGCTTCGTCCCGAGGTATCCTCCGATGATTTATCCCCTGTTGAGAAGCAGTTTTACTTGGAGCAGCTGGTCGTTCCTGTTTGTCTTTCTGGAGGCTCTTCGAGTGAGTCTTCCCTTTCTGCTTCAATCCAGGGTTGTTTTGATAGAGCCAAAAAAGCAAGGGAAGGTTCACTTCATGATTAGTTGGCACTCACGGATACTTGGTTGTCTTTTGTTGATCCTTTGTGTATAGAACCTATAGTGGAATCAGTTCATTTGTTCGTTCCTGAGCATGGTGGTGTTGTTAGCGGTCTTGGTTCGGATACCTGTTCACAAGCTGGGACGGGTCCGTTTGTGAATCCTTCCATTTAGTAGTGTTTTATTGTGATTATGCTCTCTTGTTGTTTGGCCTGCCGAAGCGTGGCACTTTTGTTTCTTTATATGTAGACAGTCTATTGTATGCATATTTCTTTTGTTTCGAAACTTTTTGCTATTTAATCTTCACACTGATGTGTCTATTATAGTAGTCTTTTCTGAATACTTGTGGGTTATTCACCCGATACTGGATTTGCAATATCTCTTACGTATCTTGAGGTAATTTGGAGGATAATCAGCCTTTTGTTATTCGGAATAACATTGTATGGGTCATGCCCATGTGTATGCGCGTCTTACGTACATAAGTATTTTTTTTTAAATTAAATGATTTAAAAAGAATAATTTTCTAAAGTAAAACTGGTGAAGGTAGCTAAGCTTCACCTTTTTTCATTCAATAAAAAAAAAGACAAGACATTACAATATAAAAAGATAGGTTTGACATGAACCCTCCTTCACGGAATCCTCGAGGAATGGGTTGCTTACACTTGATGTATGTAACATCTCTTAAGATTGCAAACATTCCATGTTCGTGGGATTAGATTCCCCGCACGGTCCTTCAGCTTGTATGTGCCTTTTCCTAATGCTTCCGTGACCACGTAGGGTCCTTCCCATTTAGGTCCTAGCTTTCCTCCTTCTTCGGCATGACTTGCATCATTGTTCCGATATACTAGTCTCCTGTTTGAAACTTGTATTTCGGACTCTTGAGTTGTAATATTTCTCCATTTGTGCCTTGCTTTTTGCTTCACGTATTGCCGCTTGTTCTCTTCTTTCTTCAAGGAGGTCCAAGTTCATTTCCAGCGCCTCGTCATTTTCTTCTATGTTTGCTTCTGCCGTCCTCCATGTGGGCATCCCTATCTCAGCTGGTATGACAGCTTCCGTTCCGTATGTTAACGAGAATGGAGTGTCTTCGTTGCTAGATTTGATCATTGTGCGATGTGCCCATAGGACGTGCGACAATTCATCTAACCAGTTCTTGCTTTTTTCTTCCAGCCTAGCCTTTATGCCTTCCCCTAAGCTTCTGTTTGCTCTTTCCACTTGTCCGTTTGCTTGTGGGTGTTTTACTGAAGCAAAGTGTTGCTTTATATCCATTTTTCACACCATTCTTTAAATGGGTTGTCTCGGAATTGTTTTCCGCTGTCAGATATTATTTCTCCCGGGAGTCCGAACCTGCATACAATGTTTTCCCACACGAATTTCTTGATCTGATTTCCTGTTATGGTGGCTACCGGCTTTGCTTGTATCCATTTTGTGAAGTAGTCTATTGCTACTATGAGGAATCTGACTCTCCCAGGCCTTTCCGGTAGAGGTCCTGCAATGTCGATTTCCCACTTGTGGAACGGCCATGGGGAAGTGATGGGTGTTAGCTTTTCTTGTGGATTTTTTGGAATTGGCCTATGCACGTGACAGCTTTTGCATGCTTGGATTAGTTTCCGAGCATCGCCGTGCATGTTAGGCGAGTAATATCCGGTACGCAGGGCTCTGGCCACTACGGACCTTGTCCCTGCATGCATGCCGCAAGATCCTTCATGAATTTCTCGTAACACGTAGTTAGCTTGAAGGGGCCCAACGCACCGTAACCATGGTCCAAGAAAATATTTCTTGTAAAGTATCCCATTGACCTACGCAAATCTTTGTGATTTTCTTTAAACTTCTCGTGCTCTCTCTTTTTTCCGCGGGAGTGTTTTTTCTTTTTGATATTCATATATTGGTGTCATCCACGTATACCCCTCTTCTTCCGTGGTTGCTATGAGCGGTGTTTCTTCTATTGACTTTTGACTAAGTTCTTCCACTAGTACTTGCTTTTTTAGATGTGAAAAGCTAGTAGAAGCCATTTTGCTTAGGGTGTCTGCCTTTTTGTTTTCAATTCTGGGCACTTGTTTGATTGAGAACATTCGGAAGTTCTTTAGGAGTTCTTTTACTTTTTAAAGATATTGAATCATTCCTGATTCTTTCGCAATGTATGTTCCATTGACTTGATTTGCCACCAGTTTTGAGTCTACATTTGCTTGCACTTTCTTGACTCCCATTTTTTATGCTATCCGTAATCCTGCTATCAAGGCTTCATATTCGGCTTCGTTGTTTGTTGTGTTGAAACCAAACATTAGGGCATAAGTAAACTCTATCCCCTGAGGGTCCGTCAGTTTGAGGCCTGCTCCGCAACCGTCTATGCAAGATGACCCGTCCGTGAACAGGACCCATGGTTGCCGAAGTTCCTCCACTTCCATTGGTTCGTCTTCTTCTTCATCTTTTGGACGCTCTACTATGAAGTCTGCTAGAATCTGTCCTTTAATGGACATTCTTGGTCTATATTGTATGTCATACTCTCCCAATTCAATGCTCTACTTTTGTAAATCTACCTGCGACTGTCTGGCCTTGATAGTATTTTCTTGTTGGCTGGTCCGTGATGCACTACGTATGCGCTTGGAAATACCTCTTCAGCCGCTTTGTAGCGTGTACCAGGATGAAACTATTTCTCCATTGGTGTGTAATTTATTTCCGGTCCTCGCAGGGCTCAGCTCACAAAGTATACTGACATCTGTTTGCCTTCCCTTCCTGTCATCAGAACCGCACTGACCGCTTCTCTGGCTGCTACTAAGTATATTATTAACTCTTCTTTCTCTGAGGTGGCGGTTAGGGTGGGAGGTTTGCTATCATCTTCTTCATCTGCTTAAAAGCTTCCTCCGCTTCTTGTGTCCATTGAAAGTCGCTCTTTTCGTACACTTTTTGAGTGTTTTAAAGAATGGTAGTGACTTTTTGGCGGATTTAGCCAAAAATCTGTTCAAACTTGCTAGCTTTCCATTCAGTCTTTGAACATCCTTGAGGCATTTCGGAGATGGGAGGTTTAGTACGGCCTCTGCTTTGTCTGGGCATACTTTAATTCCTTTGGTGTATACTGTGTATCCTAAAAACATCCCTTCTTCCATTCCGAAAGTACACTTTTTGGGATTTAGCTTCATGTTTATTTCCCTTAATGTTTTGAAAGTTTCCGATATGTCTCTTATTATTTATGCCTCCGAGCGGCTTTTGATCACCAGATCATCGACATACACTTCTAAGTTTCTGCCAATTTGTTTGTGGAAAGCTTTGTCCACTAGCCGCTGGTATGTTGCTCCTGCATTTTTTAGTCCGAATGGCATCTTAGTGTAGCAAAATATTCCCTGATTTGTGATGAAGGCTTTTTTTGCCTCGTCTTCTTTTGCCATCTGGATTTGGTGATAGCCTTTGTACGCATCTAAGAAGCATTTGAAGGGATATCCGCAGAGTGATTCTACCTTCCAATCTATCTCTGGTAAGGGGTAACCATCTTTCGGACATGCTTTATTAAGGTCCTTGAAGTCGACACACATTCTCCAGCTTTCGTCATGCTTTGCTACCATTACCGGGTTGGCCAACCAGCTGTGATAATGTACTTCCTTCATGATTCCTGCGTCCACGAGTTTCCCCACTTCCTCTTGTATCGCCTTGCTCTTTTCCGGTGCTTGGCCTCTTTTCTTTTGCCTTGTTGGAGTATATCCTTCCCGTATGTTTAGGCTATGTTCTCGCTATTTTCAAACGCCACATGTCTACTGGACACCGTGAGAATACATCCAAGTTCGCTTTCGAAGTCATTAACTTTTTTTCTTCCGCTGATAGGTTTGACCCAATGGTTATTGTTTGTTCCGATGTTCCGGATGTATTGCCACATGTATTCGTTTTCACTTTGCTTTTCCGGCTGTCGGTTGGGCGGCGTTGGTTTGGAAACCATAGTACATTCTAACGAGACCATTCTGCTCTGCGATTGTGAGCACTCCGCCTTTCACCGATTTTCATCATCCCGCAGTGCCGTTGAAGGCACGCCTGAATTTCGCACCCCCGCCATCCTATGATCCCATTATATGGTGATTGGGACCTAACCACCACGAAATTCATCAATGCTGATGTGAATGTCATTGCCCAATTTTAGTTATAGTGATATCTCCAATCTACCATATTATTTCTCCGCCAATCCCATGAGAGGGGTTGTAGCGTACCATTTGCTTTCTTATTTCCGGTGGAGCCTTCGAAACAATGCTCATACATGACTTCCGACGCAGTATTCGCCGACATGCCATTCTAAGGTATAAAGTGTCCACCATTCCTGCCGATGACCATTGGTCCATCATTCCCTTCTTCTCCGAGGAGTGGGAACGATATGTTCCGTTTGGAGAAAGCTTTGTGTAACTTTTTGTCTGATCAAACCGCTAAGCAGATGTACCATCAAGATTGCCGAGGCTTATCTTTTCCTCACGCTTTCTCCTTCTTAGGCGCTGGATATCCTTGCCACTATTTTGCTTAAGTTCCTTTATTACGCTTGGACAGCCTTTCGTTCTTAGCAATTCTTCATCTGCCTTTTTAGGTGCATGCATTCGCCTGTGTTGTGTCCTACTTTCCATGGAACTCGCAAAGACTTGTTGCCGCTTTCTTTTCTCAATGGGCGTAAGCATTGAGAGGAGTTTTGAATTTCATTTTTCCAACGCCAATATTTCTTTGGCCGTTTTGGAAAGGAGGGTGAACCTATCCTACTTCCATCCATCCTGTTCGGATTGTATCCTCTCTTGAAGCCTTGCTTTTGTCCGACTCATGGGTTTCCATTGCACTTGGGGTAGCGCCCTCCTTTTCATGGTTTCCAACGGCTACTTCCCCGCTGGAGGAAGAGACACCTGCTATTCCTCATCATCTCGCCTACCGAATTGGGTATATTATCATGCGCTCTAATTAACTCAGTGATTAGTGATTCCATGCATGAAGTTAGAAACCTTCATGACTTCCGGAGCTCCTTTGACATCCCTACTTTCCACCTTGAATCTTTTCACGAATTCTTCTGCGGGTTTCTCCTCCTTGTTTGATATGTGAAGCTCCACCGATCCTATGCACTTATTTTGTCAAGGAAGTTTGACAAGAAGACTTCCTTTAGTTCATTCATAGTTGCTCCAATGATTCTGGGAGATCGTCAACCACAATTCCCAGCGTATCCATGAGGTAGAGTTGAACATGTGGCACCATGTTGGCATAGCCCAACGTTCTACCTTTGCCGCTGCTTGAAAAATCTTAAGGTGATCTTCTGGGTCTTCACTTCTATCATATGTCTTACATTAGTAGGCATCATGGGCCTTCTAGGCATGTCGAAATAGCTAATGCGTGGAGTGAACGGATCGGCTCCTGTGCATACCCATGGCCTTACCTAAGTCGCCATTCTACATCCGACCTTTGCCTCTTTGACCCGAACTCAAAGTGTTCATCTTCGTTGTCTTCGCCCGAGTGTTGATCGACCTTTCGCTTGTATGTTCGACTACATCCGTGATCCTTCGAATAGGGTTTTCATTTTGCGAAGAAGAATGGTGGTGATCACCCTTGTCTTCTTCGGATCTGTAACGTTTAGTTCTTCTATGCCGAACACATGGAGATACTCTTCTCTCTCGTTTCCAAGTTTAACGCGCTATGCGACCCCCTGAACACTTCTTCTTTTCGCAGCTTTCTTCCCTCGATCCGATCGGCTGCTGCCTTTGGCTCGAGTTCTCCTCGTTCGGATCTTTCGAGATTCGATCTTCTTCTATCCTTCCTTCGCTTTTTCGGATTGAACTGTGGGATGCTTCACTAAAGTCTAATCGGGTTTTCACCGTTTCTCTAGCCTTGATTCTTCCTTCCTGTTTTTGAACTTTCTCATCACAATGGGTAAGATCTGCTTGTAGTACTTATCACAAGACTTCTTGATGGTCGCATGGATGCGGACCCATCGATCCTTCCGGATCTATCGCGTTCTTCTTTCCTCCCTTATTCCGTACCACAGAAACTGTGGCGGGATTAGGATCAGAACAAGCTCTTTCGGTAGGCATTTTTCTTTTTCGGAACGCAGTTGTGCCCTGTGTCCCACGGATGGCGCCAACTTGTTAGTACAATTTATGCGATGGGTGTTAACAGATGTGAATGTAACTTATCGGACTGGGCCGACAAATGTCCAGTGGGTTGGTCTTGTACTAATTCAAGTAGTTTGAATGAGATCCCTTCACAAGAAAGGTAAACCGTTAGGCTTACCATGGGGACGGACCCCACGATTAGACTCCGGCGTGAGAGTAAGTACACATTCTTGAGAGGGAAAGTAGAAGTGTGTGTGTAATTATGAGAGAGAAAGTTGTACCTTGTATGGGGATTAGAGCCCTTTTTAAGCAAGGTTTGTCACGGGGCTTCCTAGATTCTCGCATATGGCTAGTTGCGAGTCGGACCCTGGCGCACAAGATTGCGTGTTAATCGTGGATGCGGACGTAAGGGGTCTAACGGTTGAAGGTTCAACCCGTTATGTGCCTTGCGCGCATCTCAAAACCTGGACCATAACCAATTTAGCCATTGGGCTTATTGTAAGCCTAGGATTTGTAATCATTGGGCCTGAGCCCAGTATGTGTATAGTGTGTGTTGGACCTCGTGGGCCTGTAATACATACTATACGTCATCAGTTTTGTGGAAAACTAGAAGGGGGGTTGAATAGTTTTACCGATTTTAAGTTAGTTTCAAAAACTTTAGATTCGTTAATATGTGAGATCTTATGGATGTTGAGAAATTATAGATCTAATAACAAAGCAAGTAAATAAAGTAAAGCAAAGAGATAGAAATGACACAACCGATTTATAGTGGTTCGGCTACAAGGACACCTTCCTTGCCCTACTCCACTCCCCGAGTCACCTACTCGAGTTCAAGCACTATGTCAAAAAACTCCTTCAACTTGGCGGAGAAGCCTTCACAACGTTGCTTACCCCTTTTTCCGGTACAAAGCTAGATACCGAGTCCGTAACACGGTGGACCAGACCAACACGACTATTACACAACAAATATGTGAAATATCAAATACAAGATCTTCTCTACAGAAATCTTGTGGAGTGACAAATCAATTAAGGACCCCTTGCTTGGATGACTTGTAGAATGTTCGTGATCTCGCCTTAGAGAATGACCTATATGAGAATCACAATAGAAAGAAAGAAGAACAACTCTAGATCAAGTGATCTATATGTTAGAAGAGAATGAGAGTGTTTGGGAGATTTAGTAAGAAGAGAGGTGAGTTAGAATGAAGAAATGGCCCTCTATTTATAGGCAATTTCTTCCACCTGTTCCGGATCCCACGGATCTCTCCCACTGGGATCCGTCTAGTGTAATCCTAGGATCCGTGACGCCCTCTTTGCCCATAGGTTTTTGGTTTATGGGTCATGGGTTATAGGTTGGTCCATGCGTTTTCCTTAGATTCAATGTATCTAAAGTATACATTATATCTAGCCATCTTGGGTATGGGTTATGATCCATGGGTCATGGTCCATGGGTTATGGTTTTTACCCATCCTAATAAACTATTACAACAAATGATTAATTACAACATTTTTGTATTTAAATGGCTATATGTAAATGCTTTACAAAAATAACATGTATCCCTATAATTGTACTTAAGATAACATTATATTTGTTATCAACAAAACACAAAGAGATCGCAAAATAATAAACATTTTTACGGTTTATTTGTATTAACAATCTCCCCCTTTTTGATGATGACAAAACATAATGTTATGATGAGTAAAACTTAAGAATAGATGTAAGTTTTGAAATCCCCAAGTTTCTTCTCCTTTTTTTGTCGAAACAAAAAGTTAACCCTTGGAAGAAATAAAAGTGTGGAAAAATTAGTCCACGTATCGCTAAATCCCCCTTGACGGTAGCTCCCCCTAGTTTGGGGCGTCAAGTGAAGAAAAAAAAATCCTACAAATAGAAAGGTTAGTAACATGCTTATGTAATCTTGTGATTGACGAGAATCAAGATTGAGAGCCAAGGTATGTAAACAAGGCCTTGTAAAACAACAAAGTGTAGTGGTATTTATGCCACCTACAAGTATGTAAAAATAAGAACAAGACTTGTTTTGAAAATGACTTCAAAAGAAAAAGTACTAAAAATAGAAAATAGTAGTAATGATTTCTTCCATGCTTGCATAAGGTTATGGATGAAGGTTTGGATGAGTAATGGTATTGATGCGATCAAGGATGAGGTTGAGTATGAATCGCATTTCTTTCCTAACTTCTATTGCAATTTCCTAGTGGATGGCAATGTTCACAATGTAGGTGATGTGGTATGAGTACGGAAATATTCCGGGTTGTTTTGATTTGTGAGTTGCGGAAGTTGTTGGAAAATAGGAAATACGGATCAAAGTCCGGAATGATTGGAAGTGGTGGTGGAAAAGAACCTAGATATTTTTGTAGTTTGATGGGAGCTAAAGGTGGTGATGTTTCAAGATCATTGAATATTGTGTTTGGAGAAGTTGGAGGTGTCAAAAAGGCTAATTCTTTTTGCGTTGGTTGTTGAGATCTTGTTGGAGTCGTAAGGAGTTACAAAAGAGTGATTTTAGGTGGTGAGTGATTTGGTGATGAGGTTGGTGTACTGCGCATGGGAAGGAGGTGCTATAATGGAAGCATCTGTGGTGAAGTTAGTTGATGGTGATGAGCCATATGATGATGGTTTTCCAAGCAACAAGATCGGATGTTAACCGTGCGATATCCTAGAGTTTGATTTTGGTATTTTGGAAGGTGGAAGTACAAAGGTTTGGGTTTCATGAGGATGATTGTTTGTACTAGGTGATTCATCTAAAGAGTTAGTGAATGACATGGTGTAGTGTGTTTGTGAAGATTAGATGGATTATGCAAAGTTTTGGGAGTTCTATATATAGAAAAACAAAGCATTGTAATGAATGCTTGACCCAAAATGTGGATTAAATCTAATGATTAGATATGAATTTAAGGCATGTGATCATGAGAACACAAGCATTAAAGAGCATACTCTAAAAATAAACAAATGTGGATTTTCATCCAAAGTGAGAAAAATAGAAGGTAAAACAGCTTCGCTCACGGATCCCACGATCCTTCCCTTGAGGGATCCGTCCAAAGATGAAGGCCGACTGTGGGTCCGTGATTCAAAATATTGAACTTTTCCTTTTGGAAACATTTTGCCTAGTGTGTGCCATATGCAAACTATTGGAGTCAAGGGTTATCTCACCCCCAAAGTAAGAAAAAGGAAAAATAAACTAGAAGTAGAAAAGCATCCTATTGAGATAACCCGAAAACACGTATTTAGTACTTGAGTACGTAATTTAGTGTTATCATGTTCGTAATTCATTGTTGCTTAAATGAATGTACCCGAAACACATATTAGTTATGTGTCCCCTTAGCATTCAAAAAGACATGGTATGCAATGAAAAACGGTTTTACGCTATTAATAATGAAAAAGCCATTTGTCCTAGACGTGGAGAAATTGCTTTTGTGAAATTGATACGAAGTTATATCATTTTAGAAGACATTTTGAAATACAAAACGCTTTATCCTTTGAAAGAAGGATGTGATGTAACTCCTAACTTATTTTGAAAAGAAAAATAAGAAAACAAATATAAGTGAAAACTTATTCTGGGTTTTGAAAATTTCAGATTGTTTTGGTGATGTGTGTGAAATAGAGATCCTAGACTCAGAAAGAAGAAGGCTAGTGTTTACATACCTTGTAGAGTCTGTTAGATATAAGTTTTCACATACACATCAAACCATAACACAAAGTGGCGTATAAATGGAATTCTAGAGAGAGAAAGTTAGAGGTTTAGGGAACTTAGTGAGAGAAAGTGAAAGATATTATTATGAGCTCCAACTCTCTACCTTGGGAGGTAGAGAGTATTTATAGTCTTACATAAATCGCCACACAACGGGTGTGGATCGGCATACAAGTGGGTAAAGACCCGTCCGTCCTCCACGGTGTTAACTAAATACTACTTAACTAAATATAACTATGACTACGAGCATTCTAACGATTACATATACTTGAGGTGACCGACTCTTTAATACCGGAATTTCTAATTCCTAACAATCTCCCCTAAGGGAGGTCACCTCAAACATATACTAAAATGACATTGAATACAATCGGATATTACATTAACAATTGATCTTGCATTCTTGATGTAGTACCTCTCGAAGCTCGTAGTCATTGATTCCACTCATTGCATGTTTGGTTAATCCAAGTGGAGGTCTTTAACTGATCCACGTGATAATAATGTTGAGCCAGCTTTTGAGATCATCAGCTAATAGAAAATCTCTGATACATCCATTGTGGTGTTGGTATTATGTGATGTTGTGACTTTCGGACCGACATGCTCACATTCTGGATCATGATATCTTCTCATCGGAGTAGCGGAAGCATTCGTTGATTCATGATATTGGCAGCAGCGTAGCAGAAGCATGGAGTTGGAATATCAGAGTCATTGATGCACCAATCATGATTTCTTTTGATATGAATGTGTTGTGTGAGCATGCGGCTATGGATTGACCGCTTCATTCTGATCAACTGCAAACGTCGGGGTGTACCTGCATAAGACAGTTAGCAATAAAGCGCACGAAAGTGTCTTTGATCACTTTCGATGAATTGAGGTACACGGCCCACGGTTCCCGTTGATCAGACAAGTACTACTTCGTGATCGTATAATTCAAGAATTTCCTTGACAGGGTTTCGCAGCTGCTCTAGCTGTTCTCAAACCGAACGTCTCAAAGAAGACAACACGGAGTGAGTGAACCAGCGAATTTACGTCCACTGATTGATGAAAAGAGATTTGAAAAACAATCGTGTATTGCTCAATAGAAATTGTTTTTGCAATATAACGAAGGTTTTAATGAAAATCAATTATCAATCATAAAACACCTTTTGATTTGAAAAATTAGTACACGGTCGACGTGCTAATGAAAAGAGTTTTAAAGCACAAAGACCGGTTTTTCAAAGGTATCCGTCAATCCATAACCCGAACCAGGATTGATTCAAAAGATTGAATCGCCCCATTGTTTCTGTTCAGTTGTCACATGGTTGATCTGTATAATAGATCTCACATGCCACCTACCAGGAGCTTGTTAGATGTTGGCTCGAGAAGGCTTTCCATCTTCACAGTGAATATGTAAACACATCACTCAGATGTTCTGGCAATACCACAAGGATAATGCGTAGGACTCAAGATATAATCTCTCTTTCCACATTGTGTGAAACAGAGAGTCTTCATTGAAAGTGTCCTAATGAGATTTATTGATGATCTCGTGGCTCTAGACTCAATTTGTGCATATTTGGATCCTATATCGAGACTAGGAGAGGGTATCCTTCTTCAATATCAACAATCTCTAAGAGAAAGTCGATAGATAATGTCGGTTCCCCGTGAGAATGAAACAAGTCCTTTTAAGAGGAACTTGAGTGGTTTGGAAAGTTGAAGTGCAGTGCGTCACTGGGTCCATGACGTCTTGTCTTCAATACCGATGTTACCATCAGTAGCATATGAATTGAACCCTGTTTCTGCCCTAAGGTTGAATAAATGGAGGGCTATTTGTTTTCACCCTTTTCTCATTCAATTCTTTTTAATTCTTCAACCCCTTCAGTGCTTACCGAGACTTCATAGCAAGAACCTTGTTGGGTTTATTCCAGTACTAGCTCAGTCTTAGTCCGCACTCTTCCCATATCTCATTTTTCTCCTTTTATCATCATACCTAAGAACTCTACACTAACTAGTGGATAGTCCCTGGGTAGATCCCTCCGGTTCTGGCGGATCATGGGAACACATACCTAACCTTATCGTCCTTATATCACCATACATAATGTAAAGTTGGTCGGTCTTTTTGGTATTGTTCATCTGCCATAGGAACCAATTGAAAACCATTTGAAAATCAATCCAGATACTTATGATATTTTATCAAAGCATTTTGTACCTGAATTGTTTTTTGATATTTTTAGAAGAAGAACTCCCCCTCAACATGTGAATCAAGTATTTGAAATAGTTTTCCACACGGAGGCAAGAGAAAGAATTAACTTCTTTGATTACCATTTTCTAAAAAATATCAACATCACTTCCCTAATCGAATCAAGTAGATAAAGCATTTTGGGGAAGGATGAGGTTTTCATGATTTTGCTCCCCCTCAATATGTGCCTCGAGATTTGAAAAGAGTTTTGCACATACTAGAGGGAACCTGCACCTTGAGATAAGTTATCACGTTTCAAATCATAGGTTTAAGATAGATGCTCCCCTCAACATGTGCATGGAAAATTTGAAATCGTTTGTCACATGTGGGAAGGAGAGCTTGTACATCCTTATAAAACCATTTACCGAATTATCAGTTTAAATCCAATTTAAATCACACATTCTCCCCGATCACAATTATCAAATCATTTGAGATTTGTGATCTCTTATAGATTTAAATTGATTTTGAAAGCTTTTAAGGAGAATTGTGACTTGATTATGAAAGCGTTTTAACCGATAATGATCGGATTTTAAGACTTTAAACTCCATTGATAAAACATGCATGAATATCTTTTGAAAACAATTGAATGCCAAATAACTTTTTAATTTAATTGAAATCATTCTCCCCTCAATCAATGACATAGGTTGTTGATTGAGAGATTGATATTTTGACAAATAAGTCCAGATGATTATCAAAAATAGAGACCGAGTTATTTTTCAAAGCATTTAGTTTTCAGCAGATAAATGTTTAAAGAATCAGAGCATGGAATTTGAAAACATGATAAAGTATGGCTCTGTTCTTTCTTTGAAAAAGCGGGTTACTGCCTGAAATGACAATAAACCATTTTTTCTCTTTCTCCCAAAAATTTTTTTTTTTTTTTTTTTTTTTTTTTTGGAAGAATTCAACAACAACATCTAAAGTCCCGTGTCATTCTTTGAATGACAGCACAAAGACCGTAGATATTATCGAACCGAGAAAAACGCATGACAAAATGACAATATTTTTGAAGATTTTTGAATTTTTCAGATTTTTATGGATTTTGAAAGTTTTATAATTTTCTATTTGATTTTTGAAAGTTTTATAATTTTGTATTTTGTTTTTCGAATAAGTATTTACAAGAGATAGATGAAGAAAGACCTTTACTCCTCGTCTTCCTCCTGAAGACGTTTGAGTGTTTCTGGTTGAAGGCTTTTCAAGCCAAGACGTGGAAGAATAAACTCAAAACGTTCTCTTGGAAGAGCTTTGGTGAAGATGTCGGCTAACTGATATTCAGATCTCACAAAATAGAGTTCCACCACACCTTTTTCCACTTGTTCCCTGATGAAATGATGTCGAATGTCGATATGCTTTGCTCTTGAGTGTTGAACGTTGTTGCATGAGAGAGCAATAGCACTTTTATTATCACAGATGAGGGATTTTGTTGAATTCAAAGCCATAGTCAAGATAATTGAGATCTCATCCATAAGATTTGAGCACAACAAGATGACATGGCTATGTATTCAGCCTCTGTAGAGGAAATAGAAGTACTCATTTGCTTCTTTGAAGACCAGCTCACAAGCTTATCACCCAAAAACTGAGCACCTCCGAACGTACTTCGACGAGTATCTTGACAACCTCGCATGATCAGATCTGATAGGCCGTTAGTGACATACCGGTGTCCTTCGGTACCAAAGTCCCATATTGATGGTTCCTTGGAGATACCGAAAGACCCGTTTAACCGCTTCAAGGTGCTTTTTAGTAGGCTTAGCCTGGTATCTAGCACACATGCAAACAAAGAACAAGATGTCTGGTCTACTAGCGTGAGGTACATCGTGGATCCAATCATACTACGATATTTCGTTTGGTCAATCATGATCCCCGAGTGGTCCTCATCTAGTTTGGTTCGATCAATCATGGGGGTGTCAACAGGTTCACTTGAATCAAATCCAAATTTCTTTAAAATCTCTGTTGCATATTTAGATTGATTTATGAAAATGCCTCCGGAACTTTGTGAAATTTGTAATCCCAAGAAAAATGACATTTGTCCCATCATTGACATTTGAAACTTTGAACTCATTTCATTTGAAAACGATCACATTCCATTGGGTCTGTCGAGGCAAAAATAATATCATCAACATAAATTTGAACATGAGTTAAATGTTTGCCTGACTTCCTGGTGAACAATGTAGGATCAATTGCTCCTTTGCTAAATCCGGTAGATAGAAGAAACTTTGACAGAGTATCATACCATGCCCTTGGAGCTTGCTTTAAACCATAAAGAGCCTTCTTCAACGATAAACGTGAGTAGGATGCTCTTGATTCACAAATCCTTCAGGTTGGCTGACGTAGACGACTTCTTTAAGATCTCCGTTCGAAATGCCGCTTTCACATCCATCCGATAGACTACCATGTTCTTACTAGCAGATTAGCCAAAAGATTCGATTGCCTCGATTCGAGAAACTAGAGCAAAAGATTCTTCAAAGTCAATACCCTCCTCTTGACGGTATCCTTTAGCAACTAATCGAGCCTTGTTCTTCAACACATCACCATGCTCATCAAGTTTCACTTTGAAGATCCATTTAAGAGCAATAATCATAGCACATTCTGGAGCAGGTACTAACTCCCATACATCAAGTCGATCAAACTCATGAATTTCTTCTTGCATGGCATTGAACCAGCTATCTTCATTCATGGCGGTTTTAACATCTTTTGGTTCGATCTTAGATAGTACGGAGTTGAAGAAGCACCATAAGGCATCGGTTGCAAGTTGTTTCCATGTTGATACAGGACGAGAGGGATTTCCAATGATGTTGTCTAATGGATGATCGTGAGTCCATTTTCTGAGGTGTTCATGTGGCAGTTGTTGAGGGACTGAGGTAGCTGAGTCGATGTCTCCTGAAGAAGATGGTTCGGATGATGATTCAGGGTCAAATATGTTTTCAAATGGAGCATCTTCAGGAGTAGCAAAGGGATTAACTTCATCATTGATGCCGAAACATTTCCATGATGTACATTTGAAGAATGATGATTTGTTGATGAGATAGAAGGATCAGCAGCAGTTGCTTCTTGACTTAAAGATATTGAGACTGAAGGATTGACTTCATTCACAGGAATATGAGCATCCTCTGTTGTAGGAATCAACACCTCATTAGTAATTGAATCATAAAGTTCATCAAACATAGGATCAAACAATTTCTTTAAATCATCTTCAGATGGAGGTACATATGGAGTTTCTTGAGAAGAGTTTGGAACAAGGGATGAACCAATGGGACTGTTTTGAAGTGCGGGTCCTGAGCTGGAGTGTCCAGAGCCATTTGACCGGTCAGCTCATCAAACGTAACGTGAATTGTTTCCATGATATTTCGGGTTCTTTTGTTGTAGATTCGTATCCCTTTTGTTTGGTGCATATCCTACAAATACTCCAATGTCAGCTTTAGCCCTAAGTTTGCCTAAGTCTTGACCCTCATTAGTTGGATAACACAATGCACCAAACACACGAAGGAAAGAGAGATTAGGTTTTCTGTTGTGGACAAGTTCATATGGTGTTTTTCCATGAACAGTGTGAATCAGGGAACGATTTTGTGTGTAGCATGCAGTGGCAATAGCTTCGGCCCAGAGAAACATTGGAACCTTTGAGTAAATCAGCATTGTTCTAGCGGCTTCTACAAGAGTTCGATTTCGTCTTTCAACTACACCGTTCTGTTGAGGAGTTCGTGGAACACTTCTTTGATGGCTGATTCCAATGCTTTCATAGAATTCACTAAGTTGTTTGTTAACAAACTCAGTTCCATTGTCTGTCTCGATAATTCTGACGGTTTTGTTAAGTCGAACCTGCAGCTGTTTGATGAGTTTGATGATGATATCAGGAGTTTCATCCTTTGTCCTTAAGAACTTGACCCAGGTGAATCTAGAGTAATCATCAACCACAACTAACACATATTTCTTCCCAAAGATATTCTGCACTCTCATTGGTCCACATAAATCCATATGAATTGTATGAAGAACTTCTGTGACAGAGTTAGTAGGTTTGGGTTTATGGGCATACTTATTGCTTTTTCCCAATTGACATGCTGAAAAAAGATGATCCTTTTCATACTTTAGTCGAGGTAAACCTACAACTAAGTCCTTTCTGGAAAGATCATTGATGGTGCCGAAGTTCAAGTGATTGAGACGTCGATGCCATAACCATGACTTTGTTTTTGAAGCCTTTGACAACAAGCAAATTGGAGAAGACTTCATCATATCTTCGAGAGATGGTGTAAAGATATGAACCACGAGTTCCTCTTAACAGTTCCTTACCATCAAGTTCTCTAACAAAGCAAGTATGTTTTCTGAAGGCTACTTCTAGATCGAATCAGCAGAATTGACCAACAGAGAACAGATTATGACACAAACCTTCCACATAGTATACTCTAGAGATAACACTATCACCAACAACATAATCACCATAACCCATAATTGCACCGAAATGATCATTACCGAATCTAACAGTCCCAATGAATTTGCTCACGAAGTTCATGAGCCGCGACCGGTCTCCAGTCATATGCTTGGAACAGCCTGAGTCCAGGTACCACAGAACGATTTGAACGATCTGCAGCTTGAACACGACAAGAATGGATAACAGGATAATTGGGATCCCCATGCAAGAATGGGTTCCACTTGGTTAGTAACAGTAATTGGAACACCCACATCAGAAAAAGAAACATCCATATCAGAAGTAGAAGCAATGGAATCATTGGGAATAGATGCAATGCTGGTGTCTGTATTTGACCTATTCAAAGTATGTTCACTTCTTAAGGGAATAGTTCTACCAGTAGGCATCCATTTTCTAGTGGGCATAATCTTAGCAGTTTGAGAACAAAACTGATTATTCTTATGGCCAAAAGGTATCCAATAATAACCTATCTTTATAAAAGTTCTTCCTGTGGTTTCCACTGTTTTCTAACAATCTTTCGTTTTTGCCTTTTTGCCTTATTTGCACGATTATTAGCATTAACAATTTTAACAGGGCATTTGACAGCATTAGACAAAGCATTCACACCACATTCATGATTAGCAACAGAATTCAAGCAGACATCATTACAAGGTTTGCAAATAGTATCAATTCAATTAATTACAAGATGCCTAAGGCTAATACTTGAATCAACACGATTCGTTTTATTCAACTCAAGCTTAAAGTTCCTAGATTGGTCTTCTACTCTCTTCCAATGCACATTCTTAGCTTGCAAGGTCCTATCATTCCTTGTATTGTCTTGAGACTTTGACCTGCTCGCTTTAATGTCACTGATTACTCTTGTAGAGGGAATGGGAACATTAGTTGGTTGATCTAATTTTTGCATTCCTTAACTTGATGTGCAAGGATCTGAAGTACTAGAAGGCACATTAGTGTATACTTTAAGACTGTGATTTGAGCTTTTTGCAGGCACACTAAAGTTCACTTTCTTAGCACTAACATATCCGAATCGAACTACTTGAAGGCAAGTTAGTGTTTCCTTTCTTAAGACTGGGCATAGAACGGATTTCCTGCTTGGCACTAGGCATAGAACAAGGCATCACAGCTTTGCCTTTTGCACCTAAGGTTAAGGATTTGGGACATGTTGCAATTACACATTCTAGCAACTCTTGAGATCGTTTGGCCTGGAGGCAAGCAAACCTAATTTCACTATCAAGAGGTTTGTTAATGAAATCCTCTTCGACAATCTCACGGAGACATTCTAGACTATCCTTAAGGTGAGCACAAGATTCATGAAAAGCATGTTCATTATTCCTAAGATGAGGAGGAATATATTTAACTGTCACAAGGTATTTGCAGTCTAAGGGTGACTTTGAGACAACATTCTTATTGAAAACAAGTGGCGGTTTCCCATTTCCCTGACTTCTCAGATTCTCAATTTCCTTTTGTAAAGACGTTATTTTTCGTTGTTTTGGTCACGGGTGACTTTTATTGAATCATATAACTCTTTAAAATGTCGTTTAACTTTTTCATTTTCTTCTAGAAAACTCTCGTTTTCCTTTTGTAAGGCATCAACTAAGTTTTGAAGATGAAAAGTTTGAGAATTCTGAGAATCTAAAGGAGGAGGCATTTGGGAGCCTGTCATATTGTTCGTTTGACCCTTTAATTGAGAGATTTGGGCTTTCAACTTTCTGATCGTGTTGCAATGAGCTTGAATCTGTTCATCACGTTTGTTAATTTGAAAAACTGCATCAAACTCTGGAGCATCTGAGGATGTCTTGATATTTGAAGTTTTAACATTTTCTTTAAGATGTTGATATTTTAGTTGTAAATTAAAATGCTCAACTTCCGGTTTAGAAAAATGTTTAACCAAATTGTCGTGATCATCCAGTTCAATTTTCTCGTTTAGTTTAGAATTAGTTTTTTCAAGCTCAATGACACGATCATGGGAGACTTTCAGGGCCAAAGATAGTTCATGAAATTTGGAAGCATTAATAGAGCAATTTGAAGCAGTGAAAAAGATATCTTGAGCAACACATTCAAATAAGTCTCATTTAATGTAAGCAAGTTCTTCCTCTCAATCTCATTATATTTTAGTGCACGCTCATAATCACTAACTTCAACTACCATTGCATCAAATTCCTTTTCCATTTCCTTAATATCGGTTTCTATCCCCTTTTTAAGACTCTCAAAGTGATCTTTTAGAAGTTTAAAGAAAGGCATGACCTCAGTTAAATAACATTCTTTCATTTGCTCAAAACCCCTTTCTCCTTCCGTTATACCAGTGGGTGTGATCCTTTTCTTGCAAGTTTTCTCAAAATCAACAAATAGTTGAAATATAACATATTGGCTAATTAAGGTCTTGCTTTTAGTGGCAATTTTCCTAGGAACAAGATGCATTGGTGTATTAGGAGGATACACAGTCGCTCTAGGCATTTTCCATAGGGAGGGTTTGTTTCAACAATATTTTCAGCTTTCTGCTTATCTAAATCCTTTTTCCAAAAAACTTGTTCGGGAGTCAACAATGTCTGAGGCTTAAACATGTTCAAGGAAATCCAGTTTTCCTTTTTGTAGTCATGGGGAGTGATAATTATTATTTTTTCTTTGCATTTAGGATCATCTAATTTTTTGTTCATCCTTTCCCTAGTGACTTCATCTGATTTCTTATCTTCCTCAGTGCACTCAACGCAACTAGGTTTCTGTCTAGGTTTAAGAATCTCATTGCCATCATAATAGATCACCTTTGAGCGCTTTTTATCTTTTCCGTACTCGGGTTGGTTTATCTATAATGGAAACACTATGCTTATCGCTTAGGACTCTATGTTTAGTGACCATGTGAGCAGTTTGAATGGTGTTTCCTTGTATGTACAACTTGTTTTCAAGTTTGTTTTTCAAAGTTTTCAGATTAGAAAAATCTCTCAAGAGTTTTGATTCCTTTGCATTAAATTCTTGCTTAAGCATTTTCACATTTTCTTGAAGTTCTTGTTTTTGCTTAGCTGTTTTAGAAAGTTTTTCTTGCAAGGAATTTAATTCTTGTTTCAATACTTCTTCTCTAAAATTACTTTTTCTAATGACTGTACGCACTTGGTCATCCATTTCCTCCTCACGAGTGGTCAACTCAAATTTAGCACGTTGTTCATAAATAGCAACACGTTCTTTATAGGCATTTAGTTCGGAAATTACAGAATCATCAGGGGCACATGCAGTGTATTCATCAAAAACATAGTCATTGTTGACTGCAGAAGATGCATCACTTGGTACAACTTCACTTTCACTTTGTTTCACATATTGATCATATGGGACAACATTGATATTACCCATATCTTCAATATTTGATTCAATAGTTTCAGTTGATTGTACTTTGTCATGCATCTTTGCACATCAGCATTAGCGTATAGTTTTAATACCTCTGAGATGAGTTTGTCTTGGGATGGGCCAGCTAGTGGTGAAGAAGAGACCTTGGGAGAAACCATTGGAGAAATGCTAGCCATAAAATTGTGTGTGCCGTAGGTCCATCATCCACATCAGAGTCGTATGCATCACAATCACTGACTTGAAAGGCATTCTGATGATTGTGACCTATCTCCTGAATAGGCTGCTCATCCACATCTGCATCATAGGTCTTGGCATTGCCCTCGCTAGAAACAATTCCTCTTCATCCAAAGCAGCACCATTGTCCCGAGCTTGTACCGCAGATCTTATCTCTCGAAGTAATCAGATTCTGTGGACGCTTTAGAGATGTGCAGTTCCTTGCAATGTGTCCCTCACCACCACAGTTATAACATTTGATTGGCTTAGCTTGACCTTGGTTACCATTCCTTCCTCGATTCTGTTTGCCAACATAACCTCTACCAGCTCCACCTCTTCCCTGATCATACTGTCTTTCCTGAACTGGTTGCACCACGATCCTTCCATCTTTAACAGTGGCTTGATTGTGTGGGTTAGATGTTGTTCTGAGGTTGTTGTTGGTTTGTGGGAGAGAATTCATGTTTTGACTAATCAAGAGAGCTAGTTGATTAATGAAGTTACCCACGTGTGCATCAAGATCGCTTGTTTGAACATAAGATCAGGAATGAGTTTGTGATTACCATTACCCAAGGGTATGACTTGTGATGCTTTGGTTGTGATTCCGATGTTTGAGTAGAAGGCATTTGAGTCATTAGACGAGCTTGTCTCTCCCTGGTTGGTTTTGAACTGATTGAGAATCAATTTTTCAAACATAGCATGTCTCTCATTCTGAAGGAGGAAGGCATAGAGTTGCTCATAGTTTGTATTCTTCAATCCTTTAGTGAGCTTCACAGCGTTGACAAACTTGTGCCATTCGGGATTCATGTTGTTCACAAATTTTGAGTTCAACTGAATGTTAGGCATAGTCATTCGGATGTTCCTCATGTCATTCACTAACTTATGAAATCTCACATAGTACTCATAGACACTCTCATCCGGTTTCATCTTGAAGTGTTCAAATTCGTCATAGAGTTGGGATTCTCTGTCTTCCATAGTTAATTCTGAACCTGAGAGAAGCATCTTAACATTATCCCAAACCGCCTTTGCATCGTGTTATGATTGATCAACTTGTAGATGTCTTTAGGAAGACCTTGAAGAACAATGTTTGAAGCCCTGATATCTGCATCGAATCTCTTTTTCTCCTTATCATCAAGCTCATCATACATTTTAGGTCTGTCCATTCCGTAAACAGAAGTACCATCTTCATTAGTATCAAGTATGTCTCTAGTCGTCTCAACTCGATATGGTCCTTCATCAATGGATTTGAGAATGTTGACACCATTTTCCTTTCCAAGGCAAGTACAATCTGATTTGTTGGGCCCAAGAATCGTAGTCAGTTCTGTCAAGCATGGGTGGACGAGTATCTGAACCCGCTGCTTGAACATCCTCTCGCAAAGTGGAGATGATAGTAGGAACGTTGGTAGACATGTTAACAGATAATACGGGATTTTATAACTCTATGATTAAACCGGAAATAGATTCTTTCACGGGATTTTACTAAATCAAGAGAAAACCGTAAACAATCACCCAAGTCGCTAGAAGATAATGCACCAAGTCGCTAACACTTAATTCGCTATACCACTAAGTCGCTAGAGTCCCAAGTCGCTAGACAAATGCAAGTCGCTATGTAGTAACTCGCTAAGCTCAAGTCTAGCAAAATTTTGGCAGTAATTCGCTACTCAAGTCGCTAAAGATACAAGTCGCTAAAGAGCAACTCGCTACGACCAAGTCGCTACCACAAAAGTCGCACCGTGAGGAGAGTCCACTACTTGTACTGTAAATCGCTAGATCTAAGTCGCTAGGTCTAAAAACTGAACTCGCTACAAATTTGTAAAGCAAGTCGCTACGAAGAAAGTAACCGTGAGTTGTCGCTAGCAAGAAAAAAACCACATAAACATCACTTTTCAATCCAAAACAACCCAACCAAGATGATTCAAGCTTACCAAATGAAAACCTAAACACTTGTGATGATTCTAAACATAAAAGTACTAACAAAATCCAAACTTTAACACAAGAAATCAACCAAATGATGCAAAACCACTAAACTTTTTCAAACTCAAAAACCACCTAAAACCACTAGAAATCCAAAGATGTGCAAGATATGATCTAACCATGGCTCTTGATACCAATTGTTAGATATAAGTTTTCACATACACATCAAACCATAACACAAAGTGGCGTATAAATGGAATTCTAGAGAGAGAAAGTTAGAGGTTTAGGGAACTTAGTGAGAGAAAGTGAAAGATATTATTATGAGCTCCAACTCTCTACCTTGGGAGGTAGAGAGTATTTATAGTCTTACATAAATCGCCACACAACGGGCTGTGGATCAGGCATACAGTGGGTAAAGACCCGTCCGTCCTCCACGGTGTTACAAAACTAAATACTACTTAACTAAATATAACTATGACTACGAGCATTTAACGACATATACTTGAGGTGACCAACTTTAATACCGAATTTCTAATTCCTAACAGAAAGTCAAATGTTACGACGTTTGTTCCATTAGACCAAGACCAAGACGCAAGTAGATTGAATTGTTCCCGCCCAACGGTTTGGTGAGGACGCTCTCTACTTATGTCATGTTTTCGATGCTACCTTCCTCAAAGATGTTCCCTTTGAACATTGTCTCTTAAGAAGTGATGACGAATCTCATATGCTTTGTGCGTAATGCAAATCGGATTCTGCTTAAGTCGATGGCACCTTTGTTGTCACATAGGATGGATATGTCCCTTAGATGAATGTCGTAGTCTATAAGCTTGTTTCATCCATAGTGCTTGTTGGCATGCTTTGCCGGGCGAGACGATTCGGTTCGGTTGTTGATATTGCTGTCGATGTTTCTTAGAAAACCAAGATGTTTAAACAACATCCCATGAAAGTACATACCCCACTTGTACTTTTTCTATCAATGTAATCACATGCATGGTCGATCTGCATATACAATTGTTTCTACTCTCGTGCCCTTAGGATACCATAATCCTAATTGTTTTGTACCCTTATTGTATCTAAATATCCTTTTTACGGCTTCTAGGTGTGATGTTTTAAGGTCTTCTTGAAACCTAGCACATAAGCAAACACTAAACATGATATTCGCCTATTTTTCCGTGAGGTAGAGAAGACTACCTATCATGCCACGATATTTAGTATTATCGACGAATTCGCCGTCTTCATCTTTTGTGAGTTTGGTGTCGGATGACATTGGTGTCCTAATTGGTTTCACTTTCTAGACCGAATTTTTTTAACATCTCCTTTATGTATTTAGATTGATTAAAGAAGATACCATCTTCTACTTGTTTGATTTGTAGACCAAGAAAGAAACTAAGTTCTCCCATCATACTCATTTCAAACTCGTCATGCATGATTTTAGAGAAATCATCACACATGTCTTGACAAGGATCCGAATATAATAACATCTACATATATTTGAACTATGATTATATGTGACTCTCTTTTCTTAGTAAAAGTGTGTTGTCAACTAACCCCATGGTATAGTTGTGTTTAAGTAAAATTACTTGAGTCTATCATACCAAGCTTTTGGAGCTTATTTAAGATCATAAAGGGCTTTCTTTAATTTATACACATGTTTGGGTTTTTCAAAATCGATGAAGCCGGGAGGTTGAGCTACATATACTTCTTCATTAATGAAACCATTTAGAAAAGATCTTTTGACATCCATTTGATAAAGCTTTAGATCATTAGCACAAGCATACGCAAGTATTCTTATAGACTCTAATCTAGCCACGGGGCATAGGTCTCATCAAAGTCTATTCCTTCTTGTTGGTTATACCCTTGGGCAACTAGTATAGCCTTGTTCCTAGACACTACTCCGTTTGCATCTAATTTGTTTTTATAAACCCATTTGGTTCCTATTATGGTTTGATTACTAGGTGGAGGGACAAGTGTCCAAACATCATTAGATACAAATTGATTTAATTCTTCTTGCATAGCCATTACCCAACTCTCATCTTTTATGGCTTCTTGTGTATTCTTAGGTTCTATGGTTGAAACGAAACAAAACAAGCTACTTTGGTTTTGAACTTGAGACCTTAATGTTCTTTCGTTTAGCTTTCCTATGACCTTATCTACGGGGTGATCTTTGGACTCTTTAATGTTTATGACTTCATCATTTAAAGGTTCTTCTTCTTCATTTATCTTTTTTCTTTATTACTATAGCTTCACTTTCTACAATCTCATCATCGACAAGAGGTGGAGAGGGTTTGGGTGGACTTTCATCAAATTTTATATTTAATGACTCTTCTACCTTCATTGTTTCTTTGTATAGTATGACGTAGGCTTTGCTATTTGGAGAATAACCTAGAAAGATACCTTCATATGACTTTAGGTCAAATTTTGTAAGGTAATCTTTAGTGTTAAGAATAAAACATTTACTACCAAAGACTCTAAAGTGATCTAACGTAGGCTTTTTGCCTCGAAGTAACTCATATGGAGTTTTACCTAAGATTGGTCTAATTAAGACTCGATTGAGTATGTACGTAGAAGTATCAACGACATTACACCAAAACTTTTGAGGTATGGATTGTTCATTAAGCATGGTTCGACTCATTTCAGGGTTCTATTCTTTCTTCTACTACCCCATTCGATTGTGGAGTGCGTAGAGCCGAAGTTGAGTAATACCATTAGCGTCACAAAAGCTCCAAATTGCACTTCATTATCAATTCCTACCATGATCCGTCCTAATAGACACTATAGGACTTCCTAATTGTTTGGATCTTTTGCTTAATATTTTAAAATAATTAAAGGTTTCCTTTGTTTTAAGAATTTTGTCCATGAATACCTAGAATAATCATCCACTATGACCAAAGTGTAGTAGTTGCCTCCATAACTTTGGATATCAGATGGACCAAATAAATCCATATGTAGTAATTTAGACACTTAGTTGGCGCCACCCAATCTTCATGCCATAAGGTTGAAGTATCATCCATAGAGGTAAGACATAGTTTGTCTTTAGGTTCACTACCGATTTTAATGACATAGACTCCATGTTTCCTAATACCTCTTCCTGTGGTTATGCCATTTTTAATATTCTTACTCGGTTTCGGTAAAAAGTACATTGCACATTTTATCACATATTTGTCCTATACTTAAGAGGTTAAAGTTTAGGTTTTCTACGTGACACACATCGTTAATGGTTAGAGATTTAGAAATCGTACCTTTTCCGATGATTTTACTTTTGCTATTTCCAAACACCACATTACCTCCATTGAAGGATTCATATGTGGAGAATAGATCTTTATTGTCGGTCATGTGCCTCGTGCACCCGCTATCCTTGACCCATTCATCCGGATCTAGGTCGACCTTTAAGCACACCTAAAACAATAATAAACTCAAAATTTGGTCCCCATTTGTTCATGGGTCCATTAGTGTTAAACATTCCATTCATGTTAGACATGTATGGATAAGATGAGTATGCATTCCATGGAGCAAAGTTTTGAATATGAAAACCATTTTGCATATTTGGGTTCCATCCCATTTGATGGTTACTTCTAGGATAAACGTTATTAGCTCTCCTAGATGGATTATGTTTTGAAACGATGGAGCTTTGTTTCTTGCAAAAGTAGGATTATATTTTGGAGGTGGTTGTCTAGTGGTGACATGAGTTGGTTTCTTCCTATTAACGATAACAAAATCGTTCGATGAAGAAGCTACGTATTACCATTATTTGCTACAGCATCCACGGATCCCTGCCTGACACTAGCCGGTTCCTCTTGGGATCCGTGGGATCTGCCACAACAGTGACTGGTTTTTCTAGTGCCTTAACAAATTTTGTTTCTTTATTTTCACTAGTTGATGGATCAAGTTGTTGAATACCTAAACCTTTTTGGTTGTTACCGGTTTTAACACTATCTAATATTGTATCTAAAGTATTCGTACTCATTCTAGCAGTTTTAGAATCTAGATGATCAACTAGTGTTTGAAGTTGAACGCAAAGTTCACATTCACCACTTGCTATTTTGCCCTTTTCTAAACGCTTTAGTTTTGCTTTTAATTCTATGACTTCTTTATCTAAACGTTGGTTTTGACTTTATAAAAGCTTGTTTTTGTTAATTAGTTTTAAGCTAATATTGCATAGTTTATCATATTCATTATGCAATGAGTCGTCATCAAGTGATGAGATACTATAGTATTCGTGACATACCTCGTCATTTGCCATGAGACAAATTTCTTCGTCCTCCTAGTCGCTCATTCCCCACGCCACCGAACACCTTTTGATCATCTCGTTTGGGACACTTACTAATAAAGTGGTTTGGGTCCCCACATTTAAAGCAAGTACGCATCATTTGCTTCTCGTCCTCTTTGCTTTTCCTAAAGCCTTTCTTATCGTCATACGGTTGTTTGACGTATCTTCCTTCCTTCTAAAGAACTTTTTAAAGTCCCTTACCGCCATAGCGTACTCCTCGTCGTCACTACTTGAAGAGGAGTTATCTTCATCGCTTGAAGCCTTTTGGCTTTAAGGGCAAGAGATTTGTGTTTCTCTTTCACCTTTGAGGCTTCGAGTCTTTAGCAAGGACAAGCTCGTAGACTTTTAAGTTGCCTATGAGTTCATCATGGGTGAGGATTGTCAAATCTTTTGACTCTTCGATCGCCGTCACCTTGGATCTCCACTTTGATGGAAGTGCTCTTAGATATCTCCTAACATGGTTATGGCTAGAAAAAGATTCATCAAGTGCTTGTAAAGATGTAATAATAGTATTAAAGTTAGCAAATTAATGATCTATAGTTTCCTCATCCGATATTGAAAATTGTTCATATTGTTGAACAAATAAATCAATTTTATTATTTTTAACTTGTTGATTACCTTGATGAGTTACAACTAAAGAATTCCAAATTTCTTTAGAGATTTTAAGCATAGAGATTCTTTCGAATTCCTTTTTGGGTAAAGCATTATACAAAACCATTTTAGCTTCACTATTTTGGAAAGCTTTTTCTTAATTTCATCATTTAGTTTATCATGAGGTATGTTAACTAAATTTCCTTTATCATCATTTGAGGTAGCCTCAAAATCGCCTTCAACAATAATGTACCAAAGATCAATATCTTTAGATTTCACATATGTTTCAATCTATTTTTCCATATAAAACCATTAGTTTCAAGTAAAGTGGTCGTTGCATAGATTGCTCTTCCTTATAATTTTTAGAACCCATAGTGATCGAAAAGTTTTTAAAATACAATTTTACTTTAAAACTTTTATAAACTTAGCTCTCTGATACCAATTGTGGAAAACTAGAAGGGGGGTTGAATAGTTTTACCATTTTAAGTTAGTTTCAAAACTTTTAGATTCATGAGATCTTATGGATGTTGAGAAAGTATAGATTTAATGATAAAGCAAGTAAATAAAGTAAAGCAAATGGATAGAAATGACACAACCGATTTATAGTGGTTCGGCTACAAGGACACCTTCCTTGCCCTACTCCACTCCCCGAGTCACCTACTCGAGAGTTCAAGCACTATGTCAACAAACTCCTTCACTTGGCGGAGAAGCCTTCACAACGTTGCTTACACCTTTTTCCGGTACAAAGCTAGATACCGAGTCCGTAACACGGTGGACCAGACCAACACGACTATTACACAACAAATATGTTAAATATCAAATACCAGATCTTCGCTACATAAATCTTGCGGAGTGGCAAATCAATCAAGGACCCCTTGCTTGGATGACTTGTAGAATGTTCGTGATCTCTCCTTAGAGAAGGACCTATATGAGAATCACAATAGAAAGAAAGAAGAACAACTCTATAGATCAAGTGATCTATATGTTAGAAGAGAATGAGAGTGTTTGGGAGATTTAGTAAGAAGAGGGGTGAGTTAGAATGAATAAATAGCTCTCTATTTATAGGCAATTTCTTCCACTGTTCCCCGGATCCCACGGATCCCTCCCACTTGGGATTCGTCTAGTGTAATCCTAGGGATCCGTGGGACGCTCCTCTTTGCCCATGGGTTTTTGGTTATGGGTCATGGGTTATGGGTTGGTCCATGGTTTTTCCTTAGATTCAATGTATTTAAAGTATACATTGTATCTAGCCATCTTGGGTATGGGTTATGATCCATGGGTTATGGTTTTTACCCATCCTAATAAACTATTACAACAAATGATTAATTACAACATTTTTGTATTTAAATGGCTATATGTAAATGCTTTACAAAAATAACATGTATCCTTATAATTGTACTTAAGATAACATTATATTTGTTATCAACAAAACACAAAGAGATCGCAAAATATTAATAAACGTTTTTATGGTTTATTTGTATTAACAAGTTTGTATGATAAAACGTAATGGAATCGATAATAAAAAGACTAAAATACTTATTAATGATAAAAAGTTTATTAAATGTGGTTAATTAATGACATTGCTTTTATGTAATTTGATTCCATTACAAGATGTAATGAAAAAAAAAGTAGGGGACCCCTAAAGAATGGTTTTGGTGTAATGGGTCATTACTTGTAATATCATTACATTTTATAAATGTAAACAAACAACATTTATTCATTACATTGTAATAATTTTTTCCATTACGGCTTTAATTACAACATACCAAACACTACAGTAGTTTGTAGTTTGTAGGAATAGACTTAATCACATTTTACCAAAATTAAATCCACCTTCCAAAATTAAATCCACTTGACAAATACATTTACTCCCCAACCTTTCAAAATCAAATCAATTTACTCCCCAAATTAACGACTATTCAAGTGTTTCGATTGGTGATGCAACCGAGTTTTGAAAATATCATCACAAAATGCTGCATTGGGAGAGCTAAGGGAGAGTGGGCGTGTTGTGGGGTTGTGGTTGCCAAGCAACACCCACTAGCATCAGTCTTATGGTCACCAAACCCATGCTTTCACATCACACATCATCATTCAAAACACCACATTTTAGGTGTTATACCAACAAAAAATATAATAATACCCCACTTTATGTAAACATATACCACAATACACAACACAAACACACACACAAAAAAAAAGACATTGAACTGTTCGATAGTCCATGACCACCTAACGAAAAGGGGGTCTCGCCGCGGTTAGGAATCACTCTTTTATGGGGTTCGCAGAAAAATGCATGATACAGTGGTAGACCTCCCACTAAATATCTTCAATGTAATTTTGGTATCACCTTTAAAAACACTACAGTAACACCCTAGACAACTTTATAACTCATCATGTTGCTAGAGCAATATAGACCCTAGTCCCCAAGTATTCGTGGATGGAACTAGGGTTCTCAAGGGCCCAGACTCCTGTGAATTTTATTTTTCAATATAGTGTATTTTTGAAAAAACACAATTTTTTCTAAATGCATCTTAATGCACTGGTCCATCGAAATGTGTTTATTATTACGGTTTCAAAAAATTTGTGCACCCGGTTATATTTGGTCTTGATTCAGTCCCTGAGGTATGGCCGTACAGGAGTCGAAGATAATTTTCAACTTTTGCACACTTACATTGTAGAAAACTAGCAGGTACCCGCGCTGCCGGCGCGGTTACCCGAAATAAATTTTTCCGGTGAATCATGTATTTTAGTTTATTATGTTTTTTTTACAATAAATTTACGGATATCAAGAATTTCATTTAGCCCGTGTCTGTTCAGGCTCGAGCCCGCTCGTTCGGCTCGAGCCCGCTTGGCTCACGGCCGAGCTCGTGCCGGTTTGCCGTACTCGTCGGGCTCAAATCCATTTTTCCCTGCTATTCTCGGCTTTAATATTATAATGTGCTTTATTATTTGTATTAGTGACATTAATTTAAGTATGCACCGGGCTAAGCGGCAGGTACCTGAAATAAAATTTTCAATTGAATCATGTATTTTAGTTTATTATGTTCTTTTTGACAATAAATTTACGGATTTCAAGAATTTTCATAGCCGCGCCTGTTTCGTGCCGAACCGTTGCCGCTACCGTTCTTCGCTCAAGCCCATTTAGCTTGTTTCGTTCGCCTTGAATATTATTTGTATTAGTGACATTTAATGTAGGAATTATGTTTAATTTGGTTGTATAATATGTTTGATAATTTGTATTTATTATGTTAGGGGTGTTTTAATAACCGTATTAATTGTATTTATTGATCAGTTAATTAATTGACTATATTAAATAGCATTAATGTGGTGTTTTGTTTTTTTTAAATGTGCATTAAAGTGCTGTATGATATGCTTCTTGTCTTGTACATCTGAAAATTATGTGCATTAAAGTGTTGTACATTATGCTTCTTTTCTTAATTATATGAATTACGTAGTACTAATTATAGTAATATGTATAGGCTTATACTTTTAAGACTTCCTTTTATAAGAAGTCCTAAATACATTATAATGTAGTATAGATAATGAGATGACTCGTTTGATATCATATGCACTAAGAGAGTGGGTGTGTTAGGGACCGATGACACTTATTGGCTGCTTACCGCCACCTCCCCTTCCTAATAACACACCAATAACTAAAACGCACTCCCAACAAAAAGAAAAACCAATAACACTTATAGGTGCATATACGCTTTTCTTTTTCATTTTACATTATACAAACACATTTAGAACTAAAATTCAAATGCTAAATATTAAAAATACGATGGACTGGCTGAGCATCAAAGGTCTAAACCGAACAGACCGACAAAACCGACCGAACCCAAAAACCGAGCCGACTACGTACCGTCGGTTCGTTTCGATTTCATGTTTTCCATGTTTTCGGTTTCGTTCGGTTCGGCCCAAACCGACAAATACATACCTAAATACACCTAATCCGAACGGAACCGACGCCCGACAAAACCAACCGCCCGACGGCCCGTTGGTTCGTTTCGGTTTAGGATTTTTATGAATTTCGCTGTTTTGTTTGTCGGTTTTGGGACCGACGCCGTTCCCCCTGGAAGGACAAATACGATATGCATTAAAAAATATATAAAACTACGATACCACAAACACATAAAAACTAAAAAGTACGATACTACAAATATGAAAAACTACGATACAACAAATACTAATTTTTTTAGCCAAAATGTATTGATCGGATCTCCTCTTTAATTTTTTCAAATTTATTAAAAATACGATACAATACGGCAAAGTGTAGTTAAATTATGATCGGGTTGAATGTTTGAAAAATGTTTAAATTAAAGTGGATATTTATAGGTTTAAAATGGGTATTTTTTTTAGCTTTACAACCTTTGGGCAACATTCAAATTTTGAAAGAAAAAAATATAACGAATAACGATCCTTGGAACGGTCAGGACGAACGGCGCACGAATAACGCTTGTTGGTGCAGAATGGCGGTGCAATTAGTGCATTTTTTGACAACGACGAACAAACAACACCATGCATTGAAATTTACAAAAGAATGGTTATTACACAACGAAAAGAAAGTAACCCAACATCAAAACCAAGATGTTTAAAAATCTTGAAATCGTCACATTTGTGACATCCTTCAAGTAGTTCCAAAAATTTCAGTCTATACTATACATATGAAAGCTTCTTTTAATTAGACTGGCATAAGATTTAGGGTTTGAGATACCAACTGGCTGCATGTTATTTCATTTTATTTGTGTGATTTTAACCAAGGGTGTCGAGTAACTTTCATCTGTTGTAAGACAGATAAAAAAATTCTTGAAAAACTGATTAGTCCCCACACGTGTGGTGTTCATCGGTTTGTTTTTTGAGTTTTTAGGTTGTATGGTTCGAGTTCATCGGTTTGAAAATTCGTTAAGTCAAAATCAAACCAATTATAGAACGGATAAAACTAAATTAAACACCTAAAATTACAATTGGTTGGTTTTGTTAAAACCAAGAAAACCAAATTGGAGTATACTCATAATCTACTAAACAACTGATAAACAGTTCAACTTGTGTCCAAAACTAAATGTCATAATAAAGACCTGTAAATTCAAATAAGATTAACAAATCATAAGGTCACATAAAGGCAGGTTGAAGTAGATCAAAACAAAACTTAACGGAACAAAAATTACACGACAAAAGCCCTTAGAATTATTCAAGTCCTTGAAAACTTGAATATTCCATCTTAAAGCATCGACATATCAAACTTCAGAAAAAACGATATCAACATTTTAGGATTGTTAGTTAGAAAGCTGATCGAAACTATATAGAAAGCCTTTTTTATGTAGATATAGATGTTCAGGTTTTTTGGTTCAGATTGTTTAAATTTTTGTCAAACCACAAACCAAACCGAACACCGATTAAATACTTCAGTTCGGTTTCAACCCAAACCAATACATCAATAAAGATTTCGGTTTGTTCGGTTTCGTCTGTTAATATCTTGGTTTATTCGGTGTCAAAGCAAACACTCAAAACTCCTAACACACACAAGCTAAAAGTGACTGGATATCATCGCATACCGGGATACAGTTTATTGTAAATGAAGATCTGCCAAAAAATTAGCGTTTACTATCTACATTAAGCTTCAAAAGTAGTATCCCACTGGTATTATATGCTTCAATACTGGTACTTAATGTTGTGATGTACCTTACAAACCATCTATGCTAGCCTGCATACTGTCATAGTTGACTCGGCCGCCTTTTCCCTGCATCTGTCCTCATTCTCTTAACAGGATTAGCCCAACCAATGCTAGGTCCACTCCCATTTCCCTGCCGACCAACTGTCTGACTTTGGCTTGGTCTAGTTTGACCTGGGCTCCTAGCCACACTCAATGGGTGAGACAGGACCTCTGTCCTTTCTCTTCTTCTTGCAGATTACAAGCTCACCTGGATGGGTGAGCAGTGATCTAACTTCATCTTGGGCAGGGGCTGCAGCCTTGGTGCTGCTGTTACCAAACCGTGATTCTCTAGAAGGGATGGACCCACGAGAAAGTGGCCTTTGGGGAAAACTTGGTTCGGGTTCTGGGTCAACTATCTGTTTGTTTCGTTTGGTTTGACCAATGGGTAGTAGCCCTCTAGGAGATGAGGAAGCCACTGAGCCAGAGAAAGTGAGTGCACTCCTGGCTCTAAAGTCTGTGTCGGGAAATGCAATCTTCATAATATCGAAAAATAAATCATGTACCTTCTTTGCTTCCGACCTCACCTGTTGCAAAGTAATCCAATCAAAGACAGCAAAAACAGTTTACCCACTACTGGTCACAAATATGCGAACAATTTCTTCAATCACTATGGTCAACAAGATTTCCTTAGTGTGTTTTCAACTTTTCATATAAGAATTTTTGTTTATCAATTTGTCAGACAAATATTCAAACAATTTCCTCAATCATGTGTTAACTCAGATGTGGCAGCTTTCATAATTCAGATAAAGCACTATTATAACGCAAAATTAATATCAGAATAAGAACAGAAAATGGGATTTAAGGGTTCTACCTCATGGGAAAACTCAAAATACTGCATTCCACCTTTTAACATAGCTTGCACATCAGCGATCATATCCATAACTCCATTGTACTTGAGTCGCTCAACACGCAGGTCAATCTTCCGAAGGTCAAGAAGATTGTTTCCAGCACTGCTCCCCTGACTTCCAGTTCTCTTCCACAAATCAGTCAGCAATGGAATAATTTGCTGGCCTTCCTTGTCAATTCTCCTCTGGATCTTGGCGATCACAGTTTTGCACTGCAATAAGCAAGTGTAAGATTCATGTACAACCAGCATAACAAGATAACACTATTAAATTACGGAAGTTAATAGATAAAACTTGACCTTTAATCAGAATAATATAACTGCTCTAGATAATAGTAAATTATTTATTCTGTCATGATGCTTATCACAAATCGACAAAAACCCATTTAACATTTCATCAATAGCATGAGAAATTATCCAATGACCTATGGAACTTGCAACATAGAACTACAAATTCACAGCAAAATGGGTGGATACAAAAGAGCATAGCAGGTTCACCATAATTCACAGGGAAATGCAAAAAGAGCACATTATGTTATACGGATGGACAACTTTATAAAACTACAACATACCTATTTGAAATCAATAATCCACAATCTTCCCTAAATGTTTCACACTACTCACATGGTAGTTCATTATTTTATTCAGATTTGCATTTTCATACGAAACAGATGATAAATATAATACATGATTACCTATTCATAGCAAAATCATACTTAGCCTTATGTTGCAACTTGCAAACAATCCATGGCTCCTATGGAAATGCAAAGTGAACCACTTTGCAGAATAAGCAATGTTCAACAAAAAAATGTTGTATATAGATAGCTAATCATAAAGATACATTTTCAGGATTTTATAAAATATTAGTCATATTAATGCAATAATACATACCCTTTTTTGAATAGCCTCAGTCATCGTGGCTCCACCAAAAGGACGACTTCCATTGTTTACTTTCACATCTGATCTTGCTTTAGTGTGCTCCAACGCATCTTTTGAAGGGGCAGATACAGGATTTGTTCTGGTTGCTTTCCCTGCAATTTTCCGGGCAGGTGGATTTTGCTTACCCTTTGATGAGGGGTTGCTCTGATCATGCTTGTAAGCATTGCTCTCTTGAACCGGCTTTCGCTCAGCCTGAGTCTTGGCGTGTAGTCTCCGGTCAGCTTGAAAAGGCAGCTGAGAGGAGTCACCGCGAAGGAGGGGAGACCGATCACTAGACTTCTCATCCAGCCTCTCGACAGCAGGCCTTGGTCGAACTCGAATACTACGTTTACGTTTTATTTTAGGTTGTAAAACATGTCCATCTTCATTTTCATCACGATCGTGATTCGAACTACCAGATTGCTGAAGGTTCACGCGGTGCATCTCTCCAGACATTGCAATCTCACCTTCCTCTAGATCATCACGCTAGTTGCATACGTAGAAATAAAAGTTAGATGCTATAACTTAACAAGAATAAAAAAATATGTTTGAAGTATAGAGATTGCATATGCAACCCATTAACTTGGGAACGGGTTATTTTAAGCAATGTTTTATCTTATGTCGCATGATAAGAGTAAAGTATGTTGAACGGATCTAAATTCGTCCAACGGGTACTCTTAATAATCAAGAGTACTGAAGCTCCTAACTCATTTTACTCAAACAATTTGATTATTATTGGAACTACATGATTTTTGTAATAATATTTGACCAAATAACTGTAAATTTAAAGTTATGTGAAACTTTTAACAAAATACGTTTGGGTTAACCCAACAGGACCTGCGTAAAAAGAAACACCATTTTAACCCAAGACCTGTTTTACCCGTCAACCTATCCTTTTTGACACCTATAGTTCTGAGCATAGAGACACATACCAGCCTTCTCGAACGAGAACCTGGCCGACCCTCTAATGCGGAAAGAGACCCGAATTTCTGGGAGGAAGTAGAAGGAGCTGCTATCGGCATTGATCGTCGACTATCTGCAGATGATCCTGAAGAACCAGCTTCTTGAAGCATGTGATTGGGTCTAGCAGAAACAGGTGCACGAGGATATTCATACCTATTAACAGGAGCAGGAACATCATCTTCTGATTGGCCTTTATCAACTGTAGGTGTTTCGATTACACCAACAGGTTCATCATCTTCAGAATCTGCATTTATAATCTCTTCAGAGCTAGCTTCAGAGAACTCATCTATGTCATCATCCAGCTCAGAATAATTTGGAAACTTTTTTCCTTTGAAACGCCCCCTTCTTTTGTCAGGAGTATCAGAAGCCATTTCACTAGATTCCACACCGATATTTTCCCTAAATAAAGTGTTCTTTGGGAGCTTTTTAGAAATTTGGGCAATAGTAGCATTTACTTCTTGGGTACCAGCACGAAGCCATCTAGGAACTTCGTCCGATCTTGTCATCTCATCTTCCCAATCGAGTTCTTCATCCATCTGGTCAAATAGCTCAACTTCTTCTTCACTTCTAGCAATCATTCGGTTGACTTCTTGAAGTGATGGAACATCGTGAACGGTTTGTTGATATCTTTCTTCGTCACGTAACAAGGACCCAGGTTGACCGCCTTTCTTCGTGTGTGGTTCTCTGGTCAAACCTTCCAGCATTGATAACTTCATCAGCCATTTCAATCTTATATTGTTGGATATTATTTCTTATGAGGCTCTCAATTGATCCTACGTATCGATCCTTACCGGCCAGGTCATCATCATCTGACTCAACACTACCTCCGTTCCTAAAAGTATCCTCTTTTTGATGACTCGTAACTTTATCAACCACAGCTTCCATGTAAATGACTTTGACTTCTCGTGTTTGACCAATACGGTGAGCTCTAGCAACTGCTTGTTCTTCGTTTTTAGGTTTGGATCGATCATATATGACTACTGTGTCGGCTGTCTGAAGATTCAAACCTTCCAGCTGCACTTATACTGAGCAGTAAAGCATAAAACAGCTGTATCAGGGTTATTGAAGTCAACTATAGC